>JAWWEW010000131.1:17963169-17989621 GCA_035583185.1 Anabacerthia variegaticeps | reverse complement strand
TAGGCCAACTTTGCCTTGGCGGGGACACCCGCCGTCACCTGTGAGCCAGCTGAGCCTTGAGGATGCAGCCACTGCTCGGGGAGTCTGGGCATTCTGGAGGTCAGTGAGACAACTCCATGGGAAACACCTGGGCAATTTGGGTGTTTGCACCTGGAGGCTTATTTTCTCTTTTCTCTCTGTCTCTTGGGGGTTTTTTCCTGTTGACTGGACCACTTTCGATAATAAAACTACTGTTTGGGTTAAGTTTTCTGTGGTGTCTCCGTTTCAGTTTCCACATCCTTCGGACCCCTGTTCCTCCCTGGAACACTGCCCCTGCATCAGGCTCCATGGCATGGCACAGAGCAAGCCTTAGGAAACCCTGGCATGGCAGCTGGCTCGCACACCACACATTGCAAGGGACCCTGGTAGAGGGGCTTCTCCCACACCTTGTTGGTTTTAGTTGTTTTCTGGGGTCTTTCTACACCACTTAAAAGTTTTGCTTTTATATTTTAATTTTTGTTTTAATTTTAAATGTTCTGGTGTTGGCAAGACTTTCTTACTGTGGTCTGTGGCAGAATTACACAGGTGTTCTGGGGTAGCTTTCTAGTCCACAGGAAAGAAGAACCAGAAGAAGATTCTGCTTAATCAGAATTTGCCCAAAACTTCTTTTTCTAGGTCAAACACTACTTTCTAATTCCAGATGTGAGATGCAAACAATGTAATCCTCAGAAAAAGGAGTCTTTCATATCATGACTTGTCTTCATCTGAATCATATCAGGACAGACTAGTTTAAGTGAAGGACAAAGCAAAGATTTGCTCCTGTACCACTACACATACTGTCACTGCAGAAGGCACATAACTATAGCAAAAAATTAGTAGTAAAAACTTGAGCAAACCCAAAACCTGTCCACAAAGCATTTCAGTTTTAATGAAAAGAATCTGTTTAGACAAATTCTCTATCACAAAAATCTTCTCTGAGCTGAGGCAGCAAAGCTGCTGGTTTTTATCATCTGAGATGTCCCCCTTCTGGAAAGCACATCTGCTGAGATAAAGGGATAATTCTGACGTGTTAGTATCTTTCAACAAAGACCTATGTGAAAATTTTCCATCAAAACCGATGAGGCAAACTGGGCTTTTGATTAAACAGGAAAAAGCACAATCTTCCACTGAAAAAAAAACCCAAATGCAAACATACCAAACAAAAAACTTCTCTAGGGCTTTGCTACTGCAGTGCTTCAAAATAAAATTAAATTCCTTCTCCTCCCTTGAGATCCCTCTCACCCTGTTGGCCAAGCATCCCAGTTGATCTGTCCATCTCACACCATGGACAGGGACTCCGGAGCAGAACTGCCATTTCTCTCCAAGGGATAATCACTAATTGTGGAAAATATACTTCAGATAAGGTTTCCAACACAGAAGAAGAGGGATGTACAACTTCAGAAAGGCCAAACCAAACATGGGGGTTCATTATCATTACTAGCATTATTCTAGACATGTCCAGAGCTCACTGCAAAACTGATTCATCTCTCACCCCTTCTCTAGGTATTTGAAAGTGGTGGGAGTAGGTAGTAGTGGAAAAAGTATTTCAAGCATCAGGAAAACAGACTGATGAGGAGGTAAAGGGCTAGTGGTAGATTTTTTTGAGTTCCTACTTTGGAGTTGGATCCATTTATGTGCTCCTACCTGACTTGCAATCACTTTTCTGCACTTTTTTTGGTTTGGCCATCTATTCTGGCTGAACCATATGCTATTTCTTCTCCTCACCTACTTGTGTGAAACAGTATCCATCAAGAAACACTCCCTTTTGAAATGCAGCCTCATCCTGGAATGCTCTTACCTAAACCAGGGATTAACAGGGGATGTCATTCCTCACCACACCCTCACAAAATACTAAAGATGTGGGTTCACCTAACCCTATATGTCTCTAGTGCTACTGCTAAAAATAGTCTCTGTCAGCACTTTCAAGGGGCAATAAACCACCTGATGATCAATCTGGCACACCGGACAGGGCACAAGACACAAACCCCAGGGAAAAGTTAATGACCTCACTGCTTCTGCCTCCTGTGCAGGTCATGTTTGTAGTCAGCACCACACTCTTGAACTCTGGCTGTCTTTAGCTCATCGCTTTCCCACACCAGGAACTGCAGACACTGCATAATAGAGCTCAGTGCATTATACTTTTTGACTTTCTTTTTTTTTTTAATTCAAATGAGATTCATGTTTAAATCAGACTTTGGAGAGAGGTTCAAGGTTAATTCTTTTTTTTTTTTTCTTTTTAATCCAAATGTGGCTCTCCCATCCTTTATTTCAACCTGCAAAAATACCTCTGCTCTGCATTTTCTAAAAGTTCTGGCTTTATGTTCACTAGTTGCTGAGTTGCTTTGGATATACTCAGCCTGTTCTCAGCTAAGAAAGTCAGCCTTAACAAGAAAAAAAGAAAAAAGAAAAGGAAAAGTATGGGAAACAGACAAGTGAAACAGTCCTGATCTCACGCGTTTTTCTACCCCAGCCACTGGTGCAAGGTCAGCCCATTCTGAGAAAACAGCTCTCAAGGCATGGGGATGAACAGATTGAGAGCAGCCCTGCCAAGGAGACTTGGGAGTGCTGGTGGATGAGAGGCTGGACATGACCCAGCAATGTACACTCAGGGCCCAGAAAGCCAATTGTATCCTGAGCTGCATCAAAAGAAGCATGGCCCATCAGGTCAAGGGAGGTGATTCTGATCCCCTACTGTGGTCTGGGGAGACCCCTCCTGAGGAATTGCATCCAGCTCAGCTCTGGTCCCCAACAGAGGAAGGACATAGACCTGCTGCAGTAAGTCCAGAGGAGGCCACCAAGATGATTAGAGGGACGGAGCACCTCTCCTATGAAGATAGGTTGAGGGAGATGGGGTGGTTCAGCCAAGAAAAGAGAAGGCTTTGGTGTGACCCAATTGCAGCCTTTCAGTACCTGCAGGGAGCCTACAAGAAAGATGGAGATAAACTTTTTACAAGGGCATGTTTTTACAGGACAAGGCAGAATGGCTTCAAATTGAAGAAGGGTAGGTTTACATCAGATGGAAGATAGAAATTTTTCACAATGAGTGTGGTGTAACACTGGCACAGGTTGCCCAGAGAGGCGGTTGATTTCCCATCACTGTAAACAGATCTAGTTGAAGATGTACCCACTCATTGCAGAGGTGTTGTACTACATTCTGTGATTCTACTACAGAGACAGTCCCAGCTCAGCCACAGGGAGAGGAGGGGAGTTGATAGCCACATGTGTTTGGTTGGTTATGGCAGCATAAACAACAAGCATCTATGAATTAAGTTACCGTAATAATGGGTTCCCTCTTAGGTAGGACTGAGTTGAGTCCAGCAAAATGAAGCTGCATATGACTTAAGTATTTAGACAGATAAATGTGAATATCTGGGCTATAATAAAGCAGCAATTTGTATGAAGGGAAATTGCATTATACTTATTCAAAGTCAAATTTATTTCTTCCCTTTCTTATTAAGAATCTCATTTTAAAAATCCCAGCCTTAGGTCAGGGTTATACTTATAGGGCTGACTTCATATCTGGCAATGCAGAATTCAAAATTCCTACAAAATTCCTTGCTGTAGTCAATCAACAGCATAAGCCCCCTACTTTGGACAAGAATTTTTTTAATTTTTCTTTTAATTAAAAAATAGCCAGAGGGCATGTGCCGCTTAAATTACTTGCATAGAGAAAAATGCTTCTCTAAGAAACCCATTAGGAGATATGGCTTGAGAGCAACAGAAGCCCTCAAGACTAAACAGAAGTTTAATTTTTTTAAGGTAATGGAGAGGAGGACAGATATTCTGAAGAGTTTTCTTTAGCTCATTTTGGACTGTCATTTTCTGCCCTGAAGCCATAGTTGAGTTACCTCTGAGGAGATCAAGAGAGAGCTGTTGGGAGGAAGAGTCAGTCACTTAGCAGAATGGTGGAAGGAACTTGTCTGTGTGTGGCTCTCCGCCAGTGTGGGGTTGTCTAAAATATGCAAACCTTGGATCAAGTCAGTTCCAAAAACACAATCCAATGATAACTGCAGTATTTGGCTTGCACATCAGCTGGCATTTTTATGACATATATATTGCTGGTTGGCCTAAAGCTCTAATGCAAACAAGAGCAGCAAACAACCTAAACTCAAAAAAAAAAAAAAACCAAAAAAAAAAAAAAACAAAAAGAAAAAAAGCAAAATCCAAGAATCACACACACCTTTTGGCTTCCCAGAGCCACAGTGCACTGAGGATCTGGAGTCCCCCTTGCCTGCAAGGAAAGTGACCACATGCTTCAGCAGCCTGTCTGCCTGCCCTGGGGGGAGATTCAAAAGCCCTGTGCCATCTGAACACAAAACCAGAAAGATGGAGCCAAAGAGCACCATGAGTTGTAATTTTTAGCTGGTGGGTGGGCAGTCAACAGCACCAGGTTGTGTTGAGTCAGTCAGAACCTGAGCATTTCAGTCAGAGTCTACATTTACAAGGGACTCAGAGTTAAGTGGCGCATACCCTTCCCTGGCTAGGCTGGTATGCAATTCCAGAAAGACAGGACTTGACAGACAGGCTGTTCCGCAATTTCTTTTAGGGAAACATCAGAATATGGCATACTCTACTCCACCCCTCCTTCTCCTAATTTTCTTCTGATATCTCTTGTTTTCATGTAAATGAGGCAGAATCCTCCTGCACCTCACTCTGCAGTAGCAACATTGGAAAAAAAATGCCCTGAAATGGCAGATTAGGTTCAGAATTATCCCTCCTTTGAGAGGCAATGACCACATAATAGTGTTACACTCTAGTTAGGCTTAAAAGCAAAGCCTCCAATTAGAGAACAGATCATTTCAGTGACCAGACACGAAGCTTAAATTACTGAGAATTTAATGCAAAAATATGGATGGGTCCATTTAAATACTAACAAGCTGTTGTCTTGGCCTATCTGCAGAATAACTGAAAAGGGATAGATGAAGTCTCAAACAGCAGCTGTGACTTTTGAACTACTCTCTTGCAAATGGATGAGGGAGATAGTGAGTGGGACAGAAAAACTTGATGAGGGTAATGCTGAAAAAAAACATAATGTCACACAGGAGTGATTCTTCCCTCATCACCATGAGAGCAATTTCTTTCTTCCTTAGCTACTAGATGAGAACTTCCCTAGCTTTGTGACAAGAGCCTTCTGCAGCTCTCTGGGCACAGATGAAGAACAAGGAGTACCTATCACTCCAAGTTCTGACCTCTGGTTTGCTAAGGAATATGAAGGAATTCAGCTCAGTTGAACAGAGAGCAAAACAAAAGGGAATCCAGATCTTATATTGAAAACTGTCACAGTCACTTATGCTTTACACCTTGTGACACTAATAGATTAGAACAAGATTTCTCTACCTTTGTGAATGTGTGAATCCTCTTTTGGCTTATCTTGCTTGTGATTGTGTCAGCAGCAGAGAAGTTCCTCCAGGCCAAGAACACAGGCTGCCCTTCCAGACTGTGAACATTTCCTTCCCACTCCAGCACACTAAAATTGTGAACTGAGCAGAAATTGAAGGCAGTGAGCAGCTAACAACCTAGTGTAAGCACATAGGTTTGTGACTTTACTTGGATCTCATGGCCCTGCCCTGGATCAGGAACCAGTGTTGCCAGCTGAGAGAAGAGGGAGTTGATTCAGACTGCTGTTGACACTTCCATTGCTCTTTTTGGACTTTCCCAGCTACAGGCAACAGCATGTAGATGGCAGTGATGGCTGAAATAAAAGAAACTTGACTTCATTAGGTGTAACATATCTTGGGGTAACAAACAATCCGTGAGAGAAAGAAGCCTTGACTGTGACTCTACCAGGACTTGTGTCCTCTGGCCAGCCTTGCCAGAATGCATGATTTACAACTGGAGCTGAGTGCAAGGGAAGTGGCCCATTAGGAGAAGAATAAAGCTACATCATTCCTTGACTGACTGCATGTTTTATGCCAGTTGCACACGCAGTCATCTGGGAAGTGGCAGCAGAAAGCCGTGTGATGGTAAACTTTAAAAACTATCTTTCAGGTGAAACTGCCACCACAGCAGTGGTGGCTTATGCTAACACATTAAACTTCCCATGGAGCGAGAAAAGCTGCACCATAAGCTCTATTCAAAGGCACCTGTAAGAAGCTGTCACCTCTTTATTGTCAGTTACCAGCTCTGATCTTACCCAGGTGACCTTAACATTCACTAACCTATCAAAAATAATACAGACCTGACCTGGCAAGTTTGATCACGTGCCTGCCAAAGCTGGATTTTCCCTCCACACCTCCTGCCACTAACAACGTTGGGGATGTAAGGAGCATTTTCAATGGCTCAAAGAAGCCTTTTCAATACAGGAATAAAAACGGATTTCTCAAGCTGAACACAGAAATCTTGCCATGTGCTGAAATGTCTTTCATTTATATGTATTTTTTAACTACAGGGCCTTTAGCCATCTAACAGACCCTGTAAAATGAGGTAAGCGTTACCCTTTCTAGACAGGTATCTTGCCATCTCTCAAGCTCTATGTACAGTCTCCAGACCTAAACTTTTTTAAGGCATTAAACCTGATGTGTAGAGGAAATAAGACCAAGCCCATTTCCAAAAGCACAGGGCAGCCCCTTGTACAAGATGAGGCAGAAAACGTGCTAGCAGCAGCCACTTTAGAGACCCATGGCACACACCTTATCAGTTAGAGAAGAAAGATATATTCTGCGGGATAATTAGCAGATTAAGTGAAAGTAATGCAGTCACGTTTCCCTGCTTGTTTAAAAGAGTGGAAGCTGGAGAGAGAATTTAATGTCGGTTTTCACTACAAGAGATAAAAAGCAACAGGGACATAATAAATATAACACCTTCCGCCTGGGTTGCCTGGGATACAGCATCTAGGAAAGATAGACAGAGTGGGTGAAGTACAAACCAGTCCCAATTCTCACAGCAATCATTGCCACCAGAATGCATTCATGTTGTGCCATTTTCCATCTTGTTATAATCTTTGCCACAAGAACGAGGTTGTTGGACAAGAAAGGCTTTTCCATATTGGCTTTAGAAATATTGCTGCCATTTCCTTGATCTTTTCAATATTCTGTAATTGATCCATTTGCCATCCCAATTTCCCCTTGTTTACAGCCTCTGTACCTTGTAGCTGACCAGGCAATTCAAGCAGATAAAGGACCACTGAAAAATCCCTGACTTATATCACTCACTTATGCCAGAGTAATCAAAGAGCAGGGGTGACATCTTTCCATTGGTATAAATAGATGTAACTTCAATTATGCCAGCTGAGTTTATTTTCTGCTGCAGGCCTTGAGCGAACAAGGTCCATTCTGCAGTCTATTGAACAGCTCTACAGAAATGCCAAAATGAACAAAGTTTCTATAAAAAGATGCAGAATTACAATGCCTTGTTCTTTCTATGGAACTTCTGGTGAAATAAAAAATTTAAATAGATTCTGCCTCCCCCAAATCACAAATAATGAAGAGGAAAAATCAGTAAGATTTTAATTCTTTAAAGTAGTTCTTAAATTCAGCTTTGTATGTAGTGGAGTCAGGACTCTGAACTTCTTGGCAATGCTGAGATCACCCTTTTGCAAAGGCACAACATCCTAAACAACTTGTTCAACTCTGCCATAGGTTAATACTGCCTTTCCATCTACTTAACTGGGTTTTTAGAGTACTGCTTTAGCCTGCAACTTCATTTTTCTCCTGTAAAAGGGAAATAATGATATTTTTTCCCATCTCATTTACTTACATAAAGAATTTCCAGGACAGAGGCTACAAATTCTGGCATGCTTAACACTCAAAATAGGCAAGTAATTTCAAAAGGTACTTTGCCCCAGTACAGCCTGAAACCACTACTAGCTACCAATGGCAGAAGTTGTTAAAATAGATTGGCTACCCAGAAGCCTGGGTCAGAATTCCCTGCAAGGAAAAAAGGTATCTCCTTCTACATTAGGTAGCATGTAATGTATGGAAAACCTAGTCTCTGTCCCATTAGGGGAATAACAACCCTTTCACCTGCTGAAACATGACCTTCTCCTTTGAAGAACCAACACTGACAGAGCCCCTCTGGCAGCAGGTGAACTGCATTGCTCCTCCCACTTATTTGGGCCACTTCCTGTGGAACACCACAGTGATGTGAGCATCCTGTGGAACACCACAGTGATGTGAGCATCCTGTGGAGGCAGCTCTGCCCAAACACATTTGCAGTGAGGAGTCCTGGATGGTGCTTCAGCACCAAAATTGCCATCATGAGCCCCATGCGCCTCTTCAGCAGTGAGGATGTCACTTGTGCTCAGAGAGCAAGGGATGCAGAGACTGCCCTCAAGCTCCAACCTGCCAGCTGCTGTTGCAGTTATCAGGCAGCTTGCAAGGACTGTATGGAAATTTATAGCAAAATAATCAACTGGGGAGAACAAAGCTCTCCTCAAGTGAGTGAGACACTTACTGCATTGATTGCATTGGGTATGGATCCAGGACAGTGAAGGTCAGCACAGAGCTGTTCTATAGAGGCAGCTTATGCTTTTCCTCTGCAGAAGAGTGTTTTCTGTTTGCAGTCCTACAATAGAGATTTAAAAGGGTTACACTGTGTAAACATGCAACATACTTTCCACCACATAGGATAAAGCATAAATGCTCAAAAAATTACAATATCTTTGAACTTCCCAGATCAATGTGATTGAACTACATACATCATTTTAAGTTTACAATACACTCCTTGACTTCAAAGGAGGGGGAGAAAAAAAGGATAGTGTGCTTTTTTAATCAGGCTGATCAGAAGTACTGCTGTGACATCTCTTCTATGGAGTTTCAATAATTCAGTGATTTTCTTTTAAATTGCAGTATTTTGTATATTTTAATCTCTTGTTTTATTTGGCTGCCTTTGAATTTGTTTCCAGGGAGCTCTTGTGTTAAAATCTTAGTACTACTTTTTTGCTGTTGGTTTGGCATTTTAGAATGTCAATGTTCATAAGAAATCTGAACTGGGAATAACTTCATTTCATATTAGTAAAATGAATTGATTGAAGGAAATTCAGCAAAGAATCACCAAAAAAAATCACTTCATACTCATCTGATTTATTATGGACCTGTTTCTCTCCCTCTGGAGTTAACTTTGAGATAATTTTATTTACTCCTAAACAGCTCATATCCATTGAATAGAGCCATACAGTTTAGGACTAGTGCACAGACTTGCCAGAAAAAAGCTGCTTCACCTTCTTCATCTACATTGGCTTAGTGAGTGGGGAAGCCATTGATTTAGAGGCACATGTTTAGCTTTCGTAGATCAGTTTATCTGCCTTGATATCAGCTGGGTTAGGCTGCTTTTCATAGAATCATAGAATGGTTTGGGTTGGATCTTAAAGATCATCTAGTTCCAACCCCCTTGCCATGGGCAGGGACACCTTCCACTAGACCAGGTTGCTCAGAGCAACATCCAGCCTGGCCTTGAACATTGCCAGGGATGGAGCATCCACAACTTCTCTGGGACATCTGTTCCAGTGCCTTACCACCCTTGCAGTAAAGAATTTTTCCTAATATCCAATCTAAACCCTTTTAGTTTGAATCCATTCCCCCTTGTCTTGTTACTACATGCTCTTATAAAAAGTTCCTCTCTGTCTTACTTGTAGGCTCCCTTCATCAGTTAAGATTCAGTCCCTTGGTTTTCCTTTAATTTCCTAACAATTTCAGTAATGTGCAAATTATGGTAGAATACTAAAGTAGCACAGCTTCTTTTCTAACCCTGTGCAGCAAGCAGAGGTCACTAGGTAAACTTTTTCTTCTTTGCTCTCTGAATTTTAATTGTGGTTATTTCACAGCCTGGCTCTAACTTCCAACACTAATTTATAATGAAATCTCTATTTTGCTTAGCTCCTGGCTTTATATTTCTTGCTTGCTGGGTTGCTCTGGATATTGTTAGCTGAATCCCTGCTGAGAAACTCCACGTAATTGCAAAAAAATTTTGCAGTGCCCTTCCCTAAAGGTTTTCCAGGTAGAGTTAGCTAGAATCAGACTTCTGCCCCACAACTCAGCACCGTTTCCTCTTTTTGCCTCATCTCTGGTTAACACAGTGAATAAACCAAATGCATAGATCTTAAAAAATATGTAAAACTTGCAATAATCTGGGTCCTAACTATGAAAAGAGAGTTGGCCAAGGTTGCCACCAGAGCAGCTTGCTGGAATAGCCACTAAAGGCAATGGAATATATGATGGTGGCATCTAGAAAGACCATATGCCCTTAAACAGTTAGTAGTCAGCATGAGGTACCAGATGTTTCCATGCAATCCTCCTGTCAGGAGTTCCCAATGCTTTGGTTCATTTGCTAAAAGAGAGGATGGAGACAGACACCTTCCCCAGCTCAGTGCACTGTGAGCTCTAGGAACAACCAAAATGCAGGCAATGGGGTCCCTTCTGCAAGTTGGGAACTATTTCTGCAAGGAAGAATCTCATGAATTGGCTCTGAATCACGTACATTATAAACATCAGCCCTGCAAGCTTCACTTAAATGCAGCAAGTGCAAGCCCAGCCACCACTGAAAGATTTTTATAACAGAAGGCAGATAGGAGCAGCAGTGACATTGCCTAACCAGGGATGAGATGTCCCCTTCACCAGCCTCTGCAGTGTGACAGGGCTGCAAGGCAACTGCAAACACACTCAGCAGAGCACACAGCCATCTCACGTGTCACTTGTTCATCTCTATCACTCCTTCCTAGTTTTAAGTTAAATGGATCATTGCTAGAGCTCCAGCCTCACCAACCCTTGCTTCTGTTAGCCAATGGAAATATTCCCAGGAGTAAGGTCTAAGCGGTCTGGTCTGCAAGATCCCGCCTTTCACTCTAGCCCAGCACCACCATTGTGCTGTTTGATTTATGGTTAATATTCCTGCAGCACCACAGGCCTTTGACACTCAAACCACATTACTCAATTCCACCTACCGCTGCCAATAACAAGCGCTGAAGTTTCAGTTCCCAGCAGTTTGATATGTGAAGCTCAAGAATAGTTAGATTATCACCAGTTATGCAGACAGCACGTTTGACAGCCTCGCAATGATGTTTTCAGCTGTCAGTTATTGCAGCTACAGTGTAGAAACCACTAAAGGGGCATGCACTGAATGTGCACTACGAAGACATCTACTTTGGAAGAGGCAGGCTTCTGGATAAATACGTTTTATAACATAATTGTGGCAACTCAAAATCATCATTTTTATGTCTTGGCAGAGAGGTAGTTTTCCATGCAAATTAATTATAGTAAGCTTGACTCACATCAACACTAAAAGAGATGGTGGGCATGAACATTTTCAGTACTAATTCTGTGTTGTAGAAAACTCTCACATGACAAATGTCTATAGTGCTACAGCTTACCTCTGCAGTCAACAGTTGTAACTGAACTGCAATATCTGGTTGATTAAAAGAAATAAATTTTTTCCCACTTAAAGGATTTGCCAGTATAAAGGGAAATCACAATTACAGAAGTCAATATTTCAACTTATATAGACACATTTGCAGTTTCTCAAACCAAGAAATCCACATCACTAAGCTCTTAAAAATTATGGCTTAAGTTTATTATTGTTGGGGCGGGGAGAGAGGAAGGTCTTAAATTGGACACAGTTTACTCTGATCATTGTAATGAAAGGATAACACAGAAACATTAGAAGATACACATCTAGATTGAAAAATTCCTTGAAAATAGCACCATAGTTTCTTTGAATGCTACCTTTAGATAACAATCCACAGTTTGTTTGCAGATACTATAAAATAAATAAAATAGAACCCTATTGCTAGTCACTGTTTTTGCATAACACACGCTGGTAGGTTCCTATTTGAGCTGTCAAAAGTACCTACTACCATTGTTGTATAATTTTTTCCATTGTTCCAATAAAACTTGAAGCAAACATGCAAATTTTAGGTGGCAAACAATAATAGTTCAGGGGTGTTTCAAGGACACAGAAAGCTTACTCTGGGTGCTCTGCCCCCATTAAATTATTCTACTCTTATTTAAAAAGCTGGCATGTATTTTATTTGAGTACCTACCAGGCTGAATATGGGATATTGTATTCCAGCATAGCCAATATTGATCTCACAGAAGACATAAGCACAGACACTTGTCTTCAGTCCTGAAGAAGCCTGAAACATTTCAGCACAGATAGTAGAAATGCCAGAGAGCTGCCAGTATCTGATAACTATTTTTGCTTCCTCTGCTACTAATCCTGCAACACAGAGAAGTTATCCTGAGTTAAGCATGACCAAACATTGGCACAAGCATCCAGAGGGACTGTGGGATTTTAATTCTTGGAAATACTCAAAACTCAACTGGACAAGACTCAAGCAACCTGCTTTTATAGAATCTACTTTGAGGGAAGAGAAATAGACCAGAAACATCCAGAGACCCCTTCTAAATTATATTATGTCCAAATTTTAGGAAGGTTTTGAACTCAAGAGGGCTCTCTGCTGCCACTTCCGTAACTGCTGTAGAATCAACAGCATCACAAATCATGCTCATCCCACAGTGAATGGTCCAAGACAGACAGATAAACAGCCTGTGCGTTACTCTTCCTGATACGTATTTTCCGCTGTGAGGAAGTGCTCTGATTTTATTCAAATACTCAGGAACAAGTTTTAGAGAAAAGGCCCACAGCCAGTATTATCTCACTTGTGCTATTTGCTCACCATGGTGTGGATTTTAAACCAGGACTCTGCAGAAAGATGAAGGTGAGTTTCCCAATCCTAATTTCCTGTAAGAACCAATAGAGAAAGAACAGGTATTTTCTATTTGTGGATGATTGAATGCATTTCTTATCAGCTGCAATGAAGGTTTTGACAAGAATAAACAGGCAAACTTCTGCTTTATGGAGCATTTCAGCTATTTTTCCAAGGGTTTTTTTTTTTTGTTGTTTTTTTTTTGTTTTGTTTTGTTTTTTGTTTTTTTTAATGTGATCATCAGAAAAATGCGTACTAGATTTATCACATGAGAAAAAGGGAGCTTAGGGGACAGTGGCTGAGTAATATAAACCCATGCTTGGAATTCTGTGTGTTGTACTAATGGCTCTGCCACCCACAGCGTTCTGACCAGCAGGCCCTGAGCATGTGGTGCTACTCATGTGACTTCAGCAGCAGCAAACACGGCTGGAGATTTGCACAGTGGGGACTCATCTCTTAAAAAATAGAAATAACCTAGGCAGCAGCAGTGAGAATGTTCCCATTGATATGGAAAGTAGCACAACATGAAGAGCAAACATGCTAATAGCACAGGAAGACAGGTGTGCAGCACAAAGAATAAAAATAGTGCAGCCCTCTGTTGAGCAACTTTTATTCAAGATTTATTGATTCTATCTTCCACCAAATGGGAAATAAGCGAAGCAAATCAAAGCATAAGCTAAACGGAGCAGAACAACATGAAACCTGTGCGGGATGAGCAGCTCAGTGCCCATTGCCTGAGGCAATCTGCTGCTGAAGGATAACGTGCCAATGCTAATCAGATGATCAGTTCCCCTTCCCATTAGGCATTCTGCTAACTCAACAGATAACCTTTCACTCTTCTATGGTTCCTCTAAGAATGCCAGCTCAACTTGAGAGGCAGTCCTGTTTCCCTTCTGAGATACATTTCAATATTCATGTTATTCCTCGGTCTCCAGCGCAGTCTTGGAGTTGCTGACAACACCACCATCCCCCCACCCCATGGCACTGAGCATTAGCCAGCCCACAGCACTGCACTGCCAGCCTTCCAAATGCTGCCAAATGTCTTGCCCTTTTAACAAAAAATATGTGATCCTGCAGAGCATGGGCTGCCAAAAGACTGTGTGCTGATCCCTGACCAGAGAGAAGACTAAGTTACAGCAGGCATGGTAGAGTCTGCAGTGGTCCAGAAATGAGCTACAATGACTTGACAGACTGAGAATCTTCCCTGTGCTCAAAGCCCAAAAAGCCTTTAAGGAGTTTTGCTCACATGTGCTTTTGTTTTATCCAGCACTAATGCATTTTAAAAAAATCCCAAATCACCCAAAAAGGTAAAACATCACAACAGCAGACACAATTGGAGACTGCATCAGTTTCAAGGCCATGAAATTTCCCAGCTCATCTTACTGCAAAGTAAATACAATACTGCTTTCTGGCAAGGAAAGGAAAGAAATGTTCTCTTTGGAACACCTCACGGGACCACAGAGCAGGAAAACACATAACAGATTTTACCCATATTCCATGTTGCCTGCTGAATGACTGGGCTGGCTTAAAGGGCCCAATCCAAAGCTCTTGGAAGCCAGTGGTTTCCATTAGGCTTTGAATACATCCTAGTAACTGATATGTAAAATAATGGCCAAGTGAGAGGAATGACATACAGATTAAAAAAACCCTTCTGCATACTCAGTAGGATTGATTCATCCTGGTATGTGATCAATCATCTGCTAACAAAAAAATATAAATATGTGCTTGTGTGTATATTCTCTACTGAAGATGATATATTCCAGAATGAGTAATGTTATTCAACTGCCGAGACAGACATGTCACTCACCATGTCAGATATATCACATACAAGCTCTGACACGTTGCCTGCTAAATGAGACAGATTAGCTATTACGCTGAACACATCAGCCCTTAACTGGCTGTACTCACAACTGGGTCAGACATGCAGCACGCTCAAAGTTACCACCTACTGGTTCAGAGATAATTTAGTAAGCTGCACCTACACAGAGTGCCTTTCCCACCACAATCCATAATAAGGTAAGCTTGATACGATGTGCTTGCTTGGAATCAAACTCATTGCTGTGCAACAGCCATTAATGGAAAATATATCACCTTTGAAAATTCAGCTTTCTGGGGACACAATAAGCATGTGACCAGGTGAAGTCACTGTCAGAAAATGTTACAGTCTGCAGCAGCTACACAGGAATAGTATTTTTTCTTTTTTCTGCAAAGTTGATTATTACTTTTCAAACACAGGAGACACCAGCAAAACTGTTCAAGTAACTGGAACGAGGGATTCAGCACTGTTGGAACAGAAGTGCTCTCTCTAGCATAAGAGACCCAGCATCAGTCTTTTGTGTCAGCTCTCAGGGACGTTTCTGAAAAATTTAGCAAGCAAGCAAACAAAAAATTCCCCCCAGGACAAGCAGAGCTCAGATACTTGGTCAGTGCTGATGCCTGTACTATAGGATAAGGTAGTTATTTATCCGTGTGTTTAAATACCTACTTTCTCAAAGCTCAGCACAGAATTCAGATGGCACTGTAGTTCTTTAAGGAGCACAGATTTAGCCACTGAACAAGATGGCCTGGGATTGACTTATTGCTGATATTAGGCTTTTGTGGGTGAGATAAAGGGGATTATTGAACATTAATCCGCATTTACTTTTCCACCCATTTCCAGCAGTGACAATGCAAATACACTTTGGGAAGGAAGCAGAATGTAGAGACTAGAGATGAACAGGCTGCCCAGCACTTGTGTTTCTCAGTTCTGCATGATTACAGACACTCATGTTTTTCTGTGCCTGCCTAATAGAGACCAGGTAACAAAACATGCTTTCTTTTCTTCCAAGGCCACTAGTTCAAATCAACAATTATTGCCATATGAACCAGGAAACAAGGGACCTTGCACTTTCTTACACATTACTCTTATCCAGTTCAAACCACCCATGAATCTGAGCTCTTCATGGCAGTGTTTGCCAGATGATGTCCACCTGATCCATGTCAGCACACTTGCCTTCTCATGGCACCAGGAACTGAACCTCCAGGAGAGGGAACACTGCTGGATTACAGATCAGACCTGTGTGAAGGACAGGACATGAACAGATGAGGCAGGGGACTAACCACAGGACTGCATACAGGTATTAGCTGTCTTTTCAAAGTTATAATTTTGCAAATACAGCCACAATGAATAAAGGGTCTGTTCAGTGCCACAAAAAAAGAATGGAAGTAGCCAAACCTGAATGCAGGAATATCTTAACCTTCACACAGACCTTCTTCCCCACATGATTGCCCTAAGAAAATGCTTCCCCCTCGTTTGCAGGTTTGATAGCAACTCACCCTGCCAGGCTTAAATATTCCCTAGTCCCTAGCATCCCTCTCATCTCAGGGTCACTTTGTTTCACCTGGAAGTTCAAGCAACCACCTGGAACTCCTTCTAAATTGTTAGCCCACTGGCCTCTCCCACATTGCACCCTAACAGTCACACATGCTGTGGCTGTTGTTTTGCGAGAAGCAAGAGAGAGAACTACTCCTTATGATCCCCTCATGCAGGAAGGAACAAAGCTGTAACATCTGGAAATTGCGTCACAGTCCCCCGCACAATTAGAACATAGTTTTGCTTTTGCAGTGTGGACCATGACTGTATCTGCTGCACATTAAAACTGATCACACTGGAAACTAGCAAGGGTCTTAGTTGAAAGAGAAGCTTAAAGAGGAAGTATAAATCTATCCCTTGTCAGGAAGACACTCACATATATACATTGCAAGTAGACTACAGCTCTTGCTAAAGCTTTCAGAGTTGGAACCAGGGCTGTTCTAGGTTAACACTGTACCAATACCGTTGGACCTATTTCATCATTAATGCTAGTTTCCAGAAGGGACCTGCTCCAATGATCCCACCTCATCTCAGCAAACATACTGTATTTCACACACAACATCACCTCTTCTAGATCTCACTATCTGCATCTCATCAATTAATGATGAACTAAGATGAGTAAATCAAGTGCAAATAGAAAGGCAGAGACGGGCCAGATCTAGAAACTATGCCAGTTGCTCCCACAGAAAATCATGGGAACAGAGAGAGGTTAAGCCCTCCCGTGCCTCTGTTTATACAGCTGGTTAAGAGGAGCTGAGCTCCATGAAAAATCTAATTCATGGTCTATGGTTTAATTTTGTCCATTCTTTTCCTTTCAGTAAGTAATATCTCTTTTGTTATTTTAATTTAGTCTTTGGGGTTTAGTCTTTTACATTACTTTGAATATTCGCTCCATAGAAACAAACTGATATGTCAACTGTTAAGTACATGGGGTTCCAACTAGAGAGGTTTATAGCTGAGGTTTCTTTAAAACACAGAACCCTGAAGAGAGGCATAGCAAAAGCCACACAGCTGAGGGAAGTGAGAGAATGCAAGGGATGATGACAGTACACTTTTCTGATGAGATCTAATATTACTAAGACAAAGAACACTTCCAACTGCTGCAAAAAAAAAGCAACTGTACTTGGCTTCTCTTTTGTTTGGATTCTTGGTGATTTTTTTTTTCCTCCTAATAGCAGCAAATTTTAAAACCTACCAAAAAATCACAGGTTCTTTTTAGCACCTCTGCCTTCCCAGAATGGTGGTGCAGCGCAGAAAGCCCCAATGCCCCTCCAGCAGCCTTATTCTGAAATGGCAGTCTCTTCCCAGCACCATTTGGCATTATGGAGACTGACATTTATTAACCCATTTGTTAGCCAACATCAAGATGACCACGAAGTAAAGTTGCCCAACAGACATTGCTGAGATACTGCTTTCAGCAGCTTATAAATTTACCAGCATTTTATCACTTGAGGTAAATTATGTTGGATCAGGTGATTCCCTCGCAACAAGCACTACTAAAAAAAGCCAGTAGGAGGAGGGAAAAGTGTTTTATTTTGCCTGCACTGAAACTTTGAGAAGAAGATCCACTATGACCTTGGTATGGGTTTTTGTCTCTTTTTTGGGATCTCTTCTGTCTAACATGCAAAAGCTGTTCTGAGATGAGGACTGTGCCTCCTTCCTGTGAGTTCTCTAGAATGCAGTAACAGGCAGATGCATAGAGCAAGCTTAGCTATGGATGACCAGCAGGTAAAAGAGAGAGATTCTTATTAACATTGCAGTAACTAAGCCTCTTCAAAACCTCTGTCCTCTATGTGAGATCTCATTAAAACTGGTCAGTAGACTCAGAATTTACTGAAGCACAGTTAGAGCAGGTACAAAAGGGACAAGCAGACTGTTATTTCAGTAGCTTTACATCCTTAAGCAAAACCTTTCAGGCTTAGAAAGTCTTGTTTTCTTTACTTAGTTGTAGCTCTTCATGTGCTGAAAGCTGGGGCTTTGCACTTGATGCAAAAATGGTCTGTGTGACAGAGATGGGCTGTGCCCAAGCCAAAAAAATCCACGAGAATTTCAGCAAGGTGCTAAAAGTCAAGAGTTGAAATGAGGTAGCAGAATTTACGAAGAAATCTAGGCAGAGGCTAAGTTGTTCTGATGAGATGGCACAGCAGAGAGAGACAGGGCTGGCTGGGCAGAGGCCAGTGGCATCCACAAATGCATGATTTTATATGAAGTCAAATCTTGTATGAGACAATTTTTTTACTAGAAATAATACTTTAAATGTCATGCCTGGTGTTGTAGTTCTTCATACTAGCTAAGAACTTGTTCCATGGCTTTTGTTTTAGGGCAAGACACACCCAGTATTAATGATATGGTCTAACTTAGCAAACCTGATGACACTGTGGATAACAAGATGGAATCAAAAGCTCTCTTTGTGAACCTTAATGAAAACCTTCAGTCCAATTCCCATATGCTTCACTGCAGCAGGTTCAATTTTTTAGTAAAGGATAAAACCCAGCTATTTCGCACTATGATCTGTTGTGTCGTACAGTAAAATTGTCAGCCATGCAGAAAACGTGACAGCAGGTTGTATTTCAGACTGAAGTCTAAAGATATATTTCAGAGCACAAACTCTTCTCTTACTGTAACGGGTTACTTTTTGTTACAGTAGATCTGTTTGTGTGTCTCACTGTGTTCAGCGCAATAAACAACATCTGTAGCTATTCATTGGGCAATCTCTGGAGACAAATGGTTTTGATAGTTGCATTTAAGAGTGGGCAATAATAGATTTTGTGGTGAGATGGTAATTGGAAAAAAAGCTTTGGGAACAACACCTACTCAAAGTTCAGCACTGTGGAGTATTTGAATCAGTCCTTTGAAAAAAAACATTAGCTTTTGCTTGCCTGAGCATTTAGGGGCTACTAGAATATTCTCCCAGATAAATTGGCCAAAGCTGCATTTATGAAGCAGTCAGGACTTGCAGAAGCCGTGTTCTTAGTTTAAACCTAGTTTGCATCAAATAAGGTTACCCAGCTCAGTTTGTGACATGTGAGCCACCCTGGCATAGCCTCAGCCTTACTTGGCTACTACATCCCAGACTGCCAGAGGCACTTTGGCTGCTTTGGCAGGATCAGGTGTGCAGAGTGTGACCCATCTCTGAATCACCAATAAAAGCAACATCTAGGGAATACCACTGCAGTGTTCAGCTGGCAAAGAGCTGCCCCAGCTCCTCTTCCTGGTCACAAGCCCCATTTCTCCTGCCTGCAGAATCATTTAGAACCATCTACCTTTTTTCCCATCCCTTTTTGTCAAAAGAGTTGGAGAAAAAATCTTCAGAAATGGAGACAGTGAAAAAAGGAATAGCCCAGGTGCCATCACCTCATTCAGCACCACTGTTTTTTCAGTCAACTCACTAATTGTGTGTCAACTTTCATGGCCCTAAGGTGGAAATCTCCATAATCTTCTTACTGCAGAATTTGGTTATAATTTTTTACACTTTCTCAGATACATAAGACTTTCTTTGCTTCCCCTTTAGAAGATGCAAATGATGCCTACACTTCTGCATCTTCCTAAAGGGTTGGCACATAACCTATTACCAACAGGAGAAATCTGCCTCAATCCCAAATACAAAATTGCTGGCACTCCCACACAGTCCAAGAAGCAGTGCCTGTGAACACTTTACTCAGGTTTTTCATAGCCATACCATATATATTAGGAATGAACTGCAGGTCAAAAAGTCTGGCAATTCACTTGCTAGCTTAGCAGCTTGAGGCTCTGCCTCAGGGCCTTTCAAACCAGCAGCTATTAACTACAAAGAAATGTCACCTGTTCTGGTCATTATTGTTAATTATGGCATTCCTCTATTTACACATCCCCATACTAAAAGCTTTTCCTACCGGACTCCTTCCCCCATCATGCAGGACCAGGTTGCTATGATTATCATACCTGTAGAAGCCCAAAGGAGTGCACAGTAGAGCCTTACCAGAAGCCAGAATGCTACACTTTATCCACACTGCCTCCAGTAGCACAGAGCAGGCAAAAAGGGCTAAAGCCCTGCTCAGTGCTGTCTTGCTCCCTTATTTGCAGGGTTATTTGGGATACAGGCTGCCCATAGTCTTGATGTATATAGAGCCAGAACTGTTCACCCATGCCCAGGCAGGTGAGATCTTAGTATCTGGTTAAGAAAATACAGGATGGATGGCATTTATGGATTTATGCAAGACTTTTCCTCAAAGGGCAAGGACAACTTGAAAAGAGAGGAAAAGTGACAGTAAACGTAAAATGTTCAGAGCAAGCTACCTACATCTCGCGGACAAAGATTTTCTATTGAATGTGATATGTGAGCTGCCTGATGTGCTGTCTTACAGCACAAGCAGACAAGGGCTGAAGTGAAAAAGGGGATGAAGAGCACTTTCCAGAACAAATACATGAAAGCTGGAAATTACCACAGTGTAGCACAGAGTCTTGATGCATACAACTACAACCATCACAAGAATGTGATACTTGTTCATATTTTGCAGGTTTCTATTAAATCAGCAAGGCCAAAGAAACCATTTCCTGCCCTTACCTAAAGGCAGTTTTGATTCACAGCTTTCAGCTCACCCAGGTCAAGATCTTTAAAGCTCTTCTCACTCCTGTGCCATTTCTTCACAATATTCCTCCTGCAGGAGAGGAATCAGCTAAGTGGCTGCTACTCAGCAACATCTGCATATGTCATAAAGCAAAAAATATCCTCCCACTTCCATCAGGAATTGCTGCAAGATGCAACTATCTTTGCAGATGGTTATCCCTAATTGCCCCTGGAGGATACACTCACTAACTCTTAGGTATCAGTCAGCAATTCAAATCCAGAGTCTTTATTTCATCAAAACTTGATTTGTCCTGCAATCTGTAATTTTTTTAGGAAAAACATTCAGGAAACATCTCTCTTCATAAATCCAGTCTAAAAGGTCCCTGGGAGGTAATATGATTGCAGAGTGTAGCAAATAATTTCTAATAATTTATGTCTATTATGACATATGATTATAAAAGCCAAGGAGTTATCCTGAAAACTGTCTGAAATGTGAGTTCTGCGTGCCTTTCACTTCTTGAAAGTTTTATATGTTCTGTTACTGTGGGATTGTACTCTACAGGCTAAACAAAGCTTCCTCTCACTTGTCCAAACTGAAATGTAAAATAACACAGGGGAAATAAGCATTTCTCTTCTACACAGCAGCACATACAGAATTTTTTCACTGAAAAAAGAACTATAGCAGTCAAACCTTTGGGTCATTCTCCTCTTTCTGAAAAGACTGGTTAAAAGTATATGTTAATGTTCCCTGCCAGTTTTTCTTCTCTTAGCCTCTTCTTTCCAGGGTTTTCATTATGTTCCCCCTTCTATGTAGTTTTAAAAGATTTCCTTGTTTGACAATTTTGCTGAAGGCAGTTATGTTACTTGCCTTCTCCTGAGCTCAATATACAACAGCAGAAGTGGTACACTGTACATATGGTTAAGATCTGTTTTAAAAACACTTGCAGATTGCTATCAAATCTTTCTGTGTGGCTTGTCATTTACATTTAGCAGATTCTGTGAAGCTCTAACACTCCACTGTGGGATCATCCCTTATTTGAAACTCAAGAGATGAAGTTCCTGTTGTTCAGCAGAAGACTGTTCTGTATTAAACTGAAATAAAAGAGACATTTAGAAACTAACAAGGAAAATATACATCCTGGGATGACAGCACAGCTTCTTGTGCTTTGTTAGGAGACAAGACTATTCACCTTTCTGATCAGAACATGGTTCTTATTTTCAGTTGGTAATTACAAAAAAGGCACATTACAGCTCATAGAGGGGGGTACATCTACAGGGCGCTCTACTCTGTGCCTAACAGTTCAGCATTGACCTGCCACTGCCAGCCAAACTGCAGTGCAAGTCCTGCTGCAGGACTCAGCTGCTTTGGCTAAACACAAACCACTTTACCTGCTTAGGAGTTATTAAAGCCAACATACAAGTAATTACACAAGCTGAAGAGTTTTTGAAATGTGGTTTCTGAGTACTTTCTCAAGTACATCTCTCTCTCATGGGCATTCACTGGTGTACAATTATACAGTTGATCTCAAATTTCAGTCTTCCTCTTTAGTGGGGCACTGATAAGGTTTGAGTCCTTGACCATGTATTTTCAGAAAGTATGCAGAAACTCAGCACGTTCAAGACTCCTCTTCCCTAAAATTAGGCTGAAGTAAGCTAATAAGTTAAAATATTACCAAGGTGGAAAGTCAAAAAAATCAAGCCAAAACAAAGGCCATGCAATAAGTGGGAAATCTGAGAAGTTGATTGATATGAGAAAGTAAATAAAATGTAAATAAAAGTAAAAAAAAGGCAAAAAAAAAAGTAAATAAAACAGTTATACTGACCATGGGAAGGTTCTCAATCCTCATGGGCAGCCAGTGTGCTTTCCCTACCCATGTCCCAGTACTGCCTCACTGCCTGGGTGACGTGTATATTCAAGTCTGCATGTTTCTAATATGTCTCAAAGATTCTGCTCGTGGTGCTCCAGGTAGGAGGAGAGTTATAATAAAGGATGAATTCGCAAGGCAGCAATGCTGTGTCTTCAACCTGAGTCACTCTTTTCTTTTCCTGCTGTCCTGTTACTCTCCCAAATAGCACTTAAAGAGGTGTTCTCTTTCTCAGCCATCTCAAAATATCCACTCTACTGGGGAAAAAAACCCCACTGTGTCTACAATATAAGCACATTTCATTTGTACCCTTTTGGGAAAAGATAATGCAGTCGGGCCTTTGGCATCAGCCTGGTCCACAACAATCCCACAGCAGGGAGTGTGACACAGGAATCCCCATCTCACTTGATCCCAACAAAAAAACTGGGTAAATTTAAATGAATCGAAGGAAATATAAGAATATAAATTGCTTAAATTTTGAGAGTTTGAAATGATAACTTCAAGGTCACACTGTCTTAGTGTATTTTGTTAATTTCTGCTTCTTCTAAACACTTTCTTTGTCAAACAGACTTTCCCTATCAAAGGAATTTAAAATTATATGCAAGCCATTTAGGTGCACAATATATACTGCCACAGCACTAAGGACGTTTGGAAAGCTGAAATTGGCTGAACTTTGCAAGAAAAAGCTAGCTTGGGGAAAGTTATTTCTATGTATCACTGCCAAGTTTAAGTAATACAGTAATGATATGGGCCTGGACACATAAAACACCATCTGTGTAATTAAAATATACACAAAGGTGGTATACAGACAAGTATCATCTGAATATTAACAGAGTAAAAAGGGTAAAAAAAATTTAACCTTTCGTGGACACATTGATGTCAGAGACAGGTGTTATGGAAGAGTAGGGAAGTCGGCTTCTTTAAGACTCACACCACACATACCTCTCCTCTGGCCAAGCTCATGCTGCAGGTCATAACAACGTTTTAGCTGCAGTTCAGTAGTGCCTTTAATGCTTATGTAACTTAAAGCATAGACTCTGTGCTTGTAAATCCCTAAACTCCCATATAATGTGCCTAAGTGCTTTTCCTCACTTCAAACAAGTATGCTGCTGTCTCTCCCTTCACTTACAAGAAATCATACCACATTTTCCTCATATCTTTATACTCCTGTATATGTAGTCTCACATATAGTGAAAGTTGGCCTTGCAAAACGAATGGTGCAACATGGCTCTAACATTATAAAATCAGGAACTCAATTATTACTGTTGATAAAAAAATTCTGTCAAGTTCCTTGTAAGTCAGTTCTCCATCACAGACTGATCAGAAGGTGGCAGTATTTCAAAACATTACTTTTTGGTTTTACCAGAGGGGCATTTATTTGTTAATTGACTACTCATTAATAATGAATTTTATTATTCCTAACATTTAAAGGTTAAGAGCTATAGCTCCTAGTGGCTGAGGTGCAGTGGAAGCAGTAACCTGCATTACACTGCACTTTTGAAAAGAGTCTGGTGAATCCATTAGTATGGGGGCATACAGAGGGCTGCTCTTGCTTTCAAACTGCTTTTATTTGTGGTAAAATATTTGTTAGATTCTTTTACAGAAATGACCACTTCTATGAAATACGAGATAAGAATTTCCAAGGTGTTCAAGGCTTGTTCTGGTGTCCCAGAGCAGACCCTAAATTCAACAATGTTACTGGGAAATATGTTACTTGATTTGTACCCTGTACCTTCTACAGATTTATATAAACTCCCTTTGCACATTTCAAAATGCCATCCTTTGTTTTAACGACAGTTGCACACACTGTGAACTGCTCTTCCAGGAACCGAAAATATCCGACTTTTATGTTTGAGCTGCCACTGCTTTCCCTTCTACCCCTGTACAACAGAAAGCAGATTTTAACACAGTCCTTTAGCACCTATCACTTTACATACACAGGAATGTTCACACTCTGCAGAAACACATCCACTAAACAGCTTCATAGCAAATCTACCTGTGGCTTGAAGCTCCATATAATAGCTGTAGATCACCTAGGAGCTCGTGTATTCAAGAAAACCACTGCAAAAAAGGTGTGAGCCTACAGTCGAGCTTTGCCACATACATGGCCCCAACAGTGAAGCTGTCTGATTGAATTGAAAAGAAGGTGACAGAGAACAGAAAGTCTGCCTTCACCTGCCAAGTAAATCAGCAAATATTCCTACAGAAATAGAAAGTATGACAGAAGAATCTTTGCCTTCAACATTATTCTTCCATGGTATACTTCTGTTCACTTTTAACATTGTTTTGTCCGGTAACTCTAGAAATATTACTCCAGATTACAAAGAGAGAGAGGGGAGAAGCTACAGACTAAAATATGGTTGCTCCAGACTGAAATATGGTTGCTCAGACTAATACACCTTCTTCCTTCTTTCTCTCTGCATAACTACAGGAAACATGCAGAAAACACAAGCATTTTGTTGGTGATATGTTGAGCCTACTTACTGTGTCAAATCACCTGTACCAAGATATTTAAGGAAATTATTAAATACCATGAAAATCACTCATGAGACCAAAACACTAAAAATCTCTAAGCCAACAAAATAGTTTAGCAAGCTGAAATAAGAATCAAGAACACTGTAGTATTCCTAAATCAGTCTTAGTTTGCTATAGGCTTGGACTAACATTTCCCAGTGTTAGTGGAGGAGTTTTTTGGATTTACAAAAGCTATATAAAATCATAGAATATCCTGAGTTGAAAGGGACACACAAGGATCATCAAGTCCAGCTCCTGACACTGCACAGGGCAGCCCCAAGAATCACACCATGTGCCTGAGAGTGTTGAGCTGCTATGAATACAGATTCTCAGCTTCCTTTGAATAACACTGATCAACGTGACTGTTCAATATTCTGGGCTTGCCTGGGAAAATTCTTTCAGGTACTGGATGTTGAATATAGTTTAAATTTTACTCACATTGAATCAATGCAAAACAGAGACATTTAGTGGATCTCCTTGCTATAACAAGACAACTAAAAGGAAGTTTTATCCACATTTACTTTGATAAGGGAAAATTAGGCAGGGAGTCATGGAGTTAAAATGCTGAATGATTTACATCCCCAAATAACAAGAGAAGAAAATAAAATTCTATTTCTTCAGAGCAATTAAGACTGCTAGCTGCCTGGGCAAAAAAACCAAGAAAGCCCACTATCTCCAGCTAATGTTTTGTTATAGTCACTGCCTGACAATAATTTTTGTCAAAGAGCCACGTTCTGTAAACACTTGCCAGTGGTCTCCGCTGCCTTGCTTTGCTCCCGTGGCAAAGCATGAAGTGAAACAGCAATGCAGGAATAATACCACAGTTGCTTGCTCTCCTCTGACAATAGCCAGGCTTCTTTGGAAGGACCTCGGTGTTGGCAGGCTGCTTTTCATTACAACAAGGTGGCCAATTTTGGATATCACATGCAGCTGGAAAATTGTGAGTAAACTGCCATTACTTGCAGTAGGAACTGAAAGGGCTTTGACTTGCAGAAGGGAAGATCACAGGCCAACAAGAAATTCTTTTTTATTTAGGTGGACTGGAGAGAAAATGAGGGTTCGTGGCCTCAAATTGCAGCAATCCTTTGTTCTGTTATCTCCTTATACAATAGTGGGAGAGCCAAATACATTTCATTTGTACTCAGAGATGAGAGTTACCCCCGTGCTCAGTTATAGTGGACAAAGCTCTATTGAATTGGCTGGGACAAAAGCAGGCAGTTTTTATTAAGCACAGATTCGTCCTACAATGCCATCTGGTTTCTGAGGCACAAGTTTTACAAGAACTTAAGCATCATTTTGTTTAGTGCTGCAGTGTTTAACTGATTGAGTAGCTCAACTCTTACAGGGAAGTTAGGCACACAGAAGTCCAAGCCCTATTTGTGTCTGCCATTGCTTAGAGGTTTTCTGTACAGCCAAGGGCAGACAGCAGTTCACCATCTCTCCCTGTTGCAGTCGGGTCAAGGCTTGTCTGGCAGCATAGGCTTGGAAAGGCCCGGCCAGGGACAAGCCGGGACTTGTCA
>JAWWEW010000131.1:17918810-17963069 GCA_035583185.1 Anabacerthia variegaticeps | reverse complement strand
CACAGGACTCCGGGCCCTAATAAAGCATCGCATAAACTAACACTCTGTTGGTTTGTGTCTCTCTAACGGGCAACATCCCCATGTGCAAAGTCAGCTAGGTTAGAACAAACAATAATCCCCAAGGCTCTATACATCCAGATTTAGGAACCCAGATTCTTCAAAGTCTGGCTCTAAACGACTAAAGAGAACAAATCTCATTAGGGGTAATATGACAATAAAAGCCAGTTGTGTTCTTTTGAAAATCCTACATACCTCTTGGTTTCACAGACATTCTATTTCGTGGTCAGGAAGGAGTTAAAGTACTTTCTGTACAGTAGTTAATGCTAGAGTGAGTTTTCCTCATACTGGTTTCCAATACACTTAGTTTCCAGAGAGGGATGTTTTTGCATTGGCATGATGCAGTTTAGAAGAAAACAGCTCTTCAATGGCCGTGCCAGGCGAGGCGCTGCCACACACAGCTTGACTGTGCTGATACTAAATGCTTTGATTTTCCTCTTAAATAACAGTGCTTGAAAAAGCAAGAGCAAGGTGAAGTCTCACTACACAGACAAAAGGAGGTAGAGGGAACATGAGGCATCTTTCTGGGTGGGCTCTCCTTTTTGCCCCCTTTCTCTTTTCCTGGATTTGAGTTTTAAAATGGGTTATATTTTGCCTGCAGCAATTTCTTTTAATAACTGCAATTATTCTCTCCCATTGTTCTGACTCTCACAAGCAAATTAGGGAAATTCAAAGGCAATTTTCATGATTGTTTGTTGTCAGGGTCTTATGAATGGCTGTTCCATTTCACTGGGGTGTTTCATTAAATAAATAATGAGTATGGCATAAGAGTCATAAACAGGCAGAGATCAGTTCATTTAGGGACAGATGCTGCTTGGTGCCTAGGTGAACAGGCAGCAGACACAGCAGGACTCCCTCCAGCTAGATATATTTACAACTTCCTTGTTTAAGAAAGGGCAATAGTGCTCCCCCCACAAGCAAGTGTGCATCTTTAAAGATGTCATTTAGCATGCTTTTCGCACCCCACCCAGAAATTCATGCAAAGAGGGGGCAGCATTGGGAGGTTTCACATCCCCTCCTCTTTCAGTGCCTGCATAGCAGGCAGAGAAGTCACGGGCCACACAAAGCGCAACCTGAATAAATAGCACCAGGACCTCATGATGTGGGAAATAACATTCACAATGTGAGCACAGAACAACAGCAAGACTACATTTCTGGAAAAAACCCAAAGTCATAGCCTCTAAAAAAGACTCAAGCATCCATTTATCCTGCTCAAAATATCATGCAAATATGTTACTAAGTGGCATTCATCAATGACAGAGGATCAGGAACACATGCCAAATCATTTCATGTTCAATCTGGCTGGAGGAAAGTGAATGTACAAGGCAAACTTAAGCTAAAACCTCCCAAATGCTCCCATATCTCTAAGGTTTTTAACATATAATAGGACTAATTCCCACTTGCATCAGCACATGCATACTCCTCTGCTAGATCACTGTAGAGACAAGCCAGGTATAAAAGACAAGCCTAATGTTTTTAGCCTGGTTCAGTTTTTTTAAACTTCTGATCAACTGCAGTCAAATGCAGCTAAGTGGGAGAAAGCTCAGTCTAAGTTGCATAAAATTCAATTGGATTCAATACACCCAGCATTCTGCTGATGTCCTAGTGGACTGTAGAGGCTCAACAGCATCAGGTATCTTTATAAATGTTCCCAGTTGGCACTCATAATTAGCCATGAGGCAGGCATCTGCTTGATACTGAACTTCAAATCCAGTTCTTGCTGAATTACTTTACTACAAACTATTTTAATATTGATGAGGGAAGACAGAGAAATGGGAAGTTTCAGCAAAACACCTGTAACCTGACAAACAATTCACATGCGGAATCATCTCTGGTCATCTAATATCACTTGTGCATCACAGATTTTTTGCAATCCACCTTGGCTACAGAAAGAAATCAAACCATTCTACTCCTCCTGAATGACTCAGGAGGGAAAAAGTCAGAGACATTGCTAAAATATCTATCAAACTCTGGTGCTCTGAAGAGGTTCTACTTCATAGACACAGCTTGGCAACCCATGTCACCTATACCTTCTTCTCAGAGATCTATTCTTATGAGAATTTCTAAAAGCCCAAAGGCAAAAAATTAAGTCTGGCAGGAAGAAATTATCAAACTCTCCTCCATCTGCTCATCCCAAGGCAACCTGAGCTTGGTTCCGGAAACCTTATTCTATTCTCAGCAGCTCTTCTCACATAAGGACTCTGGACCACAATCTAAATAACTACTTTTTATAACTTTTACTGCAGTGTTCAGAATCTTCTTTATCTGCCTCTGCAACAGGTAGCCATGCAGAGATTGGTCTATAAACTTGCTTAGTCTCATGTTCTCCTGAACTCTTCAGGACTATAGACTGATGTATAAGAAGAATTTGCATTTCACCCTCTGGGAATAAAGGTAGAAGTTCTGTTCAGAAAATGACTGTACACTCAAAATAACATATAGGCTACTTATATAATCTACAAAAACAACATCAGTACAAAAAGAAAAACTGATCCTGTGACTCTCAAATTTTGACTGTGAGGGTCTGCATCACACCTGGCAGCAGTATCTTATCATGCAAAAACACCTTGCAGTTATTTTTTTTCCTCAGCCCTTTGGCTCAAGTGTGTGCTCCAGAAAGTGGGCATGCCCCACTCTCCTGTGCTCTCTCTGCTTACTGGTAGCCACTTCCATCCAGGCATGCTCCTGGCAAGATCTCCTTTCTCCTCCCCATCCCAGTGGACCCATCTCTGCCAGACAGCAGCAAGCAGGACAACATAGACAAGTACATCTCTTTTGACCGCAAAACCTTTGTGAGGCAATACTAGAAATACAGATTTTATCCAGTAGCATGGCTTTGCCAACCAGCCTAAACACCAAGCCGTGGGCTCTGCAACCTGATGTCTATGTTTTGAGCGAGAGCAGGGGTGATGCCAGATGGTGAGACACAACAGGACACAGGCAGCCTTGGCACAGCCTTCCCCAGTGCTTCAGTGCTTTCTATGTTTGCCTCAGACAGCAGGTCAGGCTGTGACTATTGCAGAACCCCTTTGTGTGTACCCAGTCCTCTTTAAAAAAGCAGCTCCTATTTTCTGCCTTTAGCTCAACATGTCCCTATCATCTTCTCACACTCCAGAGATCACAAAGTCCCTGCTGCCTCACAGACCACATGACTAAAAGAGCACTCTGCACCCTCTCCTACGCAGCCATGCCAAGAGAGGTGACCAGACATGAGTCACAGGGATCCTTAAACTTTTTGTCTGAAAATTTCTAGACCAGTCTTCTGCTAATATTTACACAACTATGATATTATTCCCTTTTCGCTGTGTTATGAAGGAATTAGTAGAAGAAAATAAGAAAGTGTACTGGTTTTGTGTCTATTCAGACTTTTTTCCCCAAAAAAATCTAAGCCTTCATGAAGGAAGAGAGAGAACCCTAGGCAAAACAAATCAGCAAAGTTACCCAGGGACACCTAGACCATTCTATACTTTTGTTTTGTTTTTTCTCACTCTCTGGTAAACTGAATTTATAAATTGAAATGAAGGCAGAAAAGTAATCAATGCTTTCTAGAGCCATTATTGGAAACACCTAATGATAAACAACTCTATTAGTAAAAAAACCCAAAGTCTTAACACTGTAGCCTTCTGCAATGGCATTCTCATGCTGGCTTTGCTGTCCCTGGTCAACAGAAAGATAATTTATGATAATTTTAAAAAGATTACAGTGTTGGTTGTGAAGAATCATAAAGAGTGGTAGAACTGATAGAAAAAAATAAGGCTGGGGAGCTAAAGAGAAATAATGATTTTAAGCAGCCTAAATGTAACTTTTTTATTCCAAATGAGATTTGCCCATTAAGCACGATTTTAAATAGCACATCCTTGCCATCCCAATATACAACATTTGAACTCCGAAAAGGATATTTTCAATAGGGAGCTTTATTTAGCAAAGGGCCTGATCCAAAGCCACTTTATGTAAGGGAATTTTCCTGCTCATTGGAACAAATGAAGCCATAAAACAAGGACAAACTATTAGAAGTAGACAGAAAATTAAGAGGAGATATAACAGCAATAATCAAGTACATAAAAGGTTGCAGGAAAAAGGAAGGGAGTAATCTATTCTTCACTTCCAGAGTAGACAAGACAAAAAAACCCAGGTAACTTACAAAAAGAAATACTTGAATTTCACAAGAAAAAAACTCCCACCTTGTTAACAGCAAAGCACTGGACTTTGCTACAAGATGGAGTTGCCTCTTTGCCCACCTTCAGAACAGCTACTAGATAACTGAGGAGTGGCTGAGGCACATCTAACTCTGCGAGGGCACTGAAAGCCCTTTACCTGCCTCACTTCTGGCAATTCTTCCATGCCCACTATTCCAAATTGCAGCAGTTGATTACAGGATGAGAAACCCCAAATCCTTCCATGATCACCAGTACCTAAGCTTCCTCTGTTTCACAGGGAAACTTATGGGTGATAACAATGCAGTAATTAGCATTAGTCTTATCCTGGAGTGTAGGAGGAGGATGATCCCTATGGAAAGAGGGAGCTACAGGAACCTCCAGGTACTGGGAGCAAGTAGTAAAATCTCTGCAGACCTCCTGTTTCCAACCTGAGAAGCACTTCTCCTAGTGTAAAATACATGCACCCACTTCAAGTTTTTCAATCAGCCAGAAGCCAGACACTTCTCCTAAGTGTAAGAATGGAATATATTCAAATAGCTCAGAGCTTTGAGAGACTACAGCCACGCTGCAGAATTTGTGCCAGGTTTACAAGCTGGTCAGAGATGAGAGATAGAGCTGCCCCACCTTTTCTTGAAAGCACGTGCACCAGAAGACCTGAAGGGACTTCTAGTCTTTTGAGCTGCATTGCATTAGATTGGAGAGAGGTACCTCTGCAGAGGAACAACAAAAATCTGCTGGATGAGGCAGATCAAAAATATGACAATAAACCTCCCCTTAAAAAAACTCACATGCTTTTGTCCCAGCTAACTCAACAGACCTTCCTCCAGTATAATTGAGTCTGGAGATAACTCTTACCTCTGAGTCAGAATTAAATGTGGTTGCAGAAACACAGCTTTCCCTCCAACCCTGCTCTCAATGCGAGGAAAGACTTTGAACAGTGTGCTTCATACCTCCTCTGGAGCTTCAGGGGATTCCCTTCCACTCTTGCCTATGTCCCCATGGTCTGCCCATGCTCTTCCCTGAGACAAGCAGGGTCCTTGCCACGCCCACAGCTCTTCCACTACACCCCTTGCTGCTTCTGGTAGATACACATTGCAGGAAAAGCTGTGGCCTTAAAATGGACATTCATCTAACAGTAAATGAAGCACACAGCAATATATTCAACACTGCCTAGGAGATTTAGAGGCCTAATTCTGATTGGAAATGAGACAATCTCTGCACAATGCCACTTCTGCAAACAGGACTTGAACCTCAGGTGGCATAGGCACCCTTGCATATCCTTTTCCACATTAAAAAAAATAAGAGCTGATCCATAAAGAAAATTTATGTCTGGTTTTATGGTGCTATTTGCCATTTGGGTGCCAGACATATATATTTCATAAAGAGTTGATAAAGAGTTAATCTGCATGTTAATACACAGTAACTCAGTTGTTATGGAGTCCAGCCATTGTGCAAGTTGCTTGCAAGTTTGGCTTGCAGCCGTCTACAGCACCTTCAACTGATGAGCTAATAACCTCTGTAATGCACACCATCCACTACTGGAGCCACCTATGCTTTCAATCTATCATTTATTACCTTTTCTAAACTATAGATAGACCCTTAATATAAAGAATGACCATTTTATGTTTGCTTGCCTGAATATATACGAGCACTCAGCCACATCATTAAAATAATTTTACTGCTAAGGCATACCTAATATTCCAAACAGATAGAGCAGAATTTAAATTAGGGGAAAAAAGAGATGGTGATTCCTTACGAAAGGGTTTGGAGATGTGACAGGAAAGAAGAAAATGGATTTATACAAAATAACAAGCCCATAAAAATATGAACCTTACTGAAAAGTTTTCTGAGCTTTGACTGAATCTCGGTTCACTTTTAGTTTTAATTATGATTTTGCATTATCCTTGAAATTTCTGTATTCTCCTGGCCACAGGAGAGAAAGTACTTAAATACCACCACTAACATACCAGGTGTTTTTAGGTCAATGCCAAAGCTTAAACAAAGGACACGCTTGCTACAATCCCAAACTGCCTCACATCAAGGAAAACTGATAATTAAGGCAGCTGAGAGCAAAAGGTGAAGACAAAGGCTCTATGTTAAAAATCCTATCCAAATACAGGCCTTTTATTTTTGTAAAGGCTCAGGTTCTGGAGTCCTGGGATGAGAGAGGGAAACTTCCTTTCTTTTCCACAAATTTATTTCTCATTTTATAATTACAAAGAGAGGCCAAAATCCATGACTCAAAGGGAAATGAAAATGGTTCAGTGTCCCCAGTGCTTTAAAATGGCTTTCCACAAATAAGATGCATAAATGTTTGGGTGGGGAAGCTTTGCAAACAGGCACAGAGACATGAGAACGTGGTAGGGTCTACTGCTTAGAGAAAAAAAAGACCCTTTTTCTAGTTTCCCTTCACCTACCTTGCCATAAAGAGTCCTTCAATGCAGCTTGAATGTTGCTCCTTGTCCACAGCATTCTGACATTACTGTGGTTTTCACTCGTATTTGTCCCTGGCATTAACAGACAGATTTTTGTCTTACCTGAAGGCTGGCCCATGAAATTCCTCTTGTTCAGTGGCATGGTGGTGCTGGGCATCCAACTATCCTCTGGCAGAGAAAGTGAAGCTCTTTTCTTTCACCTGTAACAGTCTTGGTGGGAAACTCAGTTCTGGCAATTTGGCCAATCTTCTTCTGTGACCTCCCCCCCCCTTGCAGCTGGAAAAGTGCTGAGCCTGAAAAAAAGACAAAAGACACTATTCTGAGAAGCTGAGAGACACAGGAGCTGACTTGGAAGCCCTTGGTGGGGGCTTGCACGTCAACTATGCAATTTGACAGTACCTCCCCTTTGCCCTTCAGTTTACCACCTGCTCTGCTCTGATGGAAGGATTCAATTCTTTTGCAAAACACAAAAACACAAAGCTGTGAAACTTCAGAAATTAAATCCATGCAATGCGATCCTATTGCCTCCTTTTTCACAGAGCTGTGAAAATAATGATGTATTCATGGTGTTTTACTTGATGTGTGAAATTTCCAGCACACAGATATGAATCAAAGCATTCTGTGCTATTTATCCTCTCAAAAGGATTTTGAGCTGCTTTCTTTTAATAGATGAAAACTATAATTTTAGAAGGTGGGTAGTGAAACTTCTTTTTACACATGAATGGACAGCTCAAGGTGATAAGGGAAGTGCTCGGGAAGCACAGCAAGCAAAAATGTTTTATGTCCAGTTACACCACAGCCATTCCATGTCTCGTCTGATTTAAGGGAGAAGAATCTGAAGTGGAAGAATGCATGAGGATATGTGCATACAGCCATGTACTAGCATTGTTCTCCTCTGGAAGATGCATATTAATTGCAATGTCACAATTCAGCAGTGGGGAAGTGCAAATCTGTGCCATTATTATATGTCTTTGCCTTAGACAGATGTGGCACCACCAGCTCACCTGTGCTGCCCAGCTTTACTGCAGTGAAGCAGCCACCTTGTTCAAGGCTTGGCTTTGGGCTACCTTCAATTCATAGGCACATATTAAGCAAAAAATACTTCAGGAGAATTGGTTCAGACTGATATGATTAGTAAAGAGGTCCATTTCTGTTCCTCACAGACCTTTAAATCACAGCTAAAACCAGTTAAGACTGGCTTTGTATGGGAATGTGTTTACTATTTCTTAATTTATTTATTCATTGAGTGCAGTCAGATTAGAGTGGGAAAGCATCAGGCCATGCATAAAAAATGCATGATGAATTACAAAGTTGGGCCAAAGTTCCCAGCTGGGTAAACTGGCATAGACACTTTGACTTTTTGGACTTTGATGGATTTATAGCTAGCTCAAGACCAGGGCATATTGCCACAGGCATTATACTCTGTGGGAGAGTTTTTCCTTTGGCTTTTGCTCTGCTTCTAGAGCTCATCACCATTGTCAGCCATAGATGGGACAGTGCAACACTGGTGTAATCTAAACAGCGTATATTAACACTGAAATGAAGATGGAGCGAGCCAGCTTTTGGGTACCACTCTACTGCAGAGTTGTACTGCAGAAATGACTCCACATCAAACAAATAAAAATGTACTCAAAACCTACAGGAATCAATCAAGAAACTGCTTTGTTACATGGGGGTGCGTGTGTGTGTGAACTTGAGTATTTTAAATGTCTTTTCTAGAATCTGGACTTCACTAATAAATGAAAAGGCTACAACATAAGTGATTTAAAATATCTGTCATGACTTTTCTACAAACAACTACTCATAAGTGTAAATATTTTTGGAAATGTGCAATTCTTACCAACAATTTATTTGCTATCCCAGAAAAATCTTTTAACACAGCTGCAGAAGGTACAACACTTTTTCAAGATCTCAAACCTCCCGAACAACCAATTATGTTGATTGAAAATTGGTTATTTCCTTCACCAATTTCCCACCAATCAGGATAACATCACTGCACAGGCTTCTAATCAGGATTCATTAGGGTGGATGCAAAAAAAAGTTTTACGAGGTCTCCTTGTGGATTACTTCACACTACTCTTTAGAAGAAGAGACTTAACTTTTAAAAAATAAAATAAAATCAGCTTATAAGAGCAAATTATATATGAGTGATATACAGGAAAAAATGTAATTGCATTTACAGGAACAGATACCTGAGGATAGAATTTTCTACAAAACATCTATCTCTTAGGTGTAACTCTTTACAGAACAGCCCTGTAAAACGGAAAACCAAATAACTTCATAGGACTTCTCAATCACATCACAGACTTCAAGAGAACTAAATTTCACCTATAGAATTTTGCATACAACAGAAACATAATCAGTTATTTACCCTAATTAACTCTGTTTGCTTTATTAATTTAAAGAGGACCTTAATGAATGTCATAAAAATCTCATGTATTTCCTCCCTGTCTTCAGAGACTTGAGTTTTAACAAAAAAAACTTAGCATAACATTTAACTTCAGACACAAGGGAAACTACTGAAATGGCTTCTACCTGAATTTGTTGGTGCTCTTTCAAATGCCAATGCTAATGGCTATTTTTCTTTCATAAAAGATGGGGCAAATATCTTGACACGCTGCTGGAACTGGTAAGCAGCTCCCAGGCATGCCTTCGGCAGCAGACCAAGTTAATTCTGTGCCTGTCATCAGACCTTGCAAAATTGGATGTCATGTGCTGAAGCAAGTTATGGCATCTGCAGGGCATTTTACTGCTGGACATTGTGTCTTGCAGCAATGTGACATGAGACACACTGGGAATTACCCCCAGTGTACAGCTCACATGCTTTTCAGTTCCCGCTTTCTACAGTTTCTAGTGTAGATGCTTTAGTAAGTTTGTAAGCCTGTATGACCTTGAAATTTTTGGACGTTTAGTTCTCCAAGCATCACCTCTCTAACAAGCCTGAGGTCCAGGTGCTGAGTTTAGCAGTCTCAACTTTTCTGGCTGCAAAAGACTTGATTGCTTTTCACTCTTTCACCTCTCTTTAAGACTATCCAAAACTAGACAGTAAACTTTGCCAGCACAGGAATTACTGACTCATCCTAAATGGACATGGAGAAGATTCATTATAATGAAGACTTCCCCAGTAGAAAATCTATTTCTTTATTAAGTAAACTGGCTATTTTAAAAATTTCCATAGGCATGCCTTAATGATGAGCCATTTTAATTAATACAGTGCATTTTCTGATAAGATATTTTCATAGTATTTGATACTGGGTTTGCTCTACATTTTCTATCTCTAGTCAGGCTGTTGCACTTTCTTTTTCTTTTTGTTTCTCAACTTTAATTAATTTGTCACTTTTTATTTTTTTTAATATCCCTTTCCTATGAAAGCTGATGAACAAAATACAACTTGTGAAGTTAAAGACATAATCTAAGAAGTAGATCACAGGTATGAAAAGTACCCAGACAAGTATACACACACTGACAGCAAATTAAAAAAAGATTAAAGAAGGTATTTATTATCCCTCGGATGCCAGGTATTATAGTTAAAGTACTGGCCTCTGATTATCAGTGAGAAGGCAGCTCATTCTCCTCATTTTAAACACATTTATCAGACTATTTGTTCCTCAAAATTGAAAATCAAGGTATGGATGCACATCAGTGCAGATATGTCAACACTAAACCATTTTCAGCTTGACAGATGTAGCCACAGAGTCATCCCCTCCTTTGGTTGGGATGGCAAATTTTGAAAGGCTGAATTTCATGGCTTAATAAGGGAAACTGTGAGAGAGCAGAGGATGAAGAAAACAAAAAAAAGGGAGAAAACCCTTCTCCAAACCCAACAATTCTCTCTTTCTGTAGAAACAGTTTTATAATCATGCATTTCCTAACTATGTGAACACCTTCTTAGGAGCAAGGAGTACATATGCTTTCTTTTTTTTCAGCTGGAACAGTTTGAGACTCGGATTGAGCACATGACCCCAAAACTGCCAGTTGATTCCTTCCACCCAGCACAGTCCCAAAGCCCTGCAGATTCACAGATGCTATCACTGCAATATTACACTGTTGATTAATAGGGACAATTTAGGGTGATAATCTTACTTCATTGCATTCATAATAACTGAGTCATGGGGGTCTTTTCATTTTCTTTTCATCTCTAAGAACCTGAGAAATTTCACTGCATTCAGTGCCTTAATAGATGATGTGGCTTAGAACTACATTGCACAACAGCAGAGCACCCTGGAGAAACACTCGCTTGTCATAATATATAAAGCTTCTTCCAAATCCATTGTGCGTGGCTTTACACTGTTCAGTACAGACCTTGAAGGAAGAAAAGAGTCTTTGCTTGTCTCATTGCTCCCAGGATGACGTTTGAAAGCTGGCAAATGAAATATTGGAAAGGAGTCTCAAAGTTCTGTTATGTATTTGTTTTTCTCTATGAAACAGAGTGGAAAATGGCTTCACAGAAAGTTACTTCAGAGCAGAATTATGAATGCTATTTACAGAATACCCTAGGCATTAATATTTGACTTGTACAGGTATGTTTGCTAGCAAAAAAAGATACACATCTCTTGTACAATATTAATCAATACAGTATCCCAAGATATGAAGTTGCAGAGTCAGACACCTGTGCGAAATGAAGAGAAGCTCAGTTACTAACTTCAAACAGGTCCCTGACAGCCTGGCTGACCAGCTCTGGTGCCTCAGCAGCATCAGGCACTCAAGTCAGCTTCAAACCATCTGTAAGCAGCTATGCCAATACTAAATACCCATAGTCTCTTTTTAGGGAAAAGAAATCAGTGAAGATTTTTCTCCTTAGTGACTTGAGTTTTCATCGGTCTTGATTTTCTGGGCACATCATTAGAAAATTAAAAAAACAATACCAACACATTTTAAAGAAGATAATTTTTTTTGAAATGACATAAAAGGAGCAGCTCTTTCTCACATGTTTGACCACATATTAAGCACACAAAATGGAAGGTGTTGGCTCTGTTTTTTTGCTTTTCTTACTATAAATATACATAAATGAAAATATCCTATCCAGCAGCAGCCTAAAACTTTTGACTGCTGTTACTGCCACAAGAAGTCTCCTTCCAAATGGCTTATGAGTGAATAATATACATACATTTAACCTTTATATATGGTAACACAAAAGCTGAGTGGCATTTTCATTTTATATCTGTGGAAATACAGCAAGGCAGGCTCAAGGTAGTCTACATGCTTTCTAAATGTACTTAACTTGGGCATCTCAAGGATGCAAAATTCCACTTATCTTTAGGATTTCTGAGAGCATCTCACGTGAATCACCAGTTAAATCCTGCACTTCTTTCCTCTCTGAATGCAACCATTAACATTATATGACAGTAGTAGTTAAGAACAGAGAAGGGAAATAATGTTATTCAGGTGATGTTTTCTCCTAAACATTGTTTCACTTTTCAATGCTCAACTCACATTCTCTGCTTTTTTGTGTTTTCCCTTTCATTCATATATGGTGTGTATGCGTGCATAAGTTCTGATATTTAAAAAATATAAACTGACCCCTCCTTCCAACCTGAAAAGCCAGCATGTGGGACCACACTGACACTGATATGAGTAGCTGGAGGACTGGAACACAGACTGCCATGTGAGCCATGAGAACAGCATGAAATAGCCAGACCTACAGGTGATACTCTAGAATTTCAGGTGTCACACCCCTGCTCACTGGCTGGTGGAGGTCTTCTCCTGGTTAATTAAAATCCCAAGATATGGAAGGAAGGATGCAAGCAGAAAACTAACATCACCGGTTTGTCCCATTACATGCTCAGCTCAGATCTTCACTGGCAATGGAATGGTGGGATCTCCAAGAAACTTCACCATCTCCTGCCTCTGTATGATTCTAATGTCTTTGAAAAATGTGATATGCCCCATGGCTATCAATCAAGTGAAGATATTTTGAAAGCAGCCTGAAGGCTTGGCATGACTAATTCTGAAACAACGATGAGTAGCCCTCTGCTCTTCCCAGTCAAGGCAAAGACACTTACTTTGTTCAAGGCCTCGTACAACCTCACCTTCTTTCACACACCCCAAAATGGGTTGTCAGGCTTCTGCCTTTCTGACTCACTCCAGGTTGTGAGCCCAGATGACAGCTTGACTCTTAGGTGCCAACTAGAGGTATTTCCATCCCCATGCATGTGTTACAGACCATCTACCAAACTAAGTTTCAGAATCACTGTGTATTTGTGAAAACTCCCTTAGTTAGTTGTAGAACTTGTAACTTGAAAAATGTTGTTATAAAATGTTACAACATACATAAAAAGTACTCATTTAAAAAGCAAAGCTATAAATGTAGTAATTCCTAATAACCTGCATATTTTACTTGGATTCATTTGGAGCTTGTAAGAAACATGAGAAGCAAAACCTTTAAAAGTTTGATAAATACATTTCCAAAAATCACTCAATTAGGGGGAAAATAAAAAAAGCCTGTACAGAAAATTTCAGGCCGGTAAACAGATTAGTGGACTGTACAAAGGCATCACTATGCTTCAATTCCATCACGCTGTTACAACCTGTGCCACAACTACATGGGTATATTGATTTCTGCACACAGAAACATTTACACATACATGAGGTAAACATCAATGTCTAATACACAAAAACTGTACAAACACATATGAACACATATCAACAAATACACAGACATTCCCTCGCTCATATTTTCCTTCTCTTGTATGTATTTTTAGAGAGAGCACTGGTATACGTGTATGGTGTGTATGACATGGTGACATTTGCTTCTAACAGCATGAGCCTTTTGTTCTCATTTTGCTTACCTGTCACTTCCTCTTAATCACGCAACTGATGCAGTTATAACCTAATACAACTAGAAGGCACTGCCAAATGCTTAATAATTTGCAGACTTCTCTTCCTTCTCTGCAGTCTTGGAGTGCAAGTGGCACAGAAGAAGCATGCTTGAACTCTCTTGACCTGGACAGCTGCTTGAATAATGGCTAAAAAATTAACACCAACTAAAAAAAAGTGTTGAAGGCAAACTTTTGGCATGTGTCCTTCTTTGTTCCTTTGCAGATTTCAAGTATGGTCTTAAGAAAATTAATATAAATAGGGTAGACTGAAATGTAAAGATCAGAAACAAAGCACAAAATTGTGTATAAACAAACTTCTTTCATACAATGAACCCACAGATGGAGAAAACTTATTTGATGTTAAAATAATTTTAAGGGTCTTATAAATGTTCAGACATAAATAAATACGAGCTAGGATGATTACTGTAATGCCTTTACCTCTGGAGCATCAAAACATTGCCGAGTATGACTCAGGCAAGCAATGACAACACCAATAATGGTAAACAAAAAACCCTACTCTCCTCTTAGATTCTGGCATTACTTCCACTTATTTCAGCCCAGAAAATTATAAGCAGTTCAGTTCCTTCTGGTAAAAATACTGTTCCCAAAAATATTAGTTCTACATTTTCCACATCTGAAATTCCACAGAGGTACTTAACTCTACACCTGCAAAATATCTGGAAAGCTGTGTACCCCCAGTGCCAGTGACAACAGCTAACCCATACGCACCTTGCAGATGGCCTTCCTATGTGAAATGCCAAATTCTAAGGCCACATTAGGGACATTCTAATCCTTTGAGCCTGCCTGTGGATGGCAATGCACAGGAACTCCCCACACCTTTTTCTAAGCTCTTTTTTTCCCCTACAGATAATGAGGATACCAGGGGCAAGTATAGATCCTACTTCCCGTAGCAAAGAAATGTCACAGAAAATCCTTGGGGGGAGGATATCCTGAGAGGACCCTTATATGCCAATCCATTACCTGCAGAAAGCACTTGGGCACACAACAGGAGATGCCTCGCAGATGATTTGGTCCTACAGGAGAGCGAAACTAAGGCCAGATGTCTAGGAGTGTCAGGACAGGTACAACAGAGGACATTTCACAAGTGTCTATTCACTTACAAATGTTATTAGACACCTCATTGGGTTTAAATACAGTATCAGTCCCCTGTTCAAAGCTGGATGCCAATTTTTCTTCTCCCAAGCAAGCCAGAGCTCTGCAGAGGAGGTATTCAGGCATGTGGGAACATGCAATCAGGGACTCTGCAGCCATGCAGGCTGCAAGGTTACTCTGGTTGCCCAAGCACTTGATAAAATTTCTCTTTCTTGTGTCTACATGTCAATTTGACCATCCAATAGAAGAATATCAATACCCTGTTAAGGCCACATCTGAAACCCCCCAAAACACCTCTTCAGGTCTGCTAAATGATGAAGAGCTGGAGGGGACACAGCTAACTTCAAACAAAGTAAAAGGTTAAAGGTGCCATTGCGACTGTCAGTCTTGCTCACATGCAATTGCTAATATCAATCACCACTGAAAATTGGCTGCAGAGCAACAGAGGCAACATTTCTGACTGCAGAGAAACATAAACAACATTTTCAGCTGCAGCTGGCACTGTCAGCCCTGTCTGCTTCCCCTGCCCTCTGCTGTACTTCATGCGATGCCTTTAGGAATGCAAACAGCACAACTACATAAAGCTGCTTGGGCCACTTTATCAGCTTTAAAATGTGTCCTAGGGAACTAACTACACTAACAGGAAAAGTACATATATGAAAGATTGATCAGACATCAAAAAAAAAAGTGTGTGCCTCCTCAATCATCAGGCAGTTTGAGAGGGATCAAATATAGCTACTGTCCTTCTGCCATGAACCTGGACAAAAATGGGATCAAAATACTGTTTGAAACCATTCCTTCCTTCTAAATCAGTCTACCTCTTTCCTTTACTTTCCATTATTGTTTTCTCCTATTTTGCCATGCTCTCTTTTATGGCCCGTTATGTTTCAACGAAAAAGGTCCCACCAGACCAGATGCAAAGCCCAGACTATACTGCCAGGACACAGCAAGGGCAATGTCGGAGCACTGGTGACTGAAAGCCATGGGCTCGGACTTGGACCAGACATGCAGTGTGTCTCGTAGCAGCCACTGCTGAACCTTCATCTGGCCCCTTATGTTTTGCACAAATTTTGCTTCTTATGCTGAGAGTGATTACGGGACTCTGAGCAAAACCAAATAAGTAGCTATATGGGTTTTCTTTTAATAAACCTGGCTCTTTTCTTTTTTTGCCTTGCTATTCTGGTGTCACCTGAATGCAGGCATGGTTATAAATCACAGCAAAATGCGCTATTAATCAAAGAGCAAGGATGTTCTACATGAAGAATGGCCATTCACAGATAGAGCGGCCTCTTGTTTTATTTGTAGTGCTTCTTCGTAAAGAGAGCAGGTGAAAGGAGAAACTCACAGTGGGTCCCTCCTTTAAATCCCAGTGCCAGGCTTTCCTAGTTTTCTCTATCTAGCACAGAAATTAAGCATACAGTAGTGCTTTTTCCACCACTGATATATGTCAGTGAGTGGTAGCTATTGCATTTGATTAAGGGTACAGGCATAAAGTCATTTACACTCACCCGGAAGGTCCTTTTACATGGTCCTATTGACATAAGGGACTGTGATTTATTCAAAAGAAAAGCTGTAAGCAAAGTAATCTCTGAAAGACAGAATTCTCTTCAATTTTTTAAATTTTTCCTATTTGTGTGTGTGCATCGCATGTGACTTTACACTTCATTGAAAACACTTTACATTTTAAAATACATTTTTTAAAAAAAAAACAGTAGTGGTAGTTTATATCAGAACTTTCAAACTCTGAAGGCATTTCAATGGTAAAGCCATTCTCTGCAACTTACTTTATATTACGGTCTAAACTACACCTTCCTATTCTGTTGTCCATTATTTCCTTCTTCTTTGAGGATAAGTAAATGGCTTTGGTGATTTATTCCTGAACACATTTATAAAACCTGTCCAGGTAATAAACAACAAAAAAGGTAGTGGTCATACTTATGAAAGGCCTGTGAACGTATTTTTTAAATTTTTTATTCAGAAGTATTAAAAGCTATAATATTACTATTACTTTTACTTTCTGGAATTATTTCTATAATATCCAATGTTTGTATGTGTGTCAAACAACTGAAAGTTGCACAGTTAATTTTCTATTTCTCAACTGAGCAAGTGCTTCATACTCAGTTCAAATAGATACACATGGATGTAAAGTTATTTTTCTTATTAATCCTTGCAACCGTCTCTGAAATACACTTTTTGTCTCCTCTCCTGACAGAAAAGTCACATGGTTACATTATAAATTTTCCTGGCATTCGCCTTTAAATCTTTCTGATCAAATTTCATTAAAGCCATTTATTATGAGGTAGTTTACTTTGCAAGAAATTTCATATTTAGTTGTATATCTTTCTGAGAATGGCCAACAAATCTGAAGCCTTATATGGATCTTTCTAAATAAACTCAGTGATGGTCTAATTCGATAAATGTTTTGGCCTGTAGTCATTTTTCCTGCAGATTCTCTTTGCCATTCGAAGATTATATTCAGAAAACTGCTAAAATATAAGTGACATTTCAAAGAATCCTTAAAAATATATTCATCTATATTAACTGTATTAAGACAAGAAGCGAGCTCACGGCAAGTGGCAAATTCACCATCCTCTACAACAAATAATTACAGGAGTGTGGAGTATATACAGAAAATCACATACCCTACAGCAAAACAGGATATTAGATTTGCCTGGTTATATGTAAGCCATCAACTGGCTTATGGCTACACTACTTATGAGTTATGCTGTCTTTCAAGATACAACTCACATTTTGCTTAATGCCAAATGACACATTCAATTTAAATCAAGATATGGCAGAGAAAAACGCTGTCCCTAACAAATGACTCAAGTATCTAATACTTTTTTGGGCTTCTTATTCCGAGTGTGGGGAATTTAAATGCAGTTCAGAAGCTTTCATTTCATACATCTAAGATTTCTTTACTCACAGTGTAGGAAAATCACATCACTGTAAATCCCCCAAGGTGAACTATCAGCTCTGCAAGTAGCCAGGGGAAGGACTTATTTTTAAAACAGGGATGATTATTGCTGATGACTGTGGTACAACTATGGAAAAATGTTTAGGGATATGCTCACTTGTGGCACTCATTACATCTCCATCTATGTTCCCAGTCCACCAGAATCAAGGCTTCAAGCACTGTTCTCACTATCCTATCTAAAGAAGGACACAGACTAGAAAATAGAGATACCAAAAATAATCAAGACTGCTTCATTTAAGAAGAGGCTTTACACATACGGATAGCTGAGGCTGGAGTGAGGATGGCAGAGGGGTATTTTAATAGAGGTCTGTAAGATCAAGAACGGGGGAAGATGAATATGAAGATGTTTTTGTTTGCAGCTTTTCCTATCAATGAGATGGATGCGTCCAAGGAAATGACAACACAGCAAGTTCAAAAGTAACAAGAGGCACTCCTTCCATAGAGCACAATGGGATATTATAAAAGCTGAAAAATAAGGAGGATTAGAAAATGGATTAGCCAGATTCCTGGAGTCCAGGTCTCTCAAGCACTAGTAAATACATCGGCCCAGTTGCAACCCTTGATCTAGGCAGACCTTTAGCAAGACACTGCCAGAAGTTGGGAAGCTATCCAAGGGACGGGTCATTCACAACATGCTATGTTTGTTAATTCCTTCCCTGAGCATCTGCAAGGGGACCTTACTGTGGGAACAGGATGGGGTGAGAAAGATTTTTGCTCTCAGCTGACATAACCACATTCTGTACCTCAGCTGCCTGCAAAAACTCTGCTTCAAAGCTGGTTCTACCACTGTTCAGAGTAACCACCGTTTGGGGCCTGTCAGAAGTTGAAAAAATGCCAGCTTTGTACTTCAGAGAAAAACAAAGGCATAAAAATTAATCTCCTGGCAGAATTAATAGGATATTTCAGCCAAATTCACACTGAGCAGGCTATGCTTAGACTCTGGTGAGGTCCTTTCAGGATTTTTTGAAGTTTCACTATTTTGTGTAGTGCCAGGACACCCCACTGAGTAACAGTGATAAGGAGAGTGTCCCACTCACCCTCTTTGCACCTTCACAGAGTGATTGCTCAGCTCCTACGGTGCATAATCTCAGGGAAAACCTTTCAGAAAGCTCCTTGGCAATGGGAGAAGCAACCCTACATAAGGTATTCCTCTATGGGCATCAGAGGAGGATATTTAGTCTCCAAGTGAGATGGCACACAGGGGTCGTTGCATGCCCCTGTTCCTGCAGCTGTTTCAGTTTTAGGTTTTGCTGTGCTCTCAATGTGCTCCAGGCAGTCTTCTAGGGCAAGGGCATAAACAGAGATAGGCATTTCAACTCCTTACACACGCCTTAAGTGCTTTCCATAGTAAAAATATTTCTGAATCTGCTCTAGGGAAGCAACTGGCCCTACTTCTTTGCAAACCATTCTCAGACTGGTGTTTTTAGTTACTCAACTAAACTAATTTAGTTACTGATGTCAAAAGTCCACTGAAATACACTGCCTATATGAGCCCAAGCATCAATAAACTTTTCAGGTGGACTTATAGCTAAAGCCACAGCTGTGCCAAACCAAACCCAAAACCTACTGAAAGAAAGGAATCTCTGGATGAAATTTGGTGATATTCAAGTGATGTGACAAGATTGCCGTAACACTCCCAATCAGCTTCAACATACAGGAAGACAAAAAATCCAAAGGAGTACAAGAGCAAACCTTTCCAGTTCTTTGTTGTCACTGGGGCTTGTCACAGTTACACTTTCAAATTTAAAGTAGACAATAGGCAGAAATCTGCAATAGGCAGAAATCTTCCGCTTTGTATCAAGGCTGAATCAAAAGCCATCCAGATATTTTTTAAACATTACAAATCTCATTCAAAGTTTTAAGCACTGTGTGCCTATCAGCCATCTGCTAGTGTTGGATAGGATCAGTAGGAAAATAAATATTTTAGTATGAATTCAATTACTGGCTCTTTTTACTGCGGCAAAATAAAATTTCTTTATAATACTATGAAATACAGCCAGTTGCAATGGGTAATGAGCAAATTCTTGCACTTAAGGGACTGTGGCTCAATTCCATTATCTGCCAATCGGGGTACTAATCACAGAGCAAATCACCTGCTACTGAGTAGGAAGGAAATACACAAAAAGGAAAAACAACAACGACAGAATCTGACAGCTCAAGAAAACAAAAAAAAGACAGGCAGAAAAAAAGCAATTGCCCTTTAAGTGAAAACTATGCAAAGCAAGAGGGCAAAACTGGTAACAGCCCTAGAGCTGACAGCTTGCCTTAGAAGTGAAAGGAGATTCCAAATATTACCTTGAAGGAATAATACATGATTACAAACACATCAAAAGCACAATCTTCTGGGAAGGAGAGAACAAAGATAATCAAAAATACTCTGAGAAATGCATTTTCTAAAAGCAGCCATGAAATAAGTTCATTGGTAACCTACTCCAATATATCTAGCAGGCACTTAGTGGAGTACATTAGTGACAGAAACACATTCACAAAAGAATATAGGTAAGAAGAGGTCAAATCTTAAATCAGTGCCAGTACACTGACTTTGGAGGAACATCACTGATATTTATCATGATGGGGGCTGACCCAGAAAAGCTCAGTAATAGTCTTCCCAGGAATCCCAAGTCCATAGTAATGAAAAAGATCAGGTATTGCATAGAGAAAATGTGTGTTAAAATACACAGGGCACACACAGAAACTACCCACCCCATCAGCCACATGCAGCATGCACAGAAAGCACTGGCTTATGAAGACGGACTAAACACAAAACATCTACTCATGAGCATGTAACACATACAAGGATGCAACTCACACGGTTGGATTCTGTGTGGGAAATGACAGCTTCATACATGTGCAGCAGTTTCCATTACTCTCTAGTGGCATTTTCCACAGAAGCTGCAAGTCCTTGTGCCTTCACATTAAGCCTATTCACATAATGCTTCCTTCTTTCTGTTGGTTTTTGCAGATCTTTGGACAGGTTATAGATCCCCAAGGAGATGAACACCACAGGCTGAACACTGTCAATGTTACATATGTGGACAGCAACTTCCACCTCTGTACCCACACTGTCATCCTAGCAGTGTTGCTCTCCACCAGAACTCACCTTTTCCTTACAGGCACCAAAGCAACTTGGAAGCACAGACTTGCTAAAGTACCCACTGTTCCCTCAGCTCTTTCTGTACTTCTTCCATGCAGGTCAGAAAGTCTTAGCTACTCAGGATTTCACAAAAGCTGGTAATTACCATATATTTTTTGTGACAAGAAAACTAAAAAGACAGGATATCCATAACTGAGAGGTGCTTTCTCTTGAAAGGCACTCCTAGGTCCTGGTGAAACAGCTATCGAGCAAATCTTGTGACAAAATTCATCTGTGTCATTTCTCTAATAAAAATACAACAGTTGCACAGTTCAATTTACAGCACAATTGATAAATCGATTGGAGCGTTTCCTGCAGAGCTAATAGTGCCAGACACAACTTCTCCAAACTTTTCTAAGAGAAGCTGTAGCATCAGCACTACCCACTCAAAAGAAGACCAAGCAAGTTTGCCAATAAACCTGAGCAAGCCAAAGGAAAAATCCAGCAGCAGGCAAGACACTCAAGAAAGCTTTAATCAAGTTGATGTGCATGCTGGACCTAGTGGGAATCTGGGTGTAGTTCCTGGCTCTGCTGTAAACTTCCTTTGTGACCTTGGCTAAGCTCCCTCAGCAAGCTGTCTTCTCAGTTGGTAATGAGACACTGAAATAGGAGGCTGAATGCCTGTTGTGACAATATCTTGCTTGCAAAGCAGGCAAGAAGAATGAGAAAATGTTTTCTGCACGGAGTATCCAACTGTACCATGAACTATCCCTTGACTAGCAATGTGCAGCACAGAACACATGTTGAGGCTTTGAAGCTGGTCATGGTCCACTGACTGTATTATGAACAAAAAACATTTTTCAAAGAGTCTTTTTCTGGCTGAATGTAAAAATTACAAATGCAACAGACAAAGTCACAGTGTTTTTTAAAACATCTATAAAATTACTTTGAAGTAGGAGAAAGTGGTTTATTATTTCAAAGCGGTACAGCCTTAAACACTGAGAAAATACTCCCCATATTTCCCCCCATTCTCTAACAATGGCAATGAATGTCATAAATCTCATTTTAAATCTAGTGGTATGTACACATAAAAAGTGTCACGTTTATTCTGAGACCACAAAAGATTACTCTGAATGAGTCTCAGGCTAAATATATTTATATGCAGTGATAAAGCCTTGTTCCACATTAAAATCACACAGACACATTATGAATTCAAGGTTTCACCAATGTAAATAAAAGAAAGTCCTGTTATTATAAAAATGGAATTGAAAATAGAGTGATGATGGAATAAAACTTTGAGGTAAATTAAAGACTTGATAAAAGTCTCCCATCTTCAATGAAAGGTACAGTGACAGAAGTGAGATTGTAAATCACTTCATGTGGCTACATTTTCTAAGAAACTTTTTAAATGAATTATCCTTTGAGAGTCACAGTCAAGCACACATACATAAGAAAAGATTATATTAAAGAGGAAGGTAACAAGGTGTTGCTTTTCGGTATTGCTGCTCACGGGTTTGCCTGTGTGATTCCCACTAAACAAAAGAGCCACTCTCTTCAGATCTTATTCAGCTCTGAAAGGTGCTGGTGTGATCCTAACAAGATCAACTGACAATGGCAGGTTGCCAAGGATGCTTGGCCAGCAATGCAGCCCATGGTGAGAAGGGCTGCAGTGTCTCTGCAGGCTGCCTTTCTCCTTCTCCCTTAGCCCATCCTCTAAGCCCTGAAACACTTGGGAGAGAAAAATCACACCAATTCACATTGACACAGAACCTGAAGCACTGCCAAGCAGCCCCTGCATACAGCTTCAAGCTCCAGCCCTTCCCAGGCCCAGTTCTTTGCTGCTCCACATGCCACACTAACGTATTTCAACTTTCAGTGCTCTGATCCAGCCCCTACACACATCAGTAGCAGCATCTTCCCTGATAATGACTCTTACTTGCTCCGTTGCTGGTCTCCTCAACTGGTCACTACATCTATCCCAGCATATTCAGTGACTTTCCCTCCCTTTCCTTTTCCCCACCATTCATCTTTCAGCTCCATTTCTTCATTTCTGCCTTCATGATCTGGGCTGCTGTTCTAGCTCCTTCTTCAGTTGTGACCAATGCAAGGTTTTCAGACTCCAGCTGTCCTTTATTTCACTCTCAATAGAAATCCTATGCCCTCCCAGTCCTCCTGGAAAAGTATAAGTCCTGTAGACTCACACAGGACAGTGAAAAGATCAAAGTGCTCCTCAGAGTTTGGGCTAATCCATATCTGGTCCTTCCCAAGAAACTTATGTCTACACTGAGAGAAAAGATGAAAGGAACTCTCTGCTTTGAAACAATATATTTACTTCTCCTGCACTATGGGAAGAGAAGAAAGGGCACAATAGAAAACGAATTTCATCTGGAAAAGAGCTAAGGATTACAGTGGCAAGTATCCCAGTGGCTAATTCAGTAATGCTCCTGAGGTGCCCTTGTTCCAGGTGAATTCCTAAGCTACAGTTTGTTTGGCCTAGAGCTTTTTTGCTTTCAACTAGCCTTTAATAATATATAAAAAATAAAACTAAAACTCTAACAAGAAATAATGACCATTTCCAGATTCTGGAATTCAGAAGGCAACAGCTGAACTAGGATCTCTTAAACCATGTGTGCTGGTCCCAAACAAACATACTTTTTTGAGTGAAAAAACTGAAAAAGCCAATGAAATCAATGTGCTTCTGGAAAAAAGACCTTGAACTGTCTGTGATACACAGGCCAGAGGTGGCAGGAGGGAGCTGGACTTTCTTTTCTGCAACCTTTATAGCCATTGCCTCAGCTCCAGACTGAAAGATTGAGGCAAGAGGGCTGAGCATCAGAAACATCTGCAAAAGCAGTCTGAAGAGACACATGAGGAACAAAGGAGAAAGTAGAGAAAAAGTAGACAAGAAAAGTGGGTGGGAGAAAGAAAACAAAAATGAAGACAAAGAACAGCAAGAACAATGCAAAAGGGGGCAGATAAAGGGAAAGAGGAGAGGAGCAAGACAGAAAATCCATCTTGCCAGAAGCAAACATTTCTTATCAGCTAGAGGAAAGTGGTACCTCTGAAAAATGCAATTTCAAATGTCAGAAGAGAAGTGATAGGGAAGGAATGAATCACCTACATAAAGGTACAAGTTCCTTAATGATTGAAAATCAACACCTGGTGGTGCAGAGAAGTCTGAAACACAGGTTTTGAAATGAAGGTGGGGATAGCTTTAGGAGAGGGAAACCTTTCATCATTTGAGGTAAGGTAGTAAGTAGATTGAGCGGCTCTAAAGCTCTATCCACACCTCTTCAAGTTATCCTGCTGTAGTCTGTCATTGACATTCATAGGTATTTTTGCATTCAAGAAAGAGATTAGTGATCTCAGCCTAATGCTAAGTGAAAGTCCTATCATGCAGGTTTAGAAAAGCCAACATCTATTTCTCCTGTTGCATCGACAGGTACATCTACTTGGTGATGTCATATTCCAGGGGATCTGTAGTCACCCTGTGGCACTTACTTAGGCTTCCTAATCCTCAGTGCTACAGACATTGCACACTGACAACAGCGTTCCTGTAAACTCCCCCAAGGCTCTTCTCACGGTACATTAGGAACATACTCCCCTGCTTTCAGCTCATACCCTGCACAAGGCCTCTGAAAGGAGAAAAAACTCACAATTAGGTTCTAAATCAGGCCTTAAAAATGGTACTTAAGCACTTTCCTGAGGCTAGGATTCCCTGATGATGAAGAAGGGATCATTTCAATATTTTCATGTTATTTCTTGTGCACAATGAATTGTAGCTATATAGAGGGCATACTGCTACCCAAAAAGGACTGGATATTAACAGGGAGGAGAACAAGAGAGAGACAGGCTAAGAATAGTCCCTGAAACACTTTGTTACCTATATCCAAGGTAAGGAATGCAGACCTTTCCTGGTGAACCCTTTACACCCAAAAATAACAGATATCAGAAAAAATCAGCACAGAGAATCAGTGGCATTCAGTAACTGTACATAGATTCATCAAAAAATCAATAGGACCTCAACACATTATTTATCCAATAACAGAAGTTTTTTGGGGTTTTTTGTTTGTTTTTAAGAAAAAAGTAATATAAAACTGCAATTTTATGTCTCATAGTTGAATTTAGATGAGAAGAGGAAGGCATATTGAATGAATTGCCCCTTACAGAATCAATCCGCAGGAACATTTTAAGACACCATGTACCAGTTAGTTGGGAAACAGCTATACAGTTTCTCAACCAGCTGTAAGACCGAAATATGACCATGAAAGTTTTTATACTCACTGCCTATACTTCAAAACTTATAGCAGGAACAGTGTTGGGTTTGCTTCCCCGTCCACCCCCCCCAAACTATTTTTCTTTGGAAATATAGCAAAACACCAGAAAAATCTGCATGTGGCAAAAATCCATGTTACCGCAGCATAGACTGCTGAATGGCAGCAAACTGGCTGCCAGCCCTTCAGAATAAACACATACACCATCTGCAGGAGGCTGAAATATCTCTTCTGGCCTAATTTTTGGAAGATGCCTAAAAAAGGGACAGCACAACTTGGAAAAAACTCTTTGTCCTATCTATGGAATGGACTGAAAGATGAATGAGATTTTGCCTGTGGGGAAATTCTGTGCTCAGCAACACAAAATACTTTTGGCTGCTAGACAGACACCAGCAAGGCGATGTTACGAAGATGACAGCCAACTGTGCCCTTTAATTGCTAGGCCATCATGTAACATAATTTTGCTATGTTATTTGAAGCATACACAAAACACAACTAACACAGAGTTTTTTAAGATACTGATGAAATAGCATTTGTTCCTTTCAAAGCTTCTTTGACAAGACAGGAATACTTCATGCTGGGAAGGCTGCCACCATGGGTTCATGGTTTTCCAGAAGTGTAAAACTCCCATTTCTGAAACTGCAGACCTGTCACACAGCAGACTTGAAATTTTATGACAGTTTATCAATTTGGATTTTTTTCTTTGTTTTGTTTTTTAGGGAACAGAGTGGTACTTCCCTTACTGAATCCAACCTAAGAATTAAAAAAAATATATTTTTCACATAAGACCCAAGGTTCTGATTATTGTGAGTTTTGATGATGAAGAAAGCAGATGCTTTTCTGTGAAGCTGATAGGGGTTCATTATTTTCAGAGGTTTAAACTAGAGAGAACAAAACCACTAAAACAAACCAAATCAAGTTACTCAAAAATGTAAAATGTTAGAATGAGCTTTTAAAAGCTGTCAGTAACTCCTTGGAATTATAAGGGAATTTAAACTGTGAGTTGTCACTGATTTGGATTAATGTCTCCCACTCAAAATGACCATAGTGCATGTAATTTACTTGCAATGGGACTAAAGCTCTGCAGTGGCACTGGATCAATTTACATCAGTGGGAACACTCACTCTTACTGTGTTTATAAGCAGCTACCATTCATAAGGTAGTGAAAGTGCCCACACTGGAAATTAGAGAGAAAGCAGGGGATGCTCTCATGAAACATAGCCCCATCTAATACATTTGCTGTCCTATTTTTCAGTCTCCAAGCTTGCAAGCAAGTGACAGAAACTGTAAAAATGTGTGACAGATTACCAAAAAGGAATGTGCGCTTTGCTAAGTGTTATGACACAAGATACAGGTTACTTTTAAAGGTTCCGTTTTAATATGAATTAAATAAACTTATTTAAAAACACTTCCCATCACTGTCAGTAACTCAGTATTCAGTATCCATATATGTTCTTGATACCTGAAGGACACAGCGGTGCTGATGGTTTGCAGAGCACATCAGCCTGGTGAGGAATGCTTTATGTTTCTTTCAAAACACTATTTTACAAATAGTTTCCCATGTGAAGATTAGCATATTGGGTGAGCCAAAGGAAGCACTGGCAAAAGAATTCCCTTCAAGAGGATACCAAAATACAGCATGTGCATTTACCTTCTAATAAATATCCTTCCTACAGCACCAAATACAATAGCTGTAGAAGATACCAAATAAATGCTAATGAGATAAGACTGTTTCATCTTGACCTAACTCCCACAGAAATTTCTGTCACCCCCACAGAATCAATGGGAGCCACTCAGAGGCAAATATGGTGTTGTACCACCTTAGGATTGCACAGCTTGACAATTCCCAGGCCAATTAGTTTAAAACATATCTTCTACTAGTAGCTCTATGGCCTTAACAACAAAGTGATGCTCAGCTAAGTGCCACAAAGCTCTGCCTTGGTCTGGGTGTCACAAAGGAACAAGTTCTCCAAGCTCTGATTTGATAACATATTGATACCAAATAAGAGTTCCAGAGAAAATTACTCAAACACAAGTCAAGGGAGGCCTCAGTGACTTTGCCTTGCCACAGGACTCTGCACACCACAACTGGGAGAACAACTCCTGTGTTGGAACAGCCACTATGGTAGAAGTTTCCACTAACATAAAGGCAAGTAGCAGGAAACCTTTTAAGATGATCAGGGAAAAGACCACTTTGCTGCAGCAAGAGAAAGAAATCCTATGAACTTTCTAGCTGTGATGCTGCCTACAGCCCAAGGTATTAGTTTTCTAACAGTGCCTTGAACTTCTTACAAAGTTGAAGAAACTTGGCCCAAGAGCTAGTATTGCTGCTGCTTTGAGAACAACAATAACTATTTTCTAGTCCTCAGTTCAGGTTTCCAAATCCCCTAATCAGAGTGTTGCTAAACAATACTCTAATCCCCGGAGAGTGCTTGCAGGAACTGATACTCGTACACTTTGAAGCAGAAAATTTCTCTTTATCCACTTTCTAAAGCTTTCTGAATACAAATAAAAAAAATAAAAAAATTAAGATCTGGCAATCAGTGACTGAGGAAAGCATTTTGCCTCTGGCTAATCCAGTTTATAGAAAAGATGGTCACTTTGCAATCTCAACTACTTCCATGGATTTGTTACATTAGCCTTTTATTTTCTTCCACTTTGGTAGAGTACCACTTCAGGCTACTGATAAAGTTTGCTTCTACCCCTTCTCATTGACTGATCACCGTAGCTAATGGCTCTCTCCTTGTCATAGCAAATGCTGTCATAAAGAACTGTCCTAGGATTTTGTTCTACTGGGAAGTGAAAATATAACCTAGAGGGATGATTAAATCTCCTCTCTTCCTAGATAGCTTAAGGTACTACTTTACAGAGAGATACCTCCAAGCTAGACATCTGTTCAACCTTTCAGAGTAACCAACGCAGCACTTATTTTACTTAAGAGTTCCAGAATAAAAACATATTTCCCTTAGGATGTCTGTGTCTTTTCTTGTTTTCATTATGGTACCTGAAAACATTTTAGGGTGCCACAAGCACACCCAACTTGCAGGAGATGAATTTCTTAATCCATGGTAAGGCCAGTCTGCTTTTGAAATACTACACAGCTCTGTCAATCTCGTCCAACAACCTAGAGGCTGAGAAGCTCATTTCTCTGACAGACTACAAGCATCTGCTTAGTTGCTAAACCCTGAGCTCTCTGTGGCACCCTATGAAGTAGTGGGAGGTGCAAGCACTGTTGCCAGCGTGGCATTACAGCAATGGAACTTCAGAAAGCTGTGCTTTCAGCAGGCTCCTTTCTGGAAGAGTACTCTAGCAGCAGTATGTTAGCTGTAACTGCCCTTCAGTAGTTCATCTTCATCCATAACATAGGAGTAATAATTTCTGCCCTCTGCTGTTTTAATCTGCAGTTTATAAGTAGCTAGGTTTAAGAAGCAAAATTGCAAATGTTCCTATGCCTACAATTGGAGCAACTTTAAAACAGAATAAGCATCTTGATAACAACATTTTACAGACAATATTCAACATGAATATCAGGGACACACTGAATATCAGGGAGCAAAAATATAATAGATTCCTCTTTACAGTGAGGGAAGGGAGTGGAGAGACATGAGATCAAAATCTGAGTCAGTTGGAATGACGCAGATATTGTTAGAAAATGTCAATTATTTTTCTTGGGATATATTAAGCATGTAGGATTTTTCTACTTATACAGGAGTTGGTGGTTTTAGGGGAGGAGTTGGGTTTGTTTTTTGTAAATTAGGAGTTTTCTTCATTCTAGATTATTTAAAAACCAAAAGAGTTTGCAGTTTTTGAAAACTGGAAGCCCAAAAGATTTGCAAGAAATACACTTTCACAGCTTAATAGTTTTTCATTAAAATTTGTGCTTGGGGGCAGAGAAGCCACTAAAATACCATTTTCAGAAATACATTGATCAACTTCATGAGGTGAATATTTAGGGAAATTAGCGAAAATAAAAACCTGAAAGAAAAAACACTGAAACAGACCTTGGATAGACAATAGCAAGAACCTAGATAGAGAAATAACAGTGGGTTTGCAGGTCAAAGCATTGGCCTGAATTTCTCATGTGCTTCTCAGTGACATATCTAGGAGGAGACAGAGTCAGAATGTGATAATAAGGGTTTATATCTAAGCTGCTGACACCTGGGAGAAGGCATTCAACTGCCCCAAAATCTGTGCAGGCTATTAGCTACAAATAGGGAGAAAGTTTTCTTATCTATAAAAAAAAAAGTTTCAACCTTTTGTTCAGGAAAAAAGTAAACAGAAAATACTTCTTGTAAACCCCCACCATTTTAAATAAGGAGTAAATATTTCAGTTGGGGGAAGGGAGAGTGGGAGGGCAGGGAGGAGGTAAGGAAAAAACAGAGAAAACTAAAATCCCCAAGTTTGGTTTTGGTGGAACTTGTTTTAAGAATTCCAAAACTTCCTGCAATGGGCTTTCACAAAACACTAGATTTTATCAGGAAATTTCCTACCAGCTGAAGTGTGATCAAAGATAAGCACCATTTTACAGATAAAGTCCACATTAACAGAACAGTTGGGAAAGACTACAAAATCAGAAGTTATGAACATGAGTGCTAGAGGGAACTATTTTTGAACTCTCAGAAGGAAATAATGAAGACAAGCTCTCCAATGAAATTGAGAAAACCAAGTTGAAAACTAAGTTCCAGGGAAAACGTATTGATAGTGAGCTAAGACACCTGCCCATCATTTTCTCCAGCTGTCATAGACCCAGATGAGCACGTCTTAGCAATTTCCCAAAGTCTACATTGAGAACACGATCTGCTAGCAACCAATGCTGTTTAAAAACTAATGGGCTGTACTACACCTTCTAACCTATTAAGAACTGATGCAAAACGTCCAGTAAAGCAGTGGATGATCCACCACATGGTGTATGTAATACTGCAAACAAGCACTATGGAGAGAAAAATTCTACACTAGGAGGGAGATGAATGGGGAGGTCAATAAATCCTTTTCATCTGTAATTTCTGTAATTAAGCAGAACACATTGCTCATTCTTATGATTCCAACATAATCCTGCTGTTGTCTTGACTATACAGGATTTGCAGATTCTGACTGTTTTAATAACAATGCACCAAAGAAGGCTTTTTCTTTGCTTTCACAGACAAATCCAGAGTCCACATCAGGAGGGAAAGAATCCAGTGGTATGTGAGGGATTTTGGCCTCATAATTATCTTTTCAATTCTAGCATATTCCTTTATTTGACTTTTACTTAAACAGCTTTAAAACTAGAGCTAAGGCAGAAGGGAGGGGAGGAAAAGGACACACATATTTTCTGTTGCAAGAGAGATGCAAAACCACATCTAATACCATGCAGCTTCAGTAACTCCAATATATACTAGCAGAGATCCATGCATCTATTAGAAAGGAGGTACAGAACCAGAGAATGACAACACTCTGTCTTCTGCTAAGTATTTACCAGCGCTAGCCTTTGCTAAAAGATATTCGTGGTATCCAATGAAAGCAAAGCCCTGAACAGATACTTACCATCATATTAATGGTCCTCCTGAACTCATTTTATCTTCCTTTTCCAGACCTGAATAAGTTCTTCCCTTTCCTTTTTTTCTTTTTCCTCACTTTCAAATGAGCCAAGTAAATCTGGATCTTCGTTGTTTTGAGGGTTTTAAGTCAGGCTCCCTAAGTCCCATAGCTCTGGGATTCCCACAGCAACAGCTTCCACTGAAGGTTGCCCAGCTCCATGACCCATTGCCTCCTATAAATGATTGTAGTGTCAGTGACTGGATAGGGAGGGGAAAAAAAAGTCTATCTTAGTCATGCTGCAACATGAGAAATTCCAGAAACAACGTGTGCGTCATTGAGAGACAGTTGGTAAACACCAATGTGCTTTGAGACTTTCTGTTGATTCCTGCAGATCTTCTCTCTCACTATACAGACAGAAATTTTAAGACCTGTTTATGGAGAATTTCACATATGGGATAGCCTGTCTTTAATAGCACACATAATTCACTGTCAGAAGAACAAATTTTCTTCATGCTTTTCTACTCTCTAGCAGAAGTGTAGAAATATATATTTTTCCTTCTTGCTATACCACAGAGATGGCAAATCTTTTTCCTTAGTGAGAGCCAAGACTTCCTTCTAACACCTTTGGCCATGATAATAGTGTGGATCTGCTACAGCATAGAAAACTAAATGGTTATAGGCCACATACAATTGGATGGCAGGCTGCTCCTGGGCCATGACCAGGAATTTTCCATCCTTGTTGGTTTGTAAGGCAGCTGAGGACTTGCTGTAACAGAAAACGCTGTTTTGGTTCCAAGAAACACCAATAGAAAATGAAATATTTGAAATCTTTGAGAAAAGAGCACTCTTCACCTGCCACTGCCAAGGAGTTTGCTCACTATGTTTTAGTTGTTTAGCAGCTGTACAAACATTTTAAGTAAAATGTGTGGCATTATCTTCTCCTTTGAAAGTTGGCTTAATCTGATCAATAAACTATCACAGTTATGATTCACAGAAAAAATTTTCTTAAGGTAATATCACAAAGTGATAGCCTCTTTTAAGATCTTATCCCAGATTCTCCACAACTCCATGTGAATGCAGGCTGATGCCAAACACTGACACCTCTAGGAATGCTTTGGACAGTCAGTGATCCTTCCACTTGAATGGTAAATGAAAAGAATTTCTACTTAGAGAGTGCTAAGATGCTTAAGTATTATTAAGGAGCCTACAATGTTAGGCAAGTTACTTGAGTAAGCTCTAAGGGATTTTTGGAAGCACTGAAGAAGTGGCAGACTATGGAAGGAGAGATGTGCTTCTGTTGTGATGGCTCTGCAGCCAGCAGCCTGCTAGGCAGAAAGTCTTACTACTCCAGGAAGGGTTTGCCTTGGGAGCATCAGTGTCCTCCAGCTTGAGAGGTGCAAGGTTTTTTGCCTCACTTCCACTGTGATCCAATACCCAGCAGTACTTGTACTGCCTGCAAAATTTGCTGGAATGACATTTTTGAGGCTTAGAAATGTACAAAGAGTTGAGGAAACAACCTCCTTCTTCAACCTAGATAGTGTTAAAAGCAAAATGAATCTCATAATCTTTTTTTTTTTTCCCCTCCGCAATGGATACACAAAAAGTCTCTGAGTCCTCTGCTCTGAGACTCATTTATTTGTTCCTTGGTGCAGAATAAATCGCATACTCTTCTTGTAAGGCCACTGCACTAACTCATGCATCATCTTCTCTTGCTCGCAAGAGGAAGACATCAAGGTAATTTATGCACTGAGCCCCAAAACTGCAGCCTAAACTTGATTTACCTGCTCTTGTGCTCTTGTACCTGCTGATTCTGGGTATCTGTAGCCACACAAGGTAACATCTTGCCTGAAGCTTGTCCTATAGAAGGATCACAGAAAGGCATGAAGGACAAAGGACTACCCTTAGTACTCCCATCTAGTACTGCTTTTACCCATTTCGTTCCTCTCAGTTCAAGAAATTTCATCTAAAGACAAGAGATTACAAACCCTTCATACCTGTGATACCCTTTTTGTGTATTGGTATGGCACCTAACAGCTCAGATCTCAGCTGGTAGTTTTTCATTGTAACTAATACTCAAAGTCTGGCTGGTGGACTGCAGAAAACCACAAGCTACTTTCACTTCACCTGCAGATATCATCAATCCCATGCAAATGAGGGACAAATATATTTGTTTATCTACACAAGCAAGGACTTTAAATTCAAAGGAAGTGACAGTAATTCAGATAATACACAACAACTGTGCAAAATTATGTGCTGAGGTGCTGCCATTACTCTTTCACTAATCTGCAATATGCAGAAACTGTGAATTTAATGAGCTTCATAATTATTTTGTTCTCAAAATTCCTTCCTTTTTGGTAATGACATTATTTCAAATGATATTTTTTACACTGTGTCCCTAGTCAATCATGTAAATTCACTGAAATATCTACCTCAAGTAAAATAGTAAAACCCAGAGAGAGGAGGAGAGGTTGATTTATCTCAAGGACTTTGCACCTTAAATAGTCAGTAAAATATTAAACATCCCTATCAATAACAGGTGGACCGTATTATAAGCTTCCTCATAACTGAAGTTCTTAGGAACAAATTGACATCTTCCTGAAAAGATGTCAAGAATTTCATTTAATCCTTTTTATAGTGGTGACCATCAATCTATCTTAATGTTTATTGGAGAGAAAATAATTGTCTTTTCTTTTTGGCAGTGGTATTTCATTATATGCAGTAGGATAAATAACTGCAATTCAAAGCAAAATGAGATGAAAATGCCCCTGTATTTTTTCTCTTGGCTTCTTTTCTTCTTCTTTTTTAATTTCATGATAAAAAAATTATAATTAAATTAAGCTTGATTCTTATTTAAATGTGCATCTTAAAGTGAAAGCAGAGAAATTACTTTCATTTTCAAAGTTGTTATATCCCAATTGATCTTCCTCACATTGGCATTATTATCTGATTGTGAAGATATATGCATTTATCAAAAGCTGGAGCCATCTGTCTCAATTCTATGTAATTTCATTACATATTCATCATTTATCTAGTCTGAGTATGTGACATGAGACCTTACTGACTAGCAATTCTATACTTATTATCACTTCACACTGTGTTTGGATGGACACAAGGCTGTCAACTTCCATTAATCTACTTTTGATGTAAAAATCATCATCTTGGGATAAGCCTCAGAGCTCCTGCATAATCAGTCCACACTGCTACATAAATGTAGAGACACCAGCATTTTTATAAAAGAGCCTGAAGCATTTATTTGTGCTTGTCTTTCACAGCATGCAGATGTCACCCTGCAAATGCAACTGGGGAATGGAAGTATAAATCTCAGCAGACTGGCACACCTGAGTATGCAGGCACTCACTGCCCAAAGGTTACTGCGACTATGCCAAGTGTGACTCTCATGAATGTGGAGATGGGCAGGAGTTAATGGATTCAAGTGGCGTTTTCTAACTTCAGTCACAGTTACTGGAAGGTCCAATATAATTACAGAGTAGGGGCTGCAGCAACCCATCACAAAGCTAAAAGTATCTACCTTCAGCCTATCAGATTAACTTGAAACTGGTTGTTCACTTCAACAGACTTTGGAGAAGCCATTGTCAGCATGACAATATTTTGAAAGCTTGGTAGTGTAATCAGCCATCTCCCCAGAGAAGTGGTCACAGCACCAAGCCTGACAGAGTTCAATAAATGTTTGGACAATACTCTCAGGCACATGGTATCACTTGGGAATGGTCCTGTGAGGGGCTAGGAGCTGGACTCAATGATCCTTCTGAATCCCTTTCAACTCAGCATATCCTGTGATTCTGTGATCTTCTGAACCTCTTTATTTACATAATGCAGCCATTCCTTTTGCTCTATGTGTGCTTTGAAGGGGAGAGACAGGCTGTGAGACAGGTTGTCCCCGGGCACAGGTAACTGGCACCAGCTGACAGCCTGAACTCTGCATGCTTCCCCTGTTCATCTACTGCATTGACATAAAGATAATAGAGATAAAAAAAGATGGCTCATTTTTCATGTGGACCTGGACTCAGATTTTGAAAATTAAGTAAAGTGATGGTAACCACTGCACAGACAATTATTTGCCTACTTCACGTGAGTTTGAGTGTATCCAATTCCAGGTTGCCAACTCTTTTTGTGAGTGTTGTAGTGAATGCACTACCAGACAAGAGTATGTGCTTAAACCCATGGCTACTGCAGAATACTTACATAAGTGAAATTACATTTTGTGAACATGAATATTCACACCGCAAATGTCGTTTTAAGAAGAATCAGGCTCATCCTATCTGGAAACACAAAGATAGGCTATGATTTGTCAGTCAAAAGGATATATATCAAAACATGTATCAAACTGCACATTAGGCACACTTGAAATTTATGAAGCATCCACAGGGATGGTAAGAGACAGGATTTTATTCCCAATGGCTAACTATCAGCTCTGCTGCTTTTCAGAAATTGGTTTTCATTGCTGATTTCCCATCAGTTAAATAGGGATGATAGCACTCACCTTCATCTGTGAATTGTTCTGATCTCTACCAGACAAAAAAGTTCTGTATCACAAATCAACAATGGTAACAGTCAGCTCAGTTGCAAAAGTGACAAGCACTGATTAACTCAAGAGCAGGAAAAAAAGGCTGCAGTTGACTAATGCACCTTGTCAATAACCAGAGGTCTGCTTGAATTGTTCAGTGCACTTAGACAGAGCCTAAACTCCCAGGACAGCTGTTGAACCCACTGGCCAGGTACTCATGGTGGCTGACATCCTCCTTCAGCTGGGTGCAGAGATTTGCACACGGAAGGAGAGTGCACAAGTTCAAATGTGGCAAATTCACATCCCACGTGATGGAGTCTCACCATCCATCTTCATGCATACAGACCTTATGTTGACAGTTTCATACCCAAAGCAGTCGTAGATTCACAGAATTGTAGAATACTTTGACTTGAAAGGGACCCACAAGGATCTTCTAAGTCCAACTCCCAGCCCTATGCAGAACAGCCCCAAGAGTCATTCCATGTGCCCAAGAGTATTGTCCAAACACTTTTTGAACTCTGTCAGCCTTGGTGCTGTGACCACTGCCCTGGGGAGCCTGTTCCAGTGCCCAACCACCCTTTGGATGAAGAATATTTTTCTAAAATCCAACCTAAACCTCCTCTGGTATAGCTTCATGCCATTTCCTCAGGTCCTGTCACTGGTCACCAGAGACAAGAGATCAGTGCCTGCCCCTGCTCTTCCAGTGCTTCCAAGGAGGCACAACACATTTTAATATGTGGGAACCATGTCCAGGAAAATCTAAGTGATGCTGAAAACAGTGATGGATCCTACTCCCAAACCACAGTGTGGGAAGTAACGAAAGCCCTCTGAAAGCATTAGGTCGGCAGTGAAAGCAAAATCCCATCACCACCTGTACCAGGTGGATCCAAAAACTAGGACTTGAGTTCCAGAGAGAATTATTACCTGATGGTGCACAAGTTGGTAGGATGTGGTGGAATGTGGATATATACAAGTATGAGGTGTTTGATCCCAGAATTCAGTCAGAGGAGACAGTGCTATGGGGTGAAAACCATCACTGTACCCAGAGCAAATGGGCTGTTCCTGTGGAAAGCAACACAGGGCTGCATACAGTCCTTGAGGTAGCTCTGAGCCTGCTAATACCTGTGCACGGGGTGAAGGGGCTCAGGGCTCACTAGTTCTGCAGCAGTGCTACCGAGAGACCTCAGCTGCGCATTCAGACCTGGCAACAGAGCAGACGATGCTGGCTTCGGGCTTTTAGCACCACAACACACTGTGCAGTCTAAAAATGCTGTAGAACACTCAGATGCCTTGCATGGGTAAGAGTTTTCTCACCCACAATCTTTCTAAAACCAACTTCCTGACCACTGAAAGCCATTAAACACTCCATTACATCACAAATTAACTGTAACAGCTAGTTTGGATAACTAAAGTACTTTTCCTTTCCTTACTGTGTAGGGAAATTGTTCCTTTCTGTATTTTACCAGTCTTATACAGTTCCACTGAACAATCCAATCCTACCAAATAATGGTTGCCTATATCTTAGCTCTTTAGCTAAATTTTCATGTCTGATCAATTTCTCCTCTGTTTAAGAGGGGCTTCACTGTTTTTGAAAAATGCATTGCAGTCCTGACTGCATAAAGCATATTCTAACAAATTATTTAGCTCAAAGATCTGGTTCACTTTAGTTTAGCCCACTTGTGCCAGTGAATATACACTGCATTTGAAATATCCTTCCTTTACAAAACTCATGGATTCTGGCAATAAGCCTTCATGTAACTGTAACATTTAGATATGTGTTGGTCAGAATTAGGACAAGAACATGTGCCAAGCACCTTTGAAAATCTAGTAATTTGTAGTTGTAACTGCTAGTGCTCATCTTCAATTTAATTGCAACCAAAAGATTTTAGTTTCCCCTTTGCCAAGGATTCCTGTTAGTTCTGATCATTATAGTGAATATTCCTAAAAATTAAGCCACCTACACAAATCTGTCCCCAAAATAAGTGGTAGAAGCAAATTATAACATCTCCCTGTCACTTCATGGGTATCTGTATCGTCACTAGATTTATGTTCTAATGCTACATTATTACCTATTACCATAGTTGTTAAAACCTTACTTTTCATGCTAATGAAAATGATGAAAGACAGGGGGTTTGACATAAATACTGTAATAAGAACCATATTAATGTGACAGATGATTGCTCCTCTGTGACAGACTATGAAATCCTGTGCAAGAGTTACAGAAGGTTCATTTACATGTCTGCTCATCTATTTCTCCCTACAGGCAAGCAAGGGACTCTTGCTCAATATTGGAATGGGATGAGAATCAGAAGATGGCTAAAAGGCACAAATGGTCATCCTAAAAAGAAATGCATCCCAAGACATACTCTTCCTAAGTGACAATAAGCATAAAATGTCAATTATAGGACCTAAAATCAGAATCCTAGCACCTCTTTTCAGGCATCTAATTACACACCTCTAGGCAAAACTTCCAAAATTTAGGACAGAAGCAGCTCTAGCAGCAAGATGTGATTTGTACTCCTAAGCCACAGCCTCCTTTTTTGAATTTGTAGCATTTTTTCATTCGCTAAATTTGACATGAGTGTTGCCATCGTCCACTCATGCTATACCAATACCCAATTCTATCCATGGCTTTTCAAAAGTTGCATGTGTACTCTGTTTCTGAGGAATGTGTCCTCATCATACTCAAAGAGAGACGTGAGTAACAGGCAAAAAGAACGCCAAAATAGTTTTATATTCCTGAGCATGGATGATCAGGAAAAGGTCACTGAAAGGCAAAGTGCAACCACTCACTGGCAATCTGCCTTTTGGAGTACTCTGTTTAGTCACAGTAAATACAGAAATACCATCACGTCATACAAGAACCGTTTTGCTGGTCACATTGAAGCTGATTTCAGCCCAACCACCGACTTGGATTAGATTATAATTTTACACCAACTCACACTGCTACCAGATCTGCTACTGTTACAATAACTTTGGTGGCAGAGGCAGACTACTTCATCATGGGACAACAATTCTCCCTACCTATCCTTACAAAAAAACAAACAAACAAACAAAAAAAACCCCAAAACCCAAAAAACAAACAAACAGAAAAACTACAAAAAACCAAAACAACTCCCACAAAAATCCAACACCCCCATAAGTTAAAACAATGATAAATCCAGACTTGTTTCTATATCCTTTACACCAGTAAAACACTTTACGTACAGAAATCTTTAATTTTTTAGAGCACTCTCATTGCAAAGAGAAAGAAAATAGCAATCACATAGATAATTTATTATTAAAACTCTCATTTACTGATAACATGCAGACAAAGATTGCTTTCCCCATTTTGAACAAAGTAAACATGGCATCTGTTAGAGGGACTCTCTGAAGGTTCCTTGTCTTTTCCCATCTTTGCTGTCTCTCTATACCCTCTTGCTTTATTTTGATTACCTTTCTCCAAACTTGGTTATATTAGCATACTTTTCTACACTTCAAATGTCGTGTGTTTGTTCTTTGGTCCTCCTTGAGCAGGTGGCTAGGACTGATTTCTAATTTGTCTTGAAAGGTGAATTTATTATTCTCCTCAGCAAGGAAAGTAACCAGAAAAAAAAAAAAAAAAAAAAAAAAGGTTCTCTCTCATCTGTTTCCTATCCTTGAAAAAGCAAATGAAGTGAAATTTCTAAGACTGCTTGTGGCATCACCTTTCACTCTACGGTTTAGCACATTTTGCTTTAGCAGCAGTTCAAAAGTTCACTATCCTACATCTGATGCCTTCTGCTCACTACAAATGTCTGCAGTACAGCAAGAAGTTAAAAACATTAAAATATTGCAGCACAAAGGAATACCCAGACCCCATAAAGTTCATACTAGCATGCTTAAGCTTAAACAGCATCACACAAAATTCCCACACACTCATTTGCTGTGTAACATTTGATCAGTTAAAGCTGAAGTTTAAGCTTTTCTGGTCTTCGTCTACTTTCACCAAACATGTTTGTATTTTTTAAGTTTTCCTCTGCAGGATGCCAGATCTGAAATCTTAATGTTTGTGAAAAGGGGCAAAGGCAAAATATTTAGCAATAAACTAGCATCTTCAGAGCTTCTAGCAAAACTCTCAATGACTGACAGTGAGGTTGTGAGATGCAATACATACTGTATCCTTTCAGTGCTCTGGGGCAAACATGGAGATACAGAAATTGGCCCCAAGACTGTCAGAAAAAGAGTGTTTTCCAGTACAGCTTATTAGCACTATTTGCATGAAATCTGTTAGGTAGGGAAGCCTAAAACTAAGGGCCTTCTCTTTACTGCAAGTATGCAGCCACTGTGTCACGAAACAAGAATGGAAACTGAGCAATGATTACAGGACTCTGCTTGCTCAGGGTCACAGAGAACATCCTCAGTTATCAGTCACCCAGCTCATTCTGCAGTGCTTAATCCATCAGGTCACGTGCCTTGCAAAAGGAGTCGCATTGCCTGTGTTAAATATTGTATTTGTATGGCACCTTTTGTTCTAGTCTAATTTTTTTTTTGAGTACAGATGATACTGCCTTTTGTGTCATGTGCTTGCCTTCTCTATGGGATGCTGCAAAGTCAGCAAGCTTTGATAAAGCTATGAAGGACCTTTGCACAACTGCAGGGTTAGTGTGGGACTCCTGACTCTCATGCATTGGGGAACAGAGCCCTGACAATGATTTATTTGTCAGTACACTATACTGACAGCCAAATCAGCCACAGAGCAAGAAAGAAATAAAAGGGCAGAGGGAAAATATTTGGGTTTGAAACAGTTCTGAAAATTTCTCATAAAAAAATCAATTACAAACAAAAAAAATGTTGCATATGTCTAAGGCTATGTACACTGGCCTGAAGCAAGGAGCAAAGTAATCTATCTTCAAGGCAGTGATCACAGACAAAAATAGTAATGCCCTTTTTTCCCCCCCAACTTGAAAATCCTAAGCAAATTGAGTTGCTAATTTGATTTCACAACTTTCAAGAAACCACTCAAATTATTGGTCCTATAGGTTTGTGATACCAATTTTCAAACTGCTTCCAAGGCTCCCTCCTCAGACAGGTTCTGTGTCGTGAGTTTAAAATTGCATCTAAAAAAAAATCAGCTCCAAAATAACTTTAAAAAATAGCAGAAAGAAGGAATGCTGCTTGTGGAAAGCTGAGGCTGCAGCAGACTAAGGCTCAACTCCTCTGAAACATTCAGCAAAGCACTTTCTCCATTTTCAACTACTCTCGGTAGGTACTGACTACATGCTTTTTCAGACATGGGTCTGACTCTCTGCTTATAGAGATTCGGAAATAATGACTTCTACTGCCCTTTGGAAAACTAGAAATAATGAAAAACCTTGTCTTAGTGGTGGAAGCAACCCAGGCAATGTGACTGCTTGCAGATTTCATCTCTAAATGTCTTTTCAATGTTTTCAGCCTCACCAGTGAACCAAGCATGGTGTCTACTTTAGTCAGCATGTTGCACATCTCTGCCCAACACTTTAAGCTAGCTCCCTGCTTATGGTCTGGAGCTCTTTGGAAGGAGACATAACTAGGAGTAATGATTTTCTCATTTTTAAAGCAAAATATGAAACCAGCATAATATTATTTTGCAAAAATTAATACTTACTGGGAGCTTGACATTATTTATCTTATTAAAAAAACCCTGTCTTCCCAATTTTCAACCAAAAGACCTACATAATGTGTAACTCAATGAAGCAGTTGTATTTCTCATTATCAGTTCTTCTTAAGCTAAAAATTCAAACACCAACTGACACAACTCAGTGTTTATCCTTCCAAAGCACAGGAACTAAAGGCAGAAGTGATCCATGCAAGATCCTTAAAGAAGGATTTGCCCTGAAAAATGGTCACATAAAATCAGGATCTTATTCAACAGATTGGTTCACCTCATGTATTCAGACACACCTGCTCATTTTCTTATGGAAAACTGACTTTTTATCAGTTTTCTCTGACAACTATTGGCACAGCTCTCCAGGAATGAACTATCCTTTCCTTGAATTACATGAATCCTTTCTATTTTTCCATTCATCCCTGTGCTGCCAGCTATAACTATTCTAAAATTACAAGTTGGACTGTAAAATTACAAAACTTGCTTTAAAAAAAAAAAAAAAGTCAAGGAAATGAGAAAAGAAAGAAATAAAGAAGAAAAGTCTTTCTTTCTTACCTTTTTTTTTTCGAATCTTAATGTTCAATGTAAGGTGATTTTCAAGCATCTCTTTGGGGCTACAGACTTTGTTGACTTGATTTAGAAAAGACAAGATCACGGGGGCAAAAAGGTACTGCAAGAACCATAATAAATTCAGTAGAGATGGGAACACTACTCAGAACAGTGTATACCTGGAGAGGCCTGATCTGGTAATCCTGAAGATATATTTAAGTGTGGCACTGAACAAATAATTTTCAAAGCACAGATATGGCCTATGTAAAACAATGAGTTAAGGTACCTTTTCAAGTAAAGGGCTTGGTCTGGTATTTCTCACCCACAAAACCTCCACCCCAAAATGATGCTGTAGAGACTGTTGGTCTGATCTCAGCCTTCCACTGAAGTGTAATGCCAAAAATAGCAGTCCAGGCACTATACACCCAGCAGACCAAGGAGAAGAAAAAACATCTCCACAGGGTGAACTGGCTTTCAAGTGGCCTCTGAATACTACCCGACCTTCTGTGAGCAGCTGTGGAGAGAAACCAAGGTGTGATGGCTCTAAGCCTCATTGGTCTATAAACACAACTTATAGTAAAATCTATTGAAATCAACACAGCCAGGAGCTTACCTTGCATAGCAGAATTTTCTGTGCATAGAAATACTGTAAAAAAAACCTTTTGTGACATGAAAACTGTTTATATAAAAGGTAAAATTACTATGTTTATATGCAGGTCATGACAGAATAATGTTTTTGACAAAAACAGTTACAGTAAATTTTTACACCGTAAAATGTTTTGCACATCAGACAGAACCATAAGTTCCTCCCCTTTCATGTTTGTGAACTTCAGTATAGAAGCTAAAAAGCAAGCAATTTGAACAGATGTGGTGCTGATGGGACTCTGCTTGTTCTAGAATTACACGTTGTGCTATCATAAGGGAGACTAAAGAAACAGCTTTCAAGATGAAATTCCTTCAGCATGCTGGTATATAGCATGTGGAATGTACAGTTCTTGTACCACATTTCTTTCTTTTTTTTTTTCCTTTAAATAGCAAAGTGTTTGTAACACACACACACAGAAAAGCCCCAAGAGATGCAGAGCCCTGAAGAGCAACATGAAAGTTTCTTCTCAAAGCATCAGTGAGCAATTTCCATCACCCTCACATAAAAATGGGAAAAGTGTAATCCCACTGAGTAGAAATATGGAAATACCTCCATTATTGGCAAAATAACTGCAAGAGTACTCTCTCCCCACAGCAACAGATCTTCCAAATGATACTTCAGCATCTTAACTAAGTATAGCTGACCTGCACAACTATTTACATTACGTGGTACCTAAACGTTCCAACAGACAATCAGATTGCCCAGTATTGTCAGTGTAAAAAGATAGGGGCATGAACTGACTACATTCTGGTTAACGTGGCCTCAAAACTAGAAGATTTGAAAAATTCTCCAAAAGTGACTACTTGTCAGGATTTCTAGGTGGGCACTGCACCGATACAAACTTACACCTACCAGAAAAGTACAAAGAGTGTGGAGATGGTCCTAATTTCTAATAATTAGTGCATTGTGGTGACCTGTCTCTTTTGCTTCCAGTGAGTTGGACAAATAGACATCACAAAAACTCAGAATGTTAAAATCACTGTTAAATTATTCACTGTATCAGAGGAGATGTCTAAGAAGAAAATCTGTGAAAACTGTGCTTTGGTTTGTAAACCCTTATTATTGTAGGGTTAGGAGGAGTTCTCCATCTTAACATATAATTAAACTTAATGGGAAATGTTTAATTAAATTAAGAAACATGAGAAAATTCCCTCAGGCAACAAGATCTGTGATTACAGTATTGCAGTAAGCCTAAACAAGGCTTAACATATTGTAGGGCACACAGGGCCAAAGCTTTTGGACTATTTTTAACATGTTGCAGAACACTGGTAATTAGTAATAGGAAATGTTAAGTACGCTCATGCCAGGTTCACACGGGGAACCTCATCAAGTAATAATTGAACAGCTTCTGCTACTACAGGGTGATACACACTCAGTTTTAGGAAAACACCAGCCTACGTCATTAGCATCTGGATTCAGACTTTGGGAGCCTGGAATTTCTGGATTGTAAGAACGGGGCAGAAGGCATGTCATTATTACAAACAAAACAGATTCAAACAGAAAGCCCACTAGCTTCCTAATACTCAGGCCTGTCTCTTAACACTAAGAAGGTTTTATATTTCAACTTTAGGATCTCCTGAAATTTCTGATGAAACCTGTGTAGAATATATGCATGTAAGAGTTAAAAATGCCTAATAACTGTGAGATGGAAAGGAAAATGTGAATTATTTGTAAAGCAATGCAAGATTCAAAGACAAATTGAGTTATTAAATTACCCATAAAAAAAGCTAAGCAAGCGTATTATAAATCGATATGTAACAAAATCAATAGTAACTAGAAAATCTACAGATAAAAAGGTCTGACCAAAGATTCCTGTAAGGCAACAGGTTTCCCCTTGGGTCAAGTGGGTAAGTTTTCCCTGATGCAGCTTCACCATGCTACAGCTTTCTGTCCTCAAATCCTGTGGATTGCACGCAGACCTAATATCATCTCATCTTCACCATGTTACATGCTGAAATCACCTGTGAGCCACTAATTTCTGTGATGACTGAAACCACAACCACAGCAAGTAAAAAACCCAACCAAACCAAAAACATATCTGAAACCTAAGCAAAATATTTATGTGGGCAAATATACATTTAGGACAGAGATAATCAAAGATTTGTATCCCACTGAAAGACTGCATTCACTAATGCTCCACAAACCTAGAAAAGTATTGCCAAGCAAAGCTATTGCTATGGACCCCTTGGTCTTTTAAGGGCAATCATTCATTTTTCATTTCACCAGAATTATTCTTACTCTGTGATTTCACAAGCAGTCATAAATCACTACAACATCAAACAAACCTCCTACTGTTCTAAATGCAAAGATAATAAAAGGAAGATCATTTTAATGAGACACATAATTATGTGTCTAAAATTCTGTAAAATACTGTAAAATTCTGGAATGGCTTCTTCTGATTTTTTCATTTGCTCATCTTCCTCCTATAAGCTTGTAGTGGTTTAGTTTTCTTGGTTTTGGTTTAGGCCTTCCTTGGTAACCAGGTGATAACTAAGGAAGTATTCCACACCATT
>JAWWEW010000131.1:17889742-17918710 GCA_035583185.1 Anabacerthia variegaticeps | reverse complement strand
GATTGTATTAGTTACTTATTGAGCTTTCCCTGAGTTTACGAGTGTATCTGTTTTGTTTGGTTTTACCCATTTTTGTCTCACTTCCTTTTCCCTTTCCCCCTTTTCCCTTTTGGGGTTGCCTCGGGATTTGTTTTGTAGATTCATAGTGTCAGATTGTATATAATTGTAATATATGTGAATATATATATCTCTTTAATATAATTGTCTTTTTGGTACTTTTTTTTTTCCCTTTTCTCTTGGGGGTGGTGGTGGAATCCGTGTGGCTGGCAGTTGGGTTTGGCAGGGAGCCAACTCAACCCTCCACACACTTTTGGTGGAGAATGCGGGCAAGGTGTTTTGGTTAACCTGGTATATTTTGGAGCATTTTCTGGGAAGACAGCCAGGTTCTTACAAACATCGCCTATTGTTTTGGTCAGAAGTAAGTTGTTTGGTAAATATCGATCATTGTTTAAGAACACTACCGGGAGAATTGCCAAGACCGAGTTAGTTTATATAAACACCTGTTTTGTTTGGGAACAACGAGTAGAACATTTAAACAATGTACATTTTACTAATTTTTTTCTTAATTCAAGCAATTTTTGTGCAAGAAGTGGAACATTCTTCAATTCCTGATGATGCAGACCAGGAGAAGGCGGAGCAGAGTGTGGATAACAATTTCTCTTGGGGAACGTATCTTCTTCCATTTAATGTTAGCATCACTGATCTGGTAATGCAAATCCCTAAGGTTAAACTTGGCATCAATTGGCATCAACTTGGTATCAATTCTTTCTCAGATTATTTGGTGATACTCTTATGTGTGGTTAACTTTGGGACGGTGGTGTTGTATTGCTTTCCTTATTGTAGGAAAGGTTTAACCTCGAAAGGATTCGCTGGAGCTTTGGAAAGGACTTTGGAAAAGCCAGTCTCTGGGTGGCAAGGAATATGGGAACAATTTGGCAAGTTAGTAGGGCGTGTAGCACCTCCCATTTACTGGGATTTCACATCAGAACAGGTGCTTGATCCTGATAAGATGGCCCATTATTTGTTAGAAGGGTGTTTTCAACAGGAGGATCCAAATATGCAATTCTTTGCTTTGTATTGGGGCCTGGCTAGTGCTTATCAAGCTGCAATTGACCATTTCCAAAAGGTTATGGTTGAGGCAGAAACCCAAACTGAAATGGAAAACCCTCTAGTTGAATTAGGTACCCAGACTGAAACTACGGTTTCTATAGAAATTGAGACCCAAGCTGCACCGCCAGAGATTCAATCTACCCCACTAATGGTTCAGACTGTGTTATCAGCAATTTGAGCTATGTTACCAGAAATTCAACCTACTCCACCAGTAACTCAAACTGGGTCAATTGCAACCCACACTACGCCACCGGAAGCTCAGCCTACTCCACCAGTGGCTCAGACCGTGTCACCAGCAGCTCAACCCACGCCACCAGTGACTCAAACTGTATCATCAGTAACTCAACCTCCACAAAGGTGTTTGGGGTTCAGGTTTGGTGTTTTTGGCTGCTTCCCCTAAACACTCTATTAGGAGAGCCTCCCAACCGTGAGAACTACCTTTTTCTATACAGGAACCTATTTAGCACCACTTCCTCAGCATTAAGTCTTAAGGGCAGCTGACAGTGCGTGAAGGCACTTAACTCAGATGGACAAATCTCCAAAATGATGAGTAAACAGGGATGAAGCATGTGGAATATCTGCATCTGAAGACAGAAAAAAATTTAAAGTATTTTTTATAATCTAGTTTTGTCTTCTCCTTTTACCACCTCCTTTTCTGGTTTCCTACGTACTTGTTTCTTTTCTTCAGTGTGGTAGGTAAATGAAAGAGATGTTAAAGCATCAAGGATACATTCAGGTTTCAAAACTATTTCATTTAAAAAGCAGTAGAATGTGTTTGCAGGGAGAAAAGGTAACTGTCATCTTTAAACAAGAATTTGCAATCATTATCTCTGTTTAAAACATTAATCTCAAGAGTTACTTGAATGTACAGTAAGCAGGTACAATTATTTTGTAACAATAAGAAGAGGGGGAATTAAATTTAAGGTCTGCCTCCGGCAAAAACACTCTAAAGTTCACAATTTTCTGCAGAATTACAGTTTCAGAACAAGTTGTGCTATACAAAAGAACAGGTTTGCTCCTTCAGTTTTTAAATAAAAACATAAGCATTTGTATTCTTCACTTGGACAAATTCTGTACCCTTCAATCTTTTGTCCTCACCCCACACCACACTCAAATAGGAGGAAAAGTATGAATGCTCTTGAACTTGGGACAATATGGTATCAAGATCACAGAATGTGCTGCAAAAGCCTGCTGGGTTTGAGCCTGCAGTAAATGTTGAGTGACAAACCCACTTCACCCTCAGACACTTTCTTCCAATTATAAAGTCCCAGGAGCAAAAAAATTTAGCAAGCCCATCAAGTGTATTAAGACTTATTTCCAGATCGTTTGGGTTTGTAGGATCTCAATAAAATGTGCTGCACAAGCTGATGTTAAATTATCACTTACTTAAAGTCAGACATCAACAAAATATTACAGTTTGCATCCCCAAAGGTCTACAGTACCCTGTCCACATCAGGGGTACTGTGTATACTTCTACAGTGCAGTCAGACTCCCCAGACACAGTGCAAGGTTTGGTGATGTGTCAAGCAGAACCCATGTTGTTGACAGATTTCCACAGCACAAACGTGAGTTTGCTGCAATTGCTTTCCTCAGTCTTCTCTTTGACTAATGTATTTTACCATCACATTTTGTAACATGCAACACAGACATAAAACAATACACACTCCTAGCAAAACATAAATGGTCAGGGGTGCAAGAATTGTCTGTAATAGACTCTCAGCCTCCATGTCCTTCCTGGCTTTGGTACCTACATGCACTAGCTAAATGTTAGGTTTGAGACATTGTGCCACAATTTATAGAACTGCCAAATTATTCTACTGACACAACATAAGACAGCCCTAATGGTTCTGGACACATTCAGGGTGTTGTGCGGGCTGGAAAATCATTACCCAGTCTCAGCTTTTAACTAATTTCTTATCATCTCCCTTGCATCATTGAGCTTAAAATGTCCTTATGGTTCACAAGGAGAAGAACTGGTGCTGCTTCTTGTCACACAAACACTGAAGGCAGAGTTATGGTAAAGTCTAGTCCAAACACACCCCACATTAAAATGTTCATCTTTCTATTAGCTTTAATAGCGATCAGATTGATGCATGCATGGGGTCTTGTCTGATGGCAGCATGAGGTTTCTGAAAAGACAAGAGAAAGCAGCAGCATCTTTTTAAGAAAAGAAGTCTGTGTCTTGCCTCATAAAACCTTGGGCTTCTAAAATATTAACTTTACTTGACAGTATATTTCCAGTTTGTGCAGGTTTAAGCTTAACTGTCTGTCAGAAAATTATATAAATCTGATTGCCCCTGTCAGAGCCAGATATGCTTTAGCTCTCAGACTTTCCAGAAATGATGCTACTTATCCTTTAGAGATGGAAGTGGTGTACTGCCAGTACAACCAGCATCTCATTATGGAGCCTGATGCAGTTAATGATGTTTTGCACAACACTGCATTCTTTTGGGAACACACTAACAGCAGAAGAGGCAGCAACAGCCACCTAACACACAGGGGAGTGGACCTATGAGTGGTCTGCTTGGAACCATGGAAGGCAGGGGGAGAGATTGCTGCAAGGTCCAGCCTGGACAGACAACTGTTGTTGTAAACCCAGAACAGCTCCATCTGCTTAAATCAGGAAAATTCCTGGAGAGGGATCAGCTGAACCAAAGCACATTCCCATGGTGGCCATGGCACAAACCACAGCCTCTCCAAAAGCTAGGCCTAGATAAGATCTCCACGTGCTGGCTAGCACCAGTTCTGCTCTGCGGTAGGATCGGCTTGATGGAATATTTGTCTTTCAAGTAAAGTCAAGGTACACTTGAGCATGTATATACACCACACTAGGAGTGTGTCTCCTCCCTTTTTACTGTGTTCAGCACTGTATTGGCAGCTCTTGGATACAGAAACAACTCAGTACCTGGCCTTTCATTTTTCCCTCCCCATCCTCTTCACTAAAAAAAACCAAAAAAACCAGGGCTCCACATTCACATATTTGGACCAGGATGGTCCTGTTAACTCTCCTGCTTCCTCCTCTGAGATGAGTGTTTGTATATATTCTCACAGAAAATTTGAAGAATTTCTGTTGTTTCCAGCAGGGAACAGCCCTATTCATATTATAAAGACAGAATCAAGAGGGGACAAACAGCAAGACAAGATCTAGAGTCTGATTTGTGTGGAATTTTCCATTTGGTTCAGCAAAACGTACAACAAATATTTCCATTCAAGTTCAAATTACATTTTTTCCCCCAATGCAATCTTAGTCAGGTCCTGTTGCACATACACATTTTGACAGCCTTTAATTAAAATAACCTTATGTTACATTTCTACAGTGTCTCAAATATTAGCTTATGTAGGCCCCACAAATTCAAAAGTCTTGGTAAAAAGCTGATTGAGGAACCTACATAAGCAGAATGATTTACTGCAAGACTGTTTGACTTACAAGTCTGTCTTGTCAGAGGGACCATCACATATAAGAAGGGCCCTTTAAACAAAAGAGTAAGTAATGACAATTGCAACACTAATAACCATTCTATGCAAGTTTCTTCCTAGAAATAAAAATAACATTAGTTTTTATCACATGCTGGCCTTTTTATCATAATTTTTCTGTTTTTGAGTAATGACCTGGGTATAAAATAAAACTGGTAATTTGCTACACTCAAGTTTTCACACTCACAACTGCTACACTTTAAGCTGTGTCTGCTGAAACCTGCATTTTGCATATGCCTCATAAGTATGCCAAGGTATTACTTTACTGCTTCTGAGAGCTCTAAAGTCCTCAAAAATGGTTAAGGTCCCCCAAGGACAAGCAATACCACATGAATTCTCCACATGCTGGCAGAGCATCTGCTCAAACCAATTAGGTCATTACTCAATTTCTCAATTTTTCCTTTAAGATGAGAGAAAAAATACAAACCTTAAAATTTTCCCATATTATTCCAATAAAGTCAGTCCCTTTAGCAAATAAACATAGGGAAATTAATGGAATGAGGCCTGTCAACAAGACTTTTGCATTAAAACAAAAATAAATAACATCAAGATGGCATGTAGTTATGAGAATATCCTGGGCATTTCATCTCATGACTACTCTACTCATTTTGAACAGGTTCTTAGACTCATTTTAGGCTGTATTTAATCCTGCAATTCCTAGTGCATTCTAGTGTAATAACATTGAAACCTTGATTGTTATCAGCATCTCATTTCCCCACCTTAGTTTAGGTCTAAAAATAATAGTTTCACAGCCTTAACAGCTCAAATATTTCCCCATTAGCAAAAAGCTAATTCCTGAGCTCATTCCAGGGGCAATTAAGTCGGAAAAGCAATTAAGGTTTCAGGAATCCCTGACAGTAGGAAAGGTTCAACCTAATATTCACAAGTACATGAAAACAAAACATATTTTAGGGTTATTAGAAGAATATGGCCTCAGACTGTGACCAAGAACTCACAAAAGCAGAGTTATTAACAGCCTTGCTGTGTGAAATGTGTTTCCACCTCAGGTGTCATGTAGGTCCTGGAAAGCAAACTGTCAGCTCAATGTTGAATTAGCCCATGCCACAAGGTCAGCTGAAGAAATCTGTTGCACAAGAGCAGCCCTCTAAATGGGCTGTGCACCACTCAGACAGTCCATTTAGCTGAAGTTCTGCAACCTGTCCGAGAGCTCCTATCCTTTTGCAAGGCCACCCAACAGAGGTTCCCTTCTTCAAAAGGCCTTCCTAATGGCAAGAAGCTTTTGGTCCCCAGTCTCACAATCATCACCAGCTAAGCTACACCACATGCAAATATTGGGGTTATGCCAGTTCATCCCACACTTTCTGACTCAGATACTCCTTCTTCTGAAGTAGGATGAAAAAGAGAAGGGCCTGGGAAGAGGAGTGTAAAAAAATGAGAGGCTTTTATGCCAGAAATGTAAGCCATCTTCCAACAATAATCTGCATGATCTAAGAGGTGGGGGCCAGAAATATGAGGCTTAGTGGGAAAATCCTCAGGCACTTCACACAATTTTTTTTTCTGAATTTTCAGACACCTACACACAGAGTAACTGATCTTAAACCTTGTATAAACTCCCTCACCAGTCAGCTTAAAGTAAATTTGGAGGCTGGATTCAGTTAAACCCCCTTTCCTTGAACCTTGGAGTCAGCCTGACCTTACAAGGTAAACTGAGATGGCCACGTGAACGAGCTTTCTTGCAAGAGTGTTAGTATTTCCCATTAGTGGTCAGACTAAGAAGCCAATGAAATATGCTTCACTCAGCACTTTTGCCCTTGTGCAGTAGGTTCCAGCCAGCCCCTGCAAGGGCAGATGCACACAACAACAAATTAAAACCAGGAGGAGAACAGTTTGGGATTTCAGCTGCAATGACACTGTTATAAAGCACAGGCTACAGAGGCATATAAATTCAAGAACTCCTCATAGCTTAACACATCACAAATACAAAGAGAAGTATATCCCAACCCAAGTTGCTCAGCAGTTCATAAAAACCAAACGTGCATGGGAAGAGAAGAATATTTGCAAGAGGGGTGGTTGTTTTAGGTGGTTTGTTTGGCAACAAAAAAACCCACATATCCCAAACCCCTTGCTGTTTGTGTCAGTACTTGCTGGCAGTTCTCTCTAACCAGAACCTCACGAGTCTACCAGTACTTTACCTGTATGTCACACTGTCACAATTTTGCACTGTTGATGGTTCCTTTATTGGTTCCAAGGTTACTAAAAGCCCCTCCAGAACCAGGCAGTTATCATCTAAAAATAATCATCACCAGCATGCACCCGTGCATTGAGCCACATTAGAGCACATTGCAGAGTAAAGAGATGCTATCTGTGAACCCAAGCCAGTTTATGCCAGCTGAACCTCCAACATCACTGTGACTCCCTGTCCCAAAACATGACTCTTGGCACCCTTTACTGTAGGGTTTCCTTTGCAGCACTCATAAACAGCATTCAGAAACAGAAGAAAAAAGTTCATAGCCTAGCTGACAGCATATAATGAATTAGTTGTGCTTTTAATCTTCTTGTTAGATGTTTTCCAATTCAGGAATCTTTGCTGCTGGCACAGCTGCGCTCAGATTTAAAACATTCAAACACATGCACGTGCCATCTCTCCTCATCTTGTTTGCAGCTAAGCTGCAGTTTTCCATACCTATCAGCCCCAGAAAGACAATCAGCAGAAAGGCACCTCTGTGCTCTCCACACAGGAACAGAGATATTGGAACACCTCCTGGGTATGCATGGATGACCAAGAAGTGCAGATCTTATTGTCACTTCTTGCTCAAGTCAGGTTCTATAGAGATGATTTGAATGAAGACACCAGCCTGCTTGGCAAGGATAATAAAACTGATGAATAATGATACATCTTCTGTGATAGCAATTTCATTCACTGAACAGATTTGACAGTACAGTAAGGTTATTATGCATTATTTTTAGTACTAGAAATCAATAGTACTATTGTCCTTTTCAGTTCAATTTGATTTAAATGAACGTGAGTGTGCAGAGGATAATGAGGAACACTGCCTCACATTAAACTGGAAACAGAAATCATGTTCTTAGCAGGGTGTGTTTTATGATAAGGTGATTGTTCTGCGAACAGCTTCTTATTTCAATATTTTGGATGTTTAAATAAAGTGTGTACTTGAGACAGATAGAAGTCTTCTAGGAAATATATTTCCCCAGCACAAAAATGACAAATGCTTCTGTGAAGAGACCTACTGTCAACATGACTCTTGAGGACCTGCTGTAGAGAAGATGGACACTGAGCTCCTGAGGGAGGAAGACTCCACTGAAGAATAACTATGTGACCTGGGCATCTTTCCAAGCTTTAGTTTATGGTCCTTGTTCTAACAAAGATGCCACTTTATTTTACTAAAGAATGGATTTTTTGATATATTCTTTTAAATGTCAAACATTTTTGAAAGGAAGAAAAACCACTTTCTCCTAATCAAGGGAAGAAGCAGGACAAATTTTCCTTATAGAGCTCTGTCAGAGGACTTTCATCTGTTTTCATCTGTTGATTCAAGCAACTAAAAAGGTCACAGTTCCACCCTCCACAAAAATAAATGCTAGCTACTTCCTCTTCTCTTCTGAACAAAATAGATAGAGCCACTTTGCACTGTAACACTTGGTGACAAATAGTCCAATCATACCCTGCCTTTCCCAAGTCCTAGAAGACCTACTTGATTCCTACTCAGGCTTTGCTCCCACCATTGTTTGAAACTGCACCTGTGCTGCACACAAATCTGCTCTGCATGAAAAATAAAAAAATGAAGGGCCTCCTGGTAATGATTACACCAATCTGGCTCCTATTTCATTAAATACATTTATTAAATCAATTAACAATAACAAAACCTCCCTGCTGTGCATTCCTTTAGAGCTGCAACTCATTTCCCAACTTCTCCACCTGAGGTTTATAAAGACCCAAGAGAGCCTAGGTGACACCTGAGGACATGTGGAAGAGTGACAGCAGATGCAATGCTTCTGGCAGAAGCTAGCTGAATGTGCACACCCTTCTGTGAGATACTATGACACTTAAACAGGGTCTTTCAACAGCATCCATTGACCTTCATCCATGCAGGCTAGTCAAGTAGCCAGAGGTTGTTCTAGTCCAAGAGCTCTGCCATACAGAGCCTGTGGGGATTTCCACAGACTTTGAAAAAGCTGGAAAAGGAATAAAAGCTGTGGCTGGTTACAGCTAGGCTGGCAGCTTGGATTCAAGGCTCACCTGGAAGCCATTCAGTGTGAGCTGCAGCACTCATTCCATGTGTTAAAGAAGCAGACAATAAAGACCCCTTGTGCCAGTAGATGGCACTCGGTTAATGACCTACACACAATGAACCGCCAATTCTGCAGTATTCTGCACTATTTCTGCAGAAAATATAGAGCCTGCAGCTCTTTCTGTCTGCTCTCTGGAAGCAGCATTTTGTTGACATAAGACACCCAGCTCTCCCTAGACCCATTGTTTCACACACAAGTAAAAAGTTCAGCTCCTTTCTGTACTGACCTAGGCTGTGCTGGTTGATGCACATCCTGACCATCTGCAACCCACTCCTAGGCACAGGCAGGAGGATAATGCCCAGCTTAGCAGACATCCATCTCCTTACATGTTCATCTGCAGCACACAACTGATGAGGGACCATTTGCCTTGGAGACAAACAGAAGATTGAGGAGGTTGGACTTGAGGGAGAAGTTGCACAATTACTGTTCAAGGGAGAAGTTGGCAACTTGTAGAATAACTCCTCAACACGGAACATCTGAACAAACTCTTGCTTTTAAGAGCAAAGCAACATGCTGTAAGTTTTGAATTACACATGGCCATCAGCCAACGCCAGTACACCCCAAAGAACTCAATCTCTTTTTTGCAGGAACCCAGCGCCTACACACCAGCAGTTTAACATCTTGGCAAGGCACTTTGTCACTCTACTGATACACAAGCACAAACCACAAGAAGATTTCAGTTCTGTCACAGAGATTCAGAACAAAACAGGTAACCAATGCTTTTGAAAACATGACACAAAATCAGAGCTCTTCAGTAAAAGAAAAAAAAAATTAGTTTTGCAGCACTCATTCTCTTTAATACATTCGTCAGTCCTACTATGGCTTTTCTCAGACACTCAGCAAACCCTTGAAAGGCAACTTCATAGCAATTTTAAGTCACAGAGACACTCTACTTGAAACATTATTATATTCTTGCTGGCATCATCCTAATTAAGACCACTTCTTCCCTCACAAGAGGCAGCCTTGACTATGGGCACCACTGGATGCCTTCAAACAGAAGGCATTTCCTCTGAAAGCAGCATTCCTGTCTCACAGGATAGCAGACATCTCACTTGTTTTCTTACAACACCTTTCTCCTTTTGGTATAGAAAGCAGCAAATGATCCTCCTTTTGCTTTGATCCCACTTTGCTATACTATCATGCTTTAAATTACTTTTGTGGTAAGTAAGTAGGACAGGAGAGAAAAAAAGTAAAAAAAGAATGAAAAAAGGCTCTTGGAAAATAGGACACCATGAGTGCCTCCACTAGAATGAATATAAACTAGGCATCCAGAGGCAAGAGGAGGTGACACTTTCCACATGCTCATGCTTTTTTGTTTATCCCAATAAATAGGCTCACTTTGAAATTCCTGCCCAAACTGAGGTGCCCAATAACATACTGCAAAGCCGCATCCCACTAATTATGACAGCTAAATGCTCCTTTAAGGAGTATTGCCCACAAAACACAACTCGGGGCACATGGAACTGAAATTCCTGGCCTGTCATAAATAGATGAGAAAATTTATTAATTTCTCAGTTTGGAAAAAGCCAGCCTCAAACCAGAAAGCTCATTTTTCTCCACTGGAGACTGAAAACACATATTTCTGGTAGCTATAAAGCTTTCAAGTAATGAGGCTTCAGGCTGCATTACCAATCAAAATCCATTAAATGATCTACTTAATATAGCATAAAAAATGCATAAGCATTCAAATGAAGTTTAACAAAAATCTAACCCACTTGGAGTTACTGAAATTTTCTTAAGGCTTTAATAGAGCTTGAACTTATTCACTCCAAGTCAGTGAAAAGCTACAAACAATGTTGTTTATGGCAGGAATGAAAAACTTTTTCCATTAGACAGCAGGTGCCTATTTGAATTTTCCACTCCTGTGGATATATGATTTATGGTCAGAGTGACAGATTCAAAATCTGGCCTGGAGAGTGACTACTGTACACAAATTCCACTTTGTGGAAGTAACTTCAAATTCTAAGTACTGGCAAAGGCTCTTCCCCTCCCTCAGTCTGCCTTCTGTGCATGTGTAAAATGCCCTCTAATGAGCACAGATTAGATCACAAGCTGAGCATGTCAACAGCAAAATTGTTGTGAAAAGGCAAATGTCTAAGACAGAAAAAGGAGGCAAGTCTATGTGGTGCAAAACCTTATCCTTCTTCCCTGCTCCACACTAGTTTTAGCACTGTTTCTACTTTTCGGTGCCATAATGCAAGAAAGTCAGTCACCAATATCAAGCAATCCAAAATAAGTTATTAAAATCAAGAAGAGTTGGAAAACCTTCATAGAAAATACACACAACATGCCACTGTCAGATATAACCTCCACAAGTATTTTGATAAAAAGCTATTTTCTCGCATGCATTTTCCATACAGAGGAGTATAAAAAGTGAAAATCCCAAGCTTCAGGCAGTGTTTTTCAATATAAATGTGAGCTCTTGCAAAAAAAACCAAAAAAACAAAAAAAACCACCACCACCACAACAACAAAAAACAACAACAACAACAAAAACAAACAACAAAAAAAAAACCCACACCAAAAAACCACCTATTTAAACCTTTGCGGCTGCCCATAAGCACACAAGTGCTTGAACATACAGAAAAAGACAAATATGAATGGAACATCATTATAAATCTTTGCAGTGGACCATGCTTGCTGCTGTTGAAAATACAAAGAACTAGCAAATACAAAGACAACTGCTTCTGCTGTTCACACAGTGCCCATTTCTGGATAAGCTACTACTTTCTCCTGCGTAACTGTGTTGCTCTGTCTTTGAGGTATATGATAGGGCAGGGACTTTACAAATAGAAGAGAGCACAAAACAGGTATTTTTTAAAGCTGCTTTTGCAGCTGAGCAAGCTGAAATACTGTACACGCTGTCACTACAGAAATGGTTAGTCAAACTTCAAATTCTGGAGCAGTTTCAACCTTATTTTCTCTAAAAGTTGCTTTTCACCTCTTACTTGCTATTGATTTTGAATGACCTTAGTGCCCATTTGTGAAAGAGCAATGATGCTTTTCATCCCACATCCATTTGAAATGGCTGATATCAGCAAGCTTATACAGTTGTAAAGTAGATACATGGCTGTGCACTTTTATTTGTGGATTTGTGCATTCAATCAGGTGGCTTTTCATGGCTTCATAATGACCCTCTCAAAAATTCTTTGTGACTGTTTGTCTGTAGAGATCCCCACGCCAGAAAGCAGAGTAATTTATCTAGACCTCTGGGCAGTGACAGAGTGATTAACAGGACATGGGTGGAATAAGCAACTGTTATTGAGAAAATGGACCTTGTTAGTAAAGCTGACTGCATCCAGATTTTGGGATCTCCTTAGCCATCACTAAGGCATGACATACCTTTATCCCCTCAGTAGCATCATCTTCTGCCTTCCACTGCCAAGCAGTATCCTCTTTCCCCGCCATTTCCTCCATCTTCCAAGCAGCCCCAAGCTGAGAGGAGCAGTTCTGCCACCCACAGCTGGCCCATCTAACCCTGGTCTGGCAGCAGAAGTATAGCTTTAGTCAAGCAGCTCCAGGAGAAGGAATCTGGGGCTTGTTGTGGTTTAACATCAGCTCGCAACTAAGTACCATGCAGCTGCTTGCTCACTCTCTCCCCACACACTGCTGGTGGGGAGGAGAATCAGAAAGAAAAGGTAAATCTTGTGGATTGAGATAAGAACAATTTAATAATTGAAATAAAATATTATACTAATCATCATGATCATACTATACTAATAATACTAAATTATTGTAATTGTAATTTTAAAAATAAAGAGAGGGAGACTAACAACAGAGTCAAAACGAGATGCACAATACAGTTTCTCACCACCTGCTGACCAATGCCCAGCCAAGCCCTGAGGAGTGATCAGCAACTTCCAGGTAATTCCCCCAGTTTATATACTGAAACTGAGATGTCTGGTGCAGAATATCCCATTGGCTTGTTCAGGTCAGCTGTCCTGGCAGTGGTCCCTCACAGCTTCTTGTGCGCTTGATCACAGGCAGAGCAGGGGAAACTGGAAAGTCTTTGACTTAGGGTAAGCACTACTTAACAACTAAAACATCAGTGTGATGTCAACATTATTTTCATACTAAATCCAAAACAGAGTACTGTACTAGCTACTAGGAAGAAAATTAATTCTGTCCTAGCTGAAAACAGGACTGGACTCTAGTCAGTGTCTCCCAGAAATTCTCTTCTGACACTCTGCCCATAATGGCAGCAACATACAGGAGGGATACCCTCTTTAAGTTGTTTCTAGGAGTACAATGAACTAGGTCTTGATTTCTGAATCCTTTTAAATTATACACTGAAGGCTTTCTACTCTTTGCCTTCACTGGCTGTAAGACAGCCCTAAATCCATACAAGTCACTCAATGTGGGCAGTTTGGAAGACCTAAATCTCTGTTTGCTAGATCCCTCTAATGAATGGCTTATTTCCCTTGTCCCACTACACAGTTTCTATACAACATATGATACAGATTTGCTTTTTCCTCTTAGTAGGTCAGACCAAAAGACTTGGATAGTAAGTTGGTCTCAGAAACCACTGACTTGCAATCTTCTTTGCTGAAGGTTATTTGTACCCACTGAATGCAACATCCATGCTGCAAAATTTCACAGATGAAACCTGTTACGTTGACATTTTAAAATGAGTTTTCTTGAAGAGGATGAGCAAGCCAAGAAGCACTTAAATTAGCACATCACTGAGCTAGTATACTACAATTTCTCCAAAGCAATTAAAGATGGAACAATATGATGATCACAGTAAGATCATGAGTAAGATGAAATCAATAAATCAAGAAGTTCAAGCTATTAAATCATCAATAGATCAGAGTAAAATCAAACAACACATATTAAAGTAAACTTTGTTCAAGCCTTTTGGAAGAGGCATGAAAAAAATTCTAGTTTGATCCTACCCCCACTTTCAACAGTAAGTGCACTGACCTCACTGAGGAAAAGCACAGAAGAATGCTTATGTCCTTCAACATGACTTGAATGTTAGCTCTGGTCTAATGTCCTTGGAAGCAGCTTTAAGCAAGCACCGTGTTATAAAAACTTTTCTGCCTCCTCTCACTTCCTGATCTGATTCCAGAAGGTGTGCTGGACTGCTGCATCCTTGTGGATGGACCCTGGCAAAGCCAGGAGAAATGCATTCTGTCACTAAACTCACCTAGACAATCAGTGATAAAAGAATGACTATACTCTAACTCCTTCTACTATGATTATCTCAAAGTGGTTCCTCTCTCTTAAAAGCTAATTTGTTGTCCTGCCAGACAGAAGTCCTCACATACAACTACATTAGGCTTTGGATAATATCTAGGAGGAGCTCTCAAATACAACCCTCCTACTGGGAGTTCTGTAGCCCTCCTACTCAATCTCTCCTCTACTCTTCACTAAGGGATCAAGATAGCTTTAGGGATACAGACTGCATTAATATTATCCATTTCTGATTCATGGGGTAGAATTGTCTATTCTTTCTAATAAAAATGAACAAATTTTCCTCAGGTAAAAAGTACCTCTGTATTAAGCTGTCACCATCTTCCATACCTCACTAGCAAAATAGTAGCAAATCCACTTGTCCAAAGATCAATGTAATTCATTGGTCTATTTCACAACATCTCCGACCCTGGATATTGTTCATACATCATGCCCTTTGCATCAAGTATGCTAGCTGATGAACAGACTGACACAGAATATATACAGCTGTATCAGACACAATCCCTCTATAATGAACCATGCCAAAGAGACTGATGTCAGCCACTATCTCTGAAGCATTCTGCAACACAAGCTAACTCCTCCAACCAAATAACCTCCCTGCAACCTGTAACTCTGTTTAGTTTAAAGGTGCTGTGCCATTGCCTGCATCTTGCTTTATCAGTTCTTCATTCAATTTCTCTCACACTGTAAGTCACTTAGGATACTTATTGTCATCTTTGGCAGCACAGTGAAGAATTTCAAATCATACACAGAAAGAGTTTTGGGTAGCACTGCTTTTTAACACAGCAAAATCTACCACTAATTAGGTCACAGGATACCATTTGAGCTTGTATGGGTTGCCATAATTTAGTCTCAGAAAAACACACCTCACTCAGGCATTGCTTTGTTCCACCAGCACCTCAGTAGCAGTGGGACTCAGAGTCCTGCAACCAGGAATATGACAACAAATTATAGACTGTTACACACAAAAAGGGGTAAGTTCAGATGACACACAAAAACAAGCCCACAGCATGTGAAGGGAGTCCAGCTACCCACCAGCTATTGAACCACCTAGAAGGCATGTGCAGTGATGGTTTGAACTGTAGTGACACTCTACACTGTGAACTTTCTTTCTGGGACAGATTTTTTACATACCATTTCCCTTGAATTTTTTCCCTCCAAAAATGGTTTTATAGCTTATAAGTTACCACAGGAGAAAAAGCAACATCTTGCTAGAGATGAAAGCTTCATTTTATTAATTTTACTCTTTGTTTAACTATGCATCACTGACATGATTTTCATGCCATTGCTTGCTTTCGCAGGAGAGGTAACAAGAAGCCCTGTAACCATTGCTCAGCTCTGCAGTACTGATACTTCTGCTGTACTGCTCAGATAAGGGTACACATTGCCCCTTGGACCAACTTCAGCTGCTGAGTAAGTACACCCATTAATCCTCACTGGAAATCAAAGGGATGGACTTTTGCAACTGTTTTCTTGCGATAAGAAAAAAAGAGGGACCCTAGGAGAACATGCTGATGAGTGGGGTGTTGGTCTGCCTTGTCATCCTGGTCCCCTTCGTATAACCTATAGTTAACAAACGAGGTATAAAGCTGTTTGAAAGTAGTTTACAGAAGAATCAATAGATTGGGTAAGACCAGCATTCTCTCAAGTCCATCATCTTGTGTCTGGTAATGTCTAGTCACAAGATGCTCAGAGGAAAGTGAAGGAATACTGCTGTAGACAAATTTGGGTATACTTATATTCTGTTAAAACACTCCTCCTTATCCCAAGTATTTTGTTTAACCTTGAAGCATGTGGTAAAGTAAGTCTTCCCTTAATAGTTCTGCACTGCTCATAAAGGTTTCATTTTTAGGACTGTAAAATTTTGCTACTTTTCCAGCATTTTTGCTAGTCTACAACAGCTTAAGGTTTGGTGAAGATGAGAACGCACTCCTTATTCTTAAAGCAACTCACCCATTACCTGTGGTAAGCCTCTGCATTCACAGTGGAAGCCACTATCTCAGACTACTTATATTCTTAAGTCACTTTTTGAATTGTGTGCTGTTTAATGAATGCATTACCACATAGAGAACTGCTAGTCGGCATTTATTGTCTGTAATATAGTCATTTCTGTCTGCTACAAATATGCTGCAAATTATCAACATTCCTGGTTTCTGGATAAAAAATAAGGAATTAATCTGATGAAAGGCACATGATGCTCTGGGTGACAGAAACCATCATGAAAGATTAAACAGAGGTATCCTATGAATCAGATTCATTTTAGTCAGAGATCATGATGCAAATTCTTTCACTGAATAAGTTTATTCCACCTGGACTACACTAGATTTCTGTGACCAGATCTACTTGTTCTGGTCATGGCTACATGTCCTGTTTCTGATCATATCAGAACCAGCTGTGTAGTTATCACACAAAGTAAATACTATACACCTCCCATTGACTACAGAAATAACTGTGCCTTTCAGCAAATCAAACACAAGGCTACAGATATTAACCCTGCAAGTATCCAGCAGAAATATTTTTTAATCTAAGGTGAGACAGGCTCATAAATAATTTACAAGGAGTTATGACTTTATATTATCTGAGTAATATATCTGGGGGGAAGGACTAGAATCAGTGGTGTGGGCTATTCCCCTCTGAGAACTGTAATAAATTTCTTACATAATAATCTGTTGTGAAAAATATTCTGGTTGTCACACTTCATACACTGGAGGCATTCTAAGTGGCCTGCCACTGAGTCCCCATTGGATGATAACACTGTCCAAATTTCTCATCATTTCACACTTTCACTCCATAGCTGTGTGCTTGTTACAGCCTGCTGCTATAAAAATGATTTTTAATGGAAAAGATCTCACAGAAACTTTATGCTTTCTTGACAAAATTTTTATTGGGCTGAATACTGGAGTATTACTGACGTAGCTTTGGACAGGCAGCTATGAACTGAGGAATTGCTTTAGAAGGAGGGTAGGGAGGAAGTTTTTATTACTACCCTTATATCCTGAAATTAAATGCCCTCCCAGTAGAGGGGGGACCTTGGATGCTGCTATCAGAGAATGGTATGATCCCTTGGGGCTTATCAACACACTTGCATTATCAGGGAGAAACGAAGCTACATATTTTTTCTCCAGAAGTTTAACACCCCCCAAAATCTTATGTCATTTATCACCAGAATACATAAATACCTCCTAGTCTTGTAGTCATCCTCAGCTGACGCCTGCAAAGTAGGAAGTGGACAGAGACTAAAGACCCCATTCCCTGCTCCCTTCTTGAATGTGGGATTTGGGCTCATTGCACCTCCTTGCCATCAGCAACCTGGGGTATCTATGCAAGGCTAAATCTCACATTCTAACTACACAAACTGAAGCCAAGCAGCATAAATCGTCCTAATTACTGATAGCCACAGTCACTCCTTTATCTTTGTGCTCTCCTCACAACAGCATGCCCTTGAACATCTCTGTGCTCACAGAACTGTCTTAGACCACCAAATAAGAGAAATGACCAAAAAAAACCAAAACCAAACCAAAACAAAAAAATAAAAGGAAAAAAACCCTAAAACCCACAAGCCATTTTTTCAACAGTAAGGTCTTAGGAGCCATTAGTTAACTTGGCTCAGCTGCAGTGAAACCAGGACCTGCCCTGTGAAACCAGGAGAGTACAGAGGTGATTTCCAGGAGCCAATCTGCCTGGTCAGCCCAGATTCAGTACCTCTGCATGCTCCCGGTGACAGATAGTTCAGAAAGGAGCTGCCTACAGCAATCCATGATCTTGGCAGCACAGGACGATCAAAGACATATTCATCTGTTTCCCATCACCACCATTCTTCGGACACATGTGCAGAAGCTTCCTCCCCTGCAAAACCCACTGCTCCAAACCCTTTGCTCAGAGCAGATATCTAGGCCACCCTTCCTGCTGAGTGCTGAGGAAAGAGCCGTGATTGTCCAGCCTCTTAACAATGCCATGTTGCACCCTCGCACGAGGGGAAACCAGGACTGCTCTATGAACTCTGCCTTAACATTTTTACTGTTTTAGTAAGCAGCAGCACCACAAAGTAAGCAAGTTTTACTGCAGACACACTCAGTAACAAACCTCAGGTGGTTATGCACATTAGTAGTTATAGTCTGACCTTCAGAACTTCTGACTAACTCCTGCAGACTTCTGAGAAGTAGGACATTTGTTTAGTTTCACCAGGAAATTTTTAATGTTGAAGTCTAACATTTAGATGCAGCCTAAAGATGTTAGGTCTGGATTTATGGAAGTATTTAAGGGCTTAAAGATGCAGATACAGACAGTAGCAGAATTTTGAAAAATGCCTAAGTACCTAATATTATGAAAATCCTCTGAAAATCTTACTAGCTAGATATCGGTATCTCAAAGTGTCTAATGCTGAAATGACCAAGGTTCACAGTCCCCCAACACTCTCTTACAAATACTACTGAAAATCTGGCCTTAAGGAGCCAATGGCTTTTTAAAAGACTTAAAGAGTTTGACTCAGACACTGAGCAGGATTTACATGGCTATAGGACATGTAGATACTTTCCTGTCTTAAATCTGGCCCTTGGTGTACATATTGCTGTTTCCCTGCTTTTTTATGGTTGTGCTTTTCCATAGCTGAGATTGTGTGGTATGAAAATGCCAATGCTACTTTGCTGACATCTGTAAGCTGAAAAAAACCACACTTAAAAGAACTTTTTGATAAAGCCAGATCAACAGTAATTGAAATTACGAGCTTAATCAAAAGTACTGCATCAAGCAACAGACTGTATAGAGGTCTCTTCTCTAAGCATATGTTGACCTAGTAGAAATCAGTAGCTATTGAAATAAGGATTAATAAAAATTTATAAGCAGAATTTACAACTGCGAGCTGTCCCTCAAGGGGCTCCTCAGTTGTATAAAAAGTAACTTTTACCAGGAAAAATATTTCAGAAACTTCAGCTAAGAAAAAGAGCATGCAGCTCCATCCCTTAATTCAGAATATGACCTTTTGCCCTAAAGACTTCTGAAGTATCTCCTAAGACTTGCAAAGACTCACACTGCTTGTGCTCAACATGATTGGCTCAGCTTTGCAGGGTAAGGATAACACACAGTCATTTGATTCACTCCGTGCAACTCAAATGGCAAGAGGACAGTCATTTATCTAAAAAATTACTTGATGAATATTAACACAGCTTCCCCAAAAAAACACTTACTAAAATCATTATTTCCTCTTCTCTCATGAGCTATGGCACAAACCTGTTTACTTTGCTTGCCATACTGTGAATTATAGCAATACAACATTGTTGGCAGTTAATAGAAGCACTTCGCTATCAGTAGTAAAGCTTGCTCATTCAGTACCTACAAGTAAACAGGGGTATGTTACTGCACTAAAGGGCATTAAAAAGTAAACTGTCAACTGCACACTGCCCACTGAAAGAGTTAGGCACTGAAAAGTTAAGGCTGGCTCTTCCTTCTCATAATAACACTAAGAGCTATGACAACAACACACCATTTGCATTGTTTGAAAGCACTGGAACAGCACTGGTAAAACAAAAAGAGATATAACAGCATCTTATCATATCTGAAAGGCCTTTGCTCTGTGTTAGTCTTGTTACAGGTAGTCACTGGATGTCAAGCCTCTTTGCTATGAGTTAGTGGTGTGAGGTTTTATGGATACAAGCAGATCAGTCAGGCAGCAGCCACTTGGGCACCTGTCACCAGGAGCCCAGAGTGGTGAAAGCCCTAGGCCCAGATTTACTTTCCTGACAAGCTGTGTCACAACAGTTGCTTCATGCTGCCAGCATTTATATGTCACTGGCAGGTCTGTCTGGAAAATAAAAACTGTATTTCATCACAAACACTCAGAGTCTGACATTCAGTTCTGTTCCACGAACAGGATGATATAAAGAAGTTTCATGGAAAAATTCTGAAGCAACATGTGACCTGAACCTGCTTTTCCAGAATAGCCAAAGCAGTTTCCTGGAATATGAAAGACAAAGGGAAACACATAGGACTACAAATGTAGCTGAAAGCAATCCTGCTAAATGCTCACAAGCTATTGAACTAACTAGCTGTGTAGAGGGGCCTCCTTTCTTTTATTTGCTCTGGTCAGAAATATATTGAATCTGAAGCAAACCTGATTTTGGAACAATTCTGATTCAGAGTCTCATCAGCCCCCTGGATTTGAGATAAGATTTTCTCTTGTTCTAAACACCAACTGGAACCATTAAGAAGTGTTGCTGAATAGACTCAAAGGCAGTCAGGAAGAGAAACCAAGGCTAGCAAAAATCTCAGCAGCAATATAAAAAGCAAAAGAACAGCAATTCAAGGGAATTTATGTTTTCATTTATTATCATTGTACCTTTCTCTACTCAGAGGGAGATTGAAAATAAATGACATGCTCAAGTGAAATACTGAATGGATCAGGTTTTTGTGTTGTGAATATAAAATCACATCTGCTTTAAAGTACTGTGGGAGAACTAAAGCTTTAGATGAAATTCTGTTTTCATTTTCACATGAAGATCCTGCTGCAATAGCAACAGGATATACACTTTGGAGATCAGAGAAGACAGTGCTAGGATGATTTACTTTAAATCACTTGACTCACCAATAAGCCTACAGTCAATCTACTGGCTGAGAATTCAGACCTGTTAGAGTGTTCTGTACTGTTAGGTTTAAGCAACAAAGCACCAAGCTGTACAACCCATGTTTTATTTCACAGATGGATCAAAAACTGCTTAAAACATGGAAGAAACTATACAGATTTAGACCAAGCTAGGATACCCAGGATACCATATCTGACAACAGACAGTACTGATGATTAGGAGTGTAGATGGGGTTACTCATCATGTTTAAAACAGATTTCTCTAAATAATAGCCATGCACAGTTTAAAAAGTCTCCTGAGCCAGAGATTACATGGGGACTGCACTGTTTGCTGGCCCCATAAATGACAATAAATTTCTCTAATGTCAACCCTGTAGCATGCTGAAGCGTCAATCTGCATGCAGCTTAATTATACCTGGTGTAGAGAAAGCCTTTGTCATTTCTCTCCCTGGCTAGAGAGTCATTATCAAATTATTCTCTTCTCAGGCCATTCAGCATAGTATGGAGCCTTTTACCACCTGGTCATCTGGGTTAATACACTAATAGAGGTTATTTGTGCATGTTTCATATGCTAGAGCCAGACTCACCTAAATACCAGCATCAATGTCAAATAGTGAAAGGGCTGAGTGATGTGGAGGGGTGACCTCTGCAGACCTTGAGCAATGGGCCAGCTCCTTTGTGGCTGAGGAAGAAGCTTGAGACAGCAGGGCATGGTGTGAAGGGGCAAAATGTTTCACACTAATTTGCCATGGTACAGCTTCTATATATTGTGGCCACACCATGGTAATGTGGTCCCCCCCCTCCTCTACTGGTTGGCTGAGCCACTTATTACCCTGTTTATGCTCCAGCATAAAGCCTTGCCCTCTCATGACTGAAAAATGCCCTGAAAACCCTCCTGCTGTTGACCCAAGAGAGGTGACTCACAAAAGCTGTCTAAAACAGGTTGAATTTGATGGCCCTCCAAGCCCTCTGCAAGAGCCATTTGCTGGGGAAGTTGACAGGTTTTCAGAGATAATGGCAATTAATGCAATGACAATTTGTGCATGTGTAACTGAGTCACCAGCTGACCAGTTTCATTTGCTGCTGCTGAACATCCACTTTCTAGAGTTGCTGAGTGCATTATGTTGTTTGAAGGTTTAGTACATGTCATCATGCCATGAACTCCTGGGTCAGCATTGTACTGTGATACGAAAAGGAGCAGCACAGAACCAACAGTCAACACAGGCTTACAGATTCAGCCTGTAAATGCTCCCAGGAGAAATTAGCCCATACTGAGCTCTGGACTACGGTGACATGACAGCTACTGAGATCCCAAAAGACACCATATGGGGGATCTGTGCCCTTCTGTCACAAACTGCTATGTGTGAAAACCACAGGAAGGATTAACAGTCCCTGAAGCACTAACCATTAGCAAACAAGGACTATAGACTGATTGGCTTCTGTCCAAAAACCCTTGAAACCATGTTTAAAGGGATGGAAATCCAAGAGACATTGTGCTCCTTAAATCCCTGCTATTTTCAAAGTCTTATCCCAGTACATATGAAATCCCACAAAGCTTCTAACTTAAACTTTCCTGGTAACTTCAAACACTTTCTCTCTGCAACCTTCTTCCCTTGCCTCCCACTCCCACCCCCGCCTGCCACCTCAAAAAAAACAAACCCAAAAACCACTCCTGAAAAGTTTCTTAATGTAAATGACTCTGTTTTAAACACATCATAGTTCAAAACACCCAGCACACTGCGGGGTCTAAACAGATGCAGAGGGAGCTAGACAGGGCAGCCAGATGGAGAGGTGGGCTCACAATAGGCTTGTAACATTCATGCACCACCCCAGATTTTACTAATTTAGGAGTAAAGGTTTCGTTACTCTACCATGATGCATAACCAGCTGTAACCACTGTCAGAACATAAAAATACAGGCTGTGGGCAAAAAGGAGGGGGAAAAAAAAAAGAAAAAAACCAAAACTTACCTACCCTCAGGACTGAAAACTGTTATTCAGAATCACTTTATTAATGAACCCAAAACACCCATGAAGAGTCAATGGTCTTTTTATTCCTACTCACAATTTCACAGGAGGAAGAAGCAGAAAACAGAGGGTGACAGCATAAATTAACTTTCACCTATCCCACACTGCAGCAGAGGGTTGCTTTCCTCAATTTCCATTTAAGAAGGCCCCCACGTGACCAACTGAGTTTACTGCCTCATTGTGACCCTGAGGTGCTCTGGCTGATTTAACAAAATGAAAGAGAAAATTATGTGTCTAACTGTGTCCAGCAGATCAGTAGCAGAACTGAGAGCCCAGACCACTGCCTCCCAGTCCTCTCCTAGCAACAAACCACCGGCATTCACTGGCTTTTCCTCCTGCTTCATGTTCTTGCAGAGAATGAGCTATAGAGTCCTTGCACTGATTCACACCCATCTGTATTTAGTTATTTTTTTGCCAATGCTTTGCAATGAAGAAGGTATGTCTGAAGTTTTTTATATGATGAATCAAAATCCACCCTTGTACTCCTACCAGATAACACTGGCTGGGAAGCAAACGCACTATTTTGATATACTTGATGTGTTTGTACTTATAAAAGTCCACACAGCCACACCTGGCACATTACAAAGAGAACCTATTTTCCCCTTGCTTTCTGCCAGGTAAGCAAGAGTTCCCTCTTCCTTAGTAAACACGTTCTGTTATGATCAGCATGGGACATGCATATATGAGTTTTATAGCTTTGGTGATTTACTTCCAAATCTTTTGTTATTACATTAAAGTATCACTGAAAGATCCAATCATTAATATTTCTGTTTTATATGATTGTTTCATCTAAATTAAAAACACTTGCTTGATTACAATTTCAAACTCTGCAAGAGAAACATCACACTACTGCAAATGTGTCTCCAGCTATTATGAAAATATGTGTCTGTCATGCACTACACATACAGTAACAAGACATTCTGCAGCAAAAAATTCACTGTCAGGTGATAACTGTGAACATGGTCCAAAGACTATATGTACTAATATAGTTAAGTACATGGTATCAGTTATATTAAAGCTCACTAAAACCATGTGTGCAAGTGCAATCCTTGAAATTAGAGTAATTTTAGAAACAGTCTAAAGGAAATTGCTTTATGGGAGTAAGGTAAGTCACTGCCATATTCAGTTGGAGGTGGTAGCTTGAACTGTCAATCCACTGGCTAGAAATGCAAAAGCAGCAGATCTTACAGGGCAGATCCTACCCTCTCCTGTCCAGAAAAAAAGGTCTACCACATGCCCTTGTCTTTTGACAACAACCTACACAGAAGATCTATCCCCTGGCAGATGTCAGAAGAAATTTCATCCCCATCCTCCAGCTCTGACCCTACAATGAACTTTCCATACCTGTACCAAGTCCTCCATCACCAGATGCTGGCTTGGAATGTGATTTTAATGAGGTCTGAGCCCCTCTGTATGACAAACTGTCTTTCAAGGTTACATGATAAATGTCATTGTCAGTGCTGTGGATTGCATTCCTTAAATTACATGACAAAACCAGGCAGCATGGAAGGAACATGGTCATATCTGTCAATATGTGTGTGTATAATTGATTCAATCCTATTGCTTTTTAAAATTTCTTATTCTGATAAGAAGGAGAAGACCCTGAATCTATAAACATCTCCTTGTTTTGTATGACTATAAGCAGGGGAGAAAAAAACAGAGTTATCAAATGCACTCCATATTTGAGGAGCTAGATAATGTACATGAAAGTGCCTTTATTTTAAATCTTTAGTTTCATGGATGATATATATTGTCTAGACTGTAATTATACTGGAATTGCACCTCCTTCCCCTGTCTATTCACTCAAATAAACCCAGCATTTGCTGTGGTTGCATTCACATCCATTTTCTGCTCCCTCTCTACAAATACTTCTGGCAAGTGAATTTCCTGGCAAGGATGTTATGGAAGCAGCGAGTTTTAATTTACCATTGGAGAACATAGACAGAAGGTGTATGTTAAACTCATAAACACATCTAGCAGAAACTTGCTTTAAAGAACTATTTTCATTATACTCTGGACTCAGTAAAGTGCTGAGGAACATACTTACCTTTAAGCATTTTATGAAGTCCCTTTGAAATCTCTGTTTTAATATTTTCCTGAACTGGAACCTTCATCTGGGGAGAAAAACAATACCTTGCTATAAGTGATGTGTCTAATAAAAATGAATCAGCACAGTTTGCATTTTGATTGCCAATTACCTGCAATCAACTGCTTAGAAAAACTCTACGATGAAAAAAATGCTTAGAAATATTCATTAAAAATATTTGTGAACAACTTCAAGTGTATACAGGAAAGAACATCTATAAACAAGTTCAATTGAATACAGGAAAGAAAACAAAATTGTTGCCAAATAAGCCATGAGGTGAGACTTCAGGTAATTTATTATGTTCTTTTCTATCAGTAATTTACTTAGCTCTTACTGTAAAGCTATACAAACAAAAAATTCAGTTTGCTGTTTGAATCACTAACAGTGCAATTAATACCACTGGCTAGTTTTGGAATATATTACAATAAAATGTTTTATTTGAATGCATCTATATTCACCATCAAAAAACTTCATTAAGTCTCAGTTACAACTGCTACTCAGAATTGAAGTTAGGCAGAATGTATCATAAATACTGAAGAAAAATTAAGCCTATAAAAAGCATAGCAAGTAATAGAAAGGGAAGCAAGATAAATATTCAAAGACATTTCCATTTCATGCACACTTCTGAATAACTATGAGAGTGGAAAGTATCAAAAATGCTAAAACAGGCATAAAAAAATAACTCTGACCCTAAAATCTGGCCCTCAATCAAGCTGAAAGAACACGCTTACTCAGCATCTTTGTTATGAGAGGATATTTAAAAGGTTCAAAGACAGAAACATTCAAGTTCCAGTGAAAGCTGAGAGGCTTTGCAAACCTAATTCTCATTTGGGTCCTAAAAATCTTCCCCTGCTTCTTGAGAAGTTGGATAAAAGATTAAAGACAAATTAAAAGTTAAACTGCCCAGTTGCTCCAGACACCTCTTTTTCAAAAAACATTTTTGAAAAAATTAAAGTTTTTAAGAGAAAATTTCTACTTTAATAGAATTGTTTCAATCTTTTCATGAAGGCTAAGAAGAAATGGAACATTTTGATGGGCCTTCTAAAGTCTGAAAAATAGGGGCTTTTTTCATGGAAAATAAGTACCACTCTGCTCAGGGATACTGGATCATCTACTAAGGACACTATCTAAGCAAACAGCCACTAGAAACATGCCACTGTTCAGTTCAGGGGCATATCCATCTGAAAGTCCCCTCATCAGCAAGACAGCTGCCTGGGTTTTCCGTCTGCTGTTGCTAATTGAGCAACATTTATGAAATCACTTCACTTGCATCCAACTGCAAAAATTTTAGCTGATATTAAGGGCATATATCCTTTCTCTCAAAGATACTAACAGAGATCCGCTTACCATGTACACACCGCTGACAGACAAAGAGGAACACTTTAATAAATGTAGTGTTATGGGAGCTGTGTCAACTGTTTCAGAAAGTATTTATCCAATGGATGCATATAAGAGGTATATTCAGACGTTTCTTGTTCAGTCACAAAGCAGATGTGAGCATGGACAGAAAGATCAACAGAAAGGTTTTATTGCTGACTCCAAATATTGCTATTGTCTGCTAAATGTAGCGGGTCATAGCACTTTACAGTTTCATTCTGAAACCACAGTCAAATTCAAGGCATGTTTTACCAAAAAAGTCAAAAAGGCTTTCACTGCTGCTCCTAGTGACTTTCATGTTGTTGTCTTACAGTTTGGCCCCATTTATTCTTCTATTATTTCTTTTCTAAGAGAAAAATATAATTTATATTAAGTGACAAAAACTTTTACTTCTTCTAAGGAGGAAAATGAATTTAGGAAGAAGGGGAATTGGATAATGGCTGTATTATTCATAGGAACGCATATCTAATTTATATAGTGCTGCTAGTATGCCATCTAAATTTGCTGTAACTCCAATTAAGCCCATTTAAGTAATGAAAAGAACTACTCTACTGTGTCTGAATATTAATTTCATGGTCTGTTTTACATATCAGAGAGTAAAAACATATTCTTAACTCTTATAATCATTTTACAACAGTTACTAGCAAAACTTTTCAAAGTGCAAAGGTCCACCCAAATAATATTGTTCCTAGATCCTACGATCAGATAAGTACTGGACCAGACCTTGGGACAAAAACATCACACAAAGATTAAATCTGTGTGAAAGTATTTAGCTGTCTGTCTGGAGGAGATGGATTTTTAGCCACATTAACTAGTCCTCAAGACTCAGAATTTTCTGCAAAAATCAAGCCCTGGAAATGTCACTAAATTGAAAACCCATAAAATCAGGTAACAGCTTTGAGAAACTTGGGCATTTGAAACCCTTTATAAAATACAAAATAATTCATAAATGAAAGCTTACTTCAGGTTTTTCTAAAAGGATGTTAAAATGAGGTTAGACAATCTCAGTTCAAGACAACAAATACCATTCAACCAATTTTGCAGGTAACGTGTGTTTTTGAAAGAGAGGGTAAGTAGACTGAAAAATCACTAAATGATATATTAAACCAATGTTTATTTCTGCATTTTAACCAACTTTAGAATGTATGGCATGTATATATCTCATTACCCTTTATGCTCCACAGACTGGTGTGTGTGCTCAGCTAAAAGCAAGCAACTCCCACACTTATCACCACAATGAACTGGGTGCATAAGCCTTTGCAGAACAGAATCCAACCTCATCAAGTACACAGAAGGACTGAAAAAAGAACTGCAGAAGGAGTGATAAGTAACAGCGCAAGTAACTCTCCATGTAGTTAATGACTCCAGCCAGGTAGAAACTCAAGCAGCTGTTATTTGTATTGGCAGTATTCACACATACAAGCATTTGCACCTCTTTTTCCAACCCATTAGTTCTTTGCTAAGTCATATGCAACTAATTCTCTTTTACTTTCTCAATTTTTTTACCCCTAAAGCTACCCTTAGCAGGCCATTTCTCCTCTTCCTAGCTAGGAACAGATAAAATAAATCTATTGAGCACAGTTACAATGACGAGATTTTGGAAAGCTTGAAAGTTACTCTACCAAATATATCACAACAGTAAATGTGACATCCAGCAAGCAAGGGAAGAAAGAAGCTAAAGATAAGATTGATGCCATGGGAGTGATTTATGCAAAGAGTTGGGAACTCATCACCTGCATCACCTGTGTAACACAGAAACTGTCCGTTTGACCCTTCTTAGACAGTCCAGCTCCTACCAGAAGGTTCACAGGAAAGTGAGGTAATTTGAGGGTTAGCGCTGACACACTGCTTGCCCTTACATTCCTCAGGGAAATTAAATCATCCAGACTGGAGAGGCACAGGCATATATGTTCCTCATTGCTTAAGACTTGATATTTCTGGATTGGTAGTTTTCCAGACACTGAAATTGTTGAACAGCAAGTAAGAGCAATTTTCTTTGAATTTTGTTGCCTCAAAGGATGCCCTTTTTGTGCTTTATGCTCCTTTATCAAAAAGAAATGAAGCAGACTAAAGAAGGGAAAAAGCTGATCCCAACATAATAGGCCATATAAGGAAAGATGGCACTGTACAGATCATCACCTAGAGAGGAAGAAATCAGGGAGCAAAAATGGATACATGCTGTATTTTTCTAGATCTTCTAGTGGATACAAAGTTGTCAGGTCAGCTTTCAGTCTTACCCACCGATCTCAAAAATGTGCACCCTTTCTGGCTTTCTGATTAAGATCCCTTTCCTCTACCTCAAATCTTCCCTGCCATAAATTGTTTGGCTTCATTTTTCTATTGTCCCCCTCAATTACTGCTTGTGTATGGATGCAATTCTCCTACTACTAAGGCAGGCAGTTAGGAAAAGGTAGCTTTTAAAAATCAGGGGTGGTCTTCTCAGACATGATCTCTCACTGGTCTCCAGCTTGTTTTTGTTGGAGAAAGTCTAACTTCCAAAATGTTGCAGTTCAGCCATGCCTGGAGGGGGATTGCTCTAGCCCTCCTTTCAGACACCAGGCTGGGAGCCTGAGCTTCTGATAAGGGCAGTACCTCCAAAGGAGGATTTACAGAAAAAAAATTCTTGACAAAACACCAATTTTTATGAAAATCAGAGGACAGCAGAGTCAGCATGGAAGAGTATGGGGTAAAAAATACAGGTAGAGTGTGGCAGCTGAGGGGGAATGCTCTCCGTCCCTGTCCTATCCTCACGTGGTCCCTCGGGTCCCGAGATGTTACAGAACCACACACACGCGGGCGAGGCAGGAAGCAAAGAGGATTTTATTCACAGGGAGTGGGCTTTTATAGGGCTCTC
>JAWWEW010000131.1:17808556-17889642 GCA_035583185.1 Anabacerthia variegaticeps | reverse complement strand
GGTTTTCTCACAGAAACCTGCTTGACCAGTTTCTCGCATACTAATGAGCTATCATTTTCTGAGGCTGATTGCCACAGTACAGCCCATCAAGAATTTGATCATTTAGAACTACAAGGTCACATGCCCAAATTTCCCAGTTTCTCAGGGTGAAGCTGGGACCAGATAGCCAAGAAGGGCAAACATAGCCAATACATGATCATAAGACATAAGATATCTTAAAGTTTAAATCCTTGTGCCCCAAACCATGCACCAAGAATCTAAAGCCCTCTCCTTGTCTATCTAAGATATTTAAGCTTCTGCTGCTCCTTTGACTAGGCTCTGGGCTTGCCATCAGCACAGCAGTGACTGTCACTGTTTCCATCACCAGCTCTGGGCTAATTCAAGCACTGTTAGCAACAGTGCAGCAGCAGGGCAGACCAGAATACAGGCTGACAAACGGGGTGTTGTTGCAGTCAAGTTGTCACTGCCATTGCAGCTGCCAGAGTGAGCAGGTTGAAAACAACATCATCATGACTATAGGACCATCAGACGCCTTACTTTATGCACAAAGGCACCGAAAACCACAGTGGGTGCCTTAAAGAATGAATTAGCAAGATTCTGCCCATATTGCAAAGCCTTCCAGTATTCCCAGTCATTCCCTGGATATTGCTACCCAAGAGAAGTGAAAGGTAATGATGACTAATGTAGACGAAAAAACAAATCTTAACAGCATTATATATTAAATATCCATTAAAACTCACACTTTAGAAGTACAGGAGTAAACAGTTAAGGTCACTCAAGCTGTTAAAAAATGTGACTGTCTCACATTTGTGCCAAGAAAACTTGAAACAACACTGCTTTGTACAGTATTAAAGAGTCAAGACTCAGATACACACGTTCATCAGAAGATGAATGGATTATAAATAGACTTTTAAGATGGCAATAAATTCATTCATTACACTTTTTAAATTAAAGATGGAGTGAAAAAAGCAGCCAATGTAATAATTGCTATGAATAGCCACAGCTGGCAAGCAGCTGGATTTCAAATGGGCTTTCTTTCCCAAATGCCAAAAGCACTAATTCATTGCTGTGACTGCCTGTGTGAATTATAACTTTTGCAAACACTGTCTATTAGCATGATATACACAGTCCCAGCATGCTCTGTGCAGAGCACACTGTATTAATCCGGGGAATGGCAAAACAGAGGGAACTGGTATGACCTACATCATCTGAGCCATCTCTACAAGCACAACACTGACATACCGTTGCATCCAAGATAAGCCCATTTCTGCTGGAAACAGAAGGTTTTGAAACAAAAGGTGACCTCTAATAAAATTAAAACCCTGCATCCGCACTTTGGGGAAAACCACCTTGTTCGTAAAGACTTTGATTCTCATGCATACAACAGTTGTGCACACAAGCCCAGATTCCCAGTCGACCTCAGAGAACAGGATTAACTTAAAACAGCAAAGCCACAGTGATTTACAGTGATGTTTTCTCTCCTTGCCTTAAACATCTTTCTACAGTTACCACTACAAGTATTTATCAGCGTCTATAAAAGTGAAAGGTAGCCAAAATGTATCACCTTCCCACCTTAATTGCACAAATTAAGCTCCATGTACCTGCTGGCAAAGGTCCGTGTTGTTGCAGCAGCAGTTACAGTATCCCCAGGAACTAAGTTCCACCGTGTGTTCTGGATAAGCAGCAGAACAGATTGCTTTGGGCATCTCCAGACCTAAGGGGTCTTCAGTATCATCTGCCACAAATAACATCACAATAATGGTGCTGCAACTGCAGTGGTCTAAGAATACAGAAGCATGATAAAGTTTGCAATTACAGATCTCAAGATCTATGTCTATACTTCCCAATAAAGCTCCCCTATACTTCTTCAGATGTGAAGGATAATAGACTTAGCTGGCCCCGGACTGCATCAGTGCAAAGATTAGAGGAACTCTTGCAGTTCCTTCAAGTCCTAATTTCTGTGAATCTCTGACTTTGAAATCACAACATAGCCTTAACATTTGAGATGAGGAGTGTTTAATAGAGCATAGGATTCAGAGGTTCCGAGGAAAAGGCAGCACAGATCAAACAATGACACCCTCCTACCTCACAATATCCGTGTATGCTGATGCAGGAAAGTTACCGCGGCTGCTGAGATGATAGCTGAAAGGCAGGGCAGGCACATGATGTGCCTATATTATTCCATCAACCACGGCAGGGCCTAGGCATCTGTGTTCCACTGCAAACACCAGTGAGAACATCTATTTAAAAAACAGAGCATGTAGACACATTTGTAGTGTGGCAGTGCAGTATGTTCAGGAAGAATGCCAAACATAAAGCTATCTTTGAGAAATAAAAAATCCTCAAAATAAAAAGGAGTAAATAACAGGCATCTTCTGAAATTAGAGTCTGAATTCATGTTTGGTCAAGAAACTGAAAAAATTCCTTCTTTCGATTGCTACAAGCTGCACTAAGAACATTCGTTTTTGGCTTGCCAGTGAAATCTGCTAACTAGTATAATAGGCCACCTTGACAAAACAGTAATAATTTATCATAATTATACTCAACTGGTAACTTTTGCCCCAAGCCAGTGAAAACTGACAATTCAATAAAGAATACTACCCCTAGAGGTACTGAACACACAGATACCCACACACAGAGAAGCAGACAGTGTACTCTTCACTCTAGAAAGAAAAGAGCCTTGCACTGTTTCCTGTTACTGCCTGTAGTACTTGCATATTCATTAACACAGTAGTAGGGCACCCTGTGCTCTTCAGCCCTTTTCTTGCAGGACTGATGCTTATATCGCCACACCACTACTGAAAGAATTAAAACACAGGCAGACTGACTTGCTCGCATTCACGTGACAACATTGCCTGAGCATGAAGTTAAAACTGCATCTCCAGACTGCAGACAGTGCTGTCCAGCTTCCTTCCTTGGTGACAAGTGCTTGTGTAAAACTTTGTCACTAGGCTGCTGTGGTGATGGGAATTACTGCAGTGTTTACACAAACCTTGGGCTATCACAGTTTCCCCTGTCTGGCCATCAATCCATCCTCCTGGATAAGAAATGGTTTAATATCTGTTCTGCAGTAGAGATCAAAGCTACCAAGTAATAAGAAGGCAGATGCTTCAGTGAGCACTAGTACTACAGGGCTACCAGGAGAAGCTGGAAACACTTTCCATAGAATGCAATACCCAAAGACTGAGCATTAAATGTAAAACAGAAAACACAGGTGTATTTTAAATTTGTTCAGTCTTTTGAAGCTAAGGGAGAGAGAGAATAGCTTCCCAGACAGCATGACTCATTGGAGGTCAGCTGGTCCTATTAAAAAAGGAGCTGGCACTAGCACCACATTGTTATAGTCACTTCTGGATGCATCACTTCCCCTGAAGGTTAACTTGTATAAAGCTCACATTCTTCCCAAGCCACATTCCCCAAAATGTACTCTCAGTCTCACACCATCTCAGGTCTCACAGGTGACTCAGACTTCCTGAGTCACAGATGCATATATTAGCCCCATAAATTTCTCCAGCTATGTCTTTTAAAATCATGTAAACCTTCAGCATTTATGTTGAAGCAAGAGTTCTATGGGAATCCACAACAGTAAGTCCATATGATGTATGAGAACCATGGCAGGGGAAGGGAGGTTTACTTTTATGGAACGTGCTTTGTAGCCTCCCAGTTGTAAAAAAATCCTTGAAGATGTTACCACAAAGGCTATTTCACTAGCTTTAAAAGAACTCATATATATCCTCTACAGTAAAATATTATCTTTAGCTGATTTTTAATGGTTTTTTTTTATTTTATTTTATTAGTTTTACACCTGACTCACTCCAATTTTCCAATTTCTAGCATGACCCAACATGTATATACCAGGCAAATGGAGTCTTTGTTCCTAATATTGCTTCTTAACTCTGCTCATCCAGGTTTATACCCTGTGGTATGTGGTAATAAGAATGGATAAACCAATTCAAAGCTGAAAGTACATCAAAAGCCATATACAGCCACAGGATAGACAGAAATCAACAGAGTCCAATGAATCATATTTCTCCTGTCAGAATTTTCTTGAACCTTAGCTTATTGGAGATCTTACTGAGGCTGAAACAGGAAACACAGTCTGCAATCCTGTAAGAAAGAGCTGGGGGAAAGGATCTAGACTGTATTTCACAATAACATTTTTCCCATTAATAATTACAACTAATATTGTAATCTACGTACTACTTTTTACAGCATTTTTCGTTTGTTTGTTTCTTTTAGCCTAGAAAGCAGACTTTACAAGGGAAAAAAGACCTGCTCAGCACCTTAATGACATAAATTTAGGTATTTCATGCATTTGGCATCGAAACTATTCTCTCTCCTTACATACTGAGCATCAACAAACAGAAAACTAGAAGACAGACACATGCATTCTTATGCTTCTTTTATATAATTTTCACAACTGAATTTCTTGGGGACTAGGACATCTAGGAACCAAGCAAATTGATGTTATGACATAGACCTTACAACAACTGTTTGAACCCATCCTTCATGCTCAGATACCTTCTTTAATTTCCCTACCAAAGAAAACTCAAGACTGGCCATTCTTGTGTTAGAAAAGGCAAACCTTCTGATGTACCTTTAGCTGACAGCGCCCACGCACGTGGCAAGGTGTGAGGTACAGGTAAGCAGCTGAGATATCTAGTTGCTTGGTTGGGTTTGGGTTTTACTTTAAAGAGAACACAAGCACTCCATCAGGACAATTTTAGGCTCAGGGCCTTGTCACAGCATCTGCCCAAGTTTGGGGCACGTGAGTTTTTCTCCAGTTTGTTTTTTGTTTGTTTTCTTTAATGAAAAGAAGCTCATTAGAACTGCTAATGGAAATTGGCACCATGGGAAGTTTGTAGTGGAAAGTGTAAGTCAGTAAAAAAACCCCTCAACCTGAGAGGGGGATTAACAAGAGATACAGGGAAAGGTATTTTCTCAGTTATGAGAAGAAATGCAATGTGACATTTGGAGTACTGGTAGCACAGGTATTATGTTGGTTAATGAGAGAGATGAAGTGTGGTGAAGCTTTTGCTAGGCTGAAAGTTTTAATTCCTTACTTTTCTGCTGATTCACCACCCACAAACCCCACTCTCAGCATGGAACCTGAACCCATCAAAATGCAGTTGAGACTGCTGGTTTATTTGGACAAGTTACATACAAAGAGAGTCCAGCTGCCTAGAAACTCAGTGTGGTCCTTCTATAAATTCTCATTCATTCTGTTCTTTTAAAAGGAATAAAAAGATCCTAAATAAACACCATGTACATGAAATTCTTCTCAGGGAAAGGATGAGCTGTAAATGAGAGATGTTAGATATGTTACTTAATACAGTACTGGAGTGTGCTAACATATAAGACTTCAGAAGGAACATGTGCAAAGTACAGGGAGAAACACATGACTGTTCAGGACAACACTTAATCATAAATTTAAGGACACTTCAGCACTGCATGGGTTATAGAGGCTTTCTTCACCTGAAGCCCCCAGTAACGCATTATTTTATGCCAAGAGGAAGGGGGAACACTGTGAACAATGCCAAGCATTCCACACCTAGAACAGCACATTTAGAAATTTAGACTCCCTGAGTTTCCTACACAATCAATGAAGATTGATTTATACAAGAAACAACACAGAGAGTGTTTCCCAAAGTTCCCTTCACATCAAATGGAGAAAAATTAACCTAATTTGTGAACAAGAAAATTCAAGTGCTTGCATTAACTACAGGTATGAATGTCCTTCTGCAGCACTACACAAAAGTCTTTCGGCATATACCTTTTGGAAGACAAGAAACGAGGTCAAATATTTCCAACAAGTAGTATGGAACATGGTCCAAGGTAGATATATCAAAATGAAGTGGTACCAGGACTTCCAACATTTGCCTGCCTTTTCACTGGGTAGTATCATCTCATTTAGATGGGATAGAGAAGGCAGAAGTGTATAGTTTTTGCTCATCTGAGGCTGAAGCACCTAATTCTCTTCTCTGTACCAGCATCCAGCTCTAATGACTAGTGTAGAATAAGTAATTGTTACTTCACCATCACAGGAACCATTCAGGAAAAGATACACTACCTGTGCTTAGGGGATGGAGTTAATCAGGAAAGCAACAGTTTTCCCAAATGTGCATTGTTTATTACCCCTTATTTTCCGCGCTCTTTGTATTCCAACTCTCCCATTTGCTCTACTTTCATTTGCCACAGATGACAAGATTTTTTTGTCTTAAGCAAAGCTTTGCAGGGTTCCTTGCACCAAACTCCTCCCTTGGGTAGGAACAAAACACAGAACTCAAATTTTTTTTTGCCACTGTACTTTTTTTACCCACAGAGCTATCTCTCAAGGATCAAACCCAACGAGGTTTGAGAAGTTGCACAAAAAAAGCATAATCAGCCACTGTACAGTATTTAACTTTGCAAAATGCAAACCAGCCTGGGTCCTATTGAATACTGCGTGTGCTTCACTCAAAGTAACCCACCACCTCATTGGGGAGCACTGGGACCATACGTGCCCACAAGTTTTCGCTTAGTCTTAGCCAGGGTTGTACTTCCAGGAGTAAGTCTATAGTACCTCCAAGAAAGCTAACCAGAATGCAAATACCTGCACATCCTTTAAGATTCATGGGTATTGCCTCTAACACATGGCATGAAGATAGAGATGACTACAGAGAAAACATTCGTCTTCTCTGTTGCAAGCTTGCCCATTCTGAATACAGAATCATTCAAATATAGATAGTTGAGTCCATCTTTTAATAAGCAACCTGTAAGACAACTGCCCAGTGCTTTTTAGCGTATTTAGCCTTCCTTAATACTGGAGATTTGGAAAATCAAAGCACATCATCACTGTGCTCAACTACATTTATGTCCTGTCAGAATCAAGATTCAGCCATCTTCAACACATACTCGTTAGCTCCACTTGGCTGTATCTGTTACATTTTCTCAACTCACACTTTCAACTATCTTTTCAACTCACACTTTCAACTGTCTTTAGGCAGAGACTTTAATTCCCAAACATGAACACAGTAGTACCCAAGCGGGACAGACAGCTAACCATTTTAAGGGGAATTAGTAGACCGAATGAAAACAGAAATGGTTTCCAAATTTAAAAAGCAGGCCATAATTTGTTGGGACTTTGTTCATTCAGGCACATGAATAAATTAAAAATACATTGGTTTTGAAAGAGAAAGGTTAAATTTGAACCTTTATTTCCCATGGGACTCCTGGAAAGAGACAAGTAGTAACATTTAGCAAGTCACACCTGAGTTCAGTCACTCTGAGGAGCACTGTGTAAGATGCAGATCAAATCAGAAGACCGAGTTCCTGACCACATTAGCCAGCTGTTTTATAGGATCCAAATAGAACATACAAAATCCCCCAAGTTAGCAAGCAAAAGGAAGGGAAATAAAACTGGGGAGGCAAAAATTCAAAATGCCACCTTAAATGTTTACTCAGTTCCAATTTAAAGCCAGTTTCAAAATATGGGGACTAATATTACATAGAAACATTAAGTAGGCCCTCAATTTAACAAATGCAAAAAAAAAAAAAAAAAGGAAATATTGGTCTGGAAAAGGTGCATTGCACTGAGGAGACCTCAGCTATTATAAGATAGCATGATCTCTCCCCCATCCATTTCCCTTTCTGGTGTTTGCCATCTTCAGTTGATTAGATGATTTGTTCACCAGGACGGCTTTTTTTTTTTTCTTCTAAATAAACAAAGCAATTTTCACTAGGTTGCCCTGTTTCCTTGCAGACTACAAACATTACCTTAATAAAATGATTATATATTCATATTATTGAGAAACTGTTTTATCTGCCTGTAATTGGTGCACTATGGACCATGGCCCATTCCTAATGTCACCTCCGCTGAATTAATAAAGCAGACATACTCAGCTTCCAAAGTAAGAACTTCAAAGGTAAGAAAGTAAAAGTAGAATTTTGTTAATGTAATCAGGAAACTGCACTGGAAAAAAGGGAAACATAAATTATGTAAATTAGTAGCTGTTTATTCTGCATTATTAAATGGGGTACTGCAGATTGTAGAGGTTTCTGGAATGAGCTGGACTGTTACTCAAGTGAATATAAGCAGAACAAAGTCCCAGCAGCTTAAAAAGCAGTGCTTTAGAAATCAGAAAAAAAATTCAGAATCAAAGGAGGGGAAAATGCTTCCTGCTGTTGGTTCAACTTATTTTTTCTGCTTAAAAAAGTAACATAAACATACAGCACAAATTGATGATGACTGACACAAGAAATTTAGAAAAAAAAAAAATTCAGAAACTCTCTGAACTTCCTGTGTGTTGCTGATGAATTGAAGAGTAGCATTTCAACAGATGAAATCCCTGACCAGAGCAGAGGATTGTTGAAGATCAGCATTACCTGAAAAACTCTATTACAATTCTACATCATAAATAAAAATGAGACTACTTTTTTCTAACGAAGTTTACCATGAAAAATTGTTGCTTTATATGAAAGAAAACCTTGTTTCCATAACAGGAGTTAAAAGTCTGCTTTCAATAGCCAGGAACCCATTTCAGTTTGCCAGTTTAGGCAAGAAATCAACATTTGCCTTATATTTTGTAACCACTTAAACTTCAAACATTGGACTTCTCCAGAGGTTAGTGTGGCGGTGGAACTACACCTCAATTTTTAAGGAAGCCAGGGAAAGTTCACCAGTCCTACTTGGTCTGTGATTCAGTACTGTGGTTGCAGAGACTTTTTTTCCTCAGATGAATCTTTCTTCACAAGTTTCTTGATGCCTGCAGGGTGCCTCTTCCAACAATCTTTTGACATTCATGACTCCTCAAAAGATATTCATCCAAGCACAAAGCTTTCAGCAATTCCTACAAAGGGACACCCAAGATGCTCTGAGCATCATATGAGTGACCAGCAGCCTGCGGCCTTTGGTTCACATGCCAGTGTTTTGGGGAGCAGTCTGCTCTTTCCTTCATGATAGCTTACTAGCCCTGCTTAGCCTAGAAGCCATTAAAGCCATTCTGTCCTAGGAAGATCTGGAATACCTAATACCAAGTCTCAAGCACTGGCTTTACTACTAGACAGAAACATGCCCTCTTGTTTCTACAGAAACCTGCTAGTTTTCCTTCATTGCACACTCTTGCTTGCACAGTCAAGGTTAACCAGCTTGAAAAGTTTGTGGTTGCTGTCTGCTCAGAACAGCAAAGATTATTATTTGACTTGTCTTCTTTTGCCATTTGTGGCATTTTCCATTGTCTGGATCACGTACGTGTTTTTTAAACCAAGAAAGACCTACAGGGATACAGGTTTCAGGCAGCACTCATACATATTCTTACTGTTTTAAAGTGGTATATGGTTTTGGGCATGGCCAGAACGTATGTGAACTTTTTCAAATGTTATGTCTGAATGCACCAGGTTTGAGGATATAATTCATATGCAAGTGTCTTAAGAGGAGTCCACAATGTGGGCAGGTTCTGTTAATCTGTCCTTGCTCTTAACATCTGCCAACTTTTCAAATGCATTCAGAAAACAGAAGAAACTACATTACACACAAAAAGCCAGTCCAGCCTTCTCCTGTCTGTGAGAGTGTGGTAAGCTAAGCACAATTCAATTAATGTTTATAGTGCACTTTACCAGGAGGGAAATTTTGATGTAATCATAGAAAAAATCAGATAGGAAGGTTGTCATAATGGCACCAAACTATGCAGAGTCAACACAGCAAAAGGAGGGCCTTTGCTGTGCCTGCCAGACCTAAAATACATTTCAAGCTATCCCTGAAGGCCTCTGCTTTGACCTATTACCCAGATAAAGCCAATCTCAACAACAGGAGGAAATATTCCACCCAGACTCCAGTGGTTTAGATGCTTTGTCATAAACAAAAAGAATTCAAAGATAGAATTTCATTTTAGTTTTTCCCATGAGATTTTTCTGAAATAGCATCAGGATTCTGAGGTTAAAGATTTTAATTAAAGAAGTATAAATTAAAATCTAACAATTCACTACCACTTGTGTTAAATCTCATTAAAAATATGAGGCTGCCCTTTGTCCCCACCCAGTACCTCCTGGCTTGCTATAGAGCCACTGCCAGAGGAGATAAGAAATATTCCTGGACATTTTTTCCTCTACATCACTGTGTAAAATATCTATTCAGCTCTTTCTATAGGGACTTCTGCAGATTCAGGGATAGCAAGATCACAGCCACATACAAATCATATTAAACACAACCTTTCAAGAGAAGCTAAAACCCCACAGTGATTTACTGATTAATTTCAAAAGCAAAAGGACAGAGGTGGATAGGAATTTTTTTTCCAAAAAAAAAAGGGGCAAAACATACATGGATGTTAAAGAATGCCTGTTGCTAGTGATGTTCCATCCCCTGATAATCATGCCCCACCACGGGAGGAATGTTTGGGACTGAAGAGCCATGGATAAAACACCTACATGCATATAAAGATGAGTCAAAGATGTGCACCCAGAGAACAACTTCCCACAGGATTTTTACCCATGCTCTAACTTGATTGCAGCTTTCCAGGGTGACATAAGCTTTATCAAGCTTCCCTGAACAAGGAGGAGATCAAACACGTTCCCTTTAAGGCAGGCAGAAGATAGTCCTGGAGAAACACCTGGAGCACCCCAATTGAGCAAGAAGAGCATACTAAGTTGAGTACCCTGGGCTTGTGCCCCAGTCTGTGTGCTGTTGCCAAGGAGCTCTTGGTGAGTTTATCTGCATGTTACATCAACATAGCAGAGTTCAAATTTTTCTAGAAGCCTTTAAATGATTCAATTATCTTTTGGGGAGGACAGGAGAGGGACTGAGAAGATGGAAATTTTACAGAATCATTAAATGGTTTGTGTTGGAAGGGACCTTTAAAGGTCATCTAGTCCAACCCACCTGCAATGAGCAGGAATATCTTCAACTAGATGAGTTTGTTCAGAGATCTATACAGCCCAGCCCTTGAATGTTTCCAGGGATGGAACATCCACAGTCTTTCTGAGCAACCTATTCCAGTAGTTCACTGCACACACAATAAATAATTCTTTAATCTTTTAGTTTACAACTATTACTACAACTAATCTCTTTTAGTTTGCAACTATTACCCTATGTCTCATTGCAACAGGCCTACTAAAGATTTTGTCCCCTTTTTTCTTATAAGCCCCATTTAGGTACTGGAAGGCTACAGTAAGTTTTTCCTGGAGCCTTCTCCTCTCCAAGCTGAACAACCTCAATTCTCAGCCTGTCTGAACAGAAGAGGTGCTCCATCCCTCTGATTATTTTGGTGGCCCTCCTCTGAGTCCTCCTCAATCAGGTCCACATTTTTCCTGTACTGAGGACCCCAGAGCTGGATGCAACAGTCCAGGTGGGATCTCACAAGAGTCAAGTGGAGGGACAGAATCATCTTCCTTGACTTCCCTCACTTGCACATCCTTTGGATGCAGCCCAGGACACAACTGGCTTTCTGGGCTGCAAGTGCACATTGCTGGGATATATCCAGCTTCTTATTCACCAGCATCCCCAAGTCCTTCTCTCATTCTGTTCATCTCATAGCCTTTATTGATAAGAGGGAATATCCTGACACAGGTGCAGGACTTTGTATCTGGTTTTGCTGAACCTCATAAGCTTCCCATGGACCCACTCCTCAAGCTTCTGTCCAGGTCCTTCTGGATAGCATCCTTTCCTTCAGGTGTGTCAACACATCACACAGCTTGGTGTCATCTGCAGACTTGTGAGAACGTGCACGATCCAATTGTCTGTGTCATTGATGAAGACTCTAAACAACAGTGGGCCCAACATGGATCCCTGAGGTACAGCACTCATCACTGAACTCCAGCTGGATATTGGACACTATTCTTTGGGTTTTAGCACTCTGACAATATCTTATCTGCTGAACAGTCCATATATCAAATATGTATCTCTCCAATTTAAAGAGAAGGTTAATAACATTCCATTTCTTGCCCTCAGTTTCTGAGGCTGTAAGAATTTATAAATATCACACAGACCACGATGGAGTCCATCTGTTCAGAACATAAAAGTAATACAGTGGGTCAGGCCAAAAGTCTATCTGAGTGAGTGTCCTCTCACTGACAACTACTAAAAGCAGATGGCTAGGTAAAAAGGCTAAGAACAGATCAGACATGTTTAGTACTTCTCCCCATCAAGAAACTTCCCCAGGACTCTGGGGAACCATTTGTTTTCTGCATGAATTCATCTAGTCTTTCACACAAACCATGATACTTTTAGTATTCATAACATCCTGTTACAAAGACTTCTAGAGTATAATTAAACCTCACATGAAAACTATACTTGTTTCTTTAGAACATGGACCATCGGTTCCTGTAGTGAAAGAGACTTACTTAACTGACTCCTGTCACCCTTCCCATACCACTCAGTGTTGTTACACACCATCATATTCCCCTCAACACCTCCGACAAGCCCTAACCATTCTCTGAAACTTTTTCAGGCTGCACCACATCCTTTTTGAGATGAAGGGAGCAGAACCACATAGAGTTCTCAATATGAAAGCCACAGCTTTGTACAGTACCGTGATTTTGTTTTCCTTTCTATTCTACTTTTAATGTTGCAAGTGCTGCTCTGCTTTTTGACTTCTGAGCTGATGCAGTTCAGAGAATTCTGTCATGAGCCCAGATCTACCTCCCAGAGACTTAATGACCAGTCCAGAACCCATACCACAATATGCAAAACTAAGATTTTTCCCCCCATCCATGCATCACTTATCTATGTTTAATTTAATCTGCTTATCTATTTCCCAGCCACTGAGTCTCATAGGGTCCTTCCATAATTTTTCAGTCAGCCTTCATCTTTACTATTGTGAATAATGTTTATTGATAGCACTAATTCAAGTTCTTATAAGAGTTTCCCCCTTTTCCATTTCATTTATGAATATATTGAGAATTAATAGATGAATATATCAGCACTGACCCCAGCACAAATGCTTTGGACCTCCACTGGCAATTTTTTTACTACTGTGAAAACAGATCACAGAGTCCTATTTCCTTTTTATACCTTTTAAAATTGTCTGTGTTGCTAAATTAACACTAAGGTACACAAGCCTCATATGCGACACCTGCCCTGTTTTCTTAAAAGCTTTCATGTTTGAGATCTTGTTGAAAGGACTGCAAACATCATTTCACTCCACCTTCAGCTGGAGTGAAATTCAACTATGAATTTTTCTTTAGTTGTGCTGCTGGTTTGGGGCTTTTTAGGTTATTTTCTGAAACATCAATTAGATCTAAGAAAAGATGTTCTAACTCATCAAATAGAAACTTGACTTAAACCTCTACAAGAAGTTTTTAAAAAATAAATCAAATTCACAAAGTCATGCACTAAATCACAGTTCACACCCAAAACTATTGAAAAAAAGCCAAAAGAAGGCTGAGGCTGCCCGCAACTTCAGCAAAGACTTGTATTTTGTCACACATGCAGAAAACTGTTCCTTGCTTACTGCATTGTGCTTCAAGATATTTCAAAGTGCAGTGTTGCATTGGATGTTGTGCAATGAAACAAAAGACAGGCTAAGTAGAAGCATTTATCTCAAGGGGAGTTAGCAGATTATCCCCAGTTATCAAAATACTTCCATGAAGCAGAAATATACAATGATCAAGACACAAAAGATCAGTTATCAGTCTGATTCTCCTCCTACTCTGCCACATCAGGATCGATGCCAACAGAGCTGGAGCAGTACAGAGCTCCAGCTGTGTTAAATATCTAGGGTTATGGAGATTTTTTCCACAATCCAGGGTTTAGAGTCATGATGTTCAACCTCCTCCTGCTGCCTAATTGTTGTGTTTAGTTCACACAGAAAACACATTATCTTCTATGCTCACACAACAACATTCATCTCCACATGAAGCCAAACAGTTAAACAGAGGGAGAATGCTGACGTGCCCCTCCTCCCCCATGTGTCTGGAACCAGCTCAAACCAAAGTGTCTCAGCTTTAGCAGCAATAGCACTCAGATTGATTGGGGTTGGATGAGGCTGTAAGCAACTTGGTCTACTGGAAGGTGTCCCTGTCCAGGGCAGGGGGACTGGAACCAGATGATCTTAAAGGTCCCTTCCACCCCCAACCGTTCTATGATTCTATGAGATGGTAACAAGCAGCGCTTTGATATCAAACTTGACGGAAGCCCTGCTCTGAGGACTCTCCATGCTGTAAGCAGCAGCAGCACCAGAAGGATGAATGGCTGCAATTACAACAAGGTGTCTTGGGTGACAATAAGAGCAGTCCAGTACAGTGTGGTTGAAGCCTACAGCAACACTGAGAGGGAAGCCACAGGATGACCAGAGTGATTTTGTGGAAAGTACATGCCAGGAACTGTCCTGCACTTTGAACAAGGTCACAAATTCCCCTTTAACTTCTGTCCTGAAGTGCATACGAGCTTCCAACACCAGATAATAATCTTGGGGTCTGCACTGCTACATTACATTTCTGGTTGTGCCAACCACACCCCATCTTGAAGGAGTCAAAGGCCTCATACTGAACATTGAGTTTCAGCCATTAGGGAAGTACACAAACCTTGTATTTTACCAGTTTCAAGAAAAAGCGTCATTCCTTTTTATTGTCTTACATAAAAAGGTCAAAAAGAAATTAAAATAAGTTTAAAAATACTTGAGATGGATATATGCAGCCGAAATTTCGTAACCAAAATGCTGATTGAAATTCTCCTGTACTTGCTTACTCAAAGGAAATTGGGTTTGATTGTCCTCTTGCATACACTACTCTGAAGTGTCAAGTAACTCTATTAAAGTCAATGGAGCTATACTGAAACATATCCTCTTGGAACAAATTAGAGCTGCGATTTTCATGGCATGCAAATTTCCAATCTATTTCTTCACGATTAATCATATTTTAACATCTGTAGATAATTTATTTCTTCCAAAACTACTATCATTGCACTGGCTATTACTACCCTTTTATAAACACTTTTTAGACAGTTTTTTCACCTACACCTCATCAGTGTGGGAGGTGAGATATCACAGGCTCTGTGGAATCTACATTCCTGAATCCCTAAACTCTGAAAATCTTATACTGAAAAAATCATGTCTTAAATTAATGAAAAGTAGCAGCAGCTCTCTTAAGGTTCTTTTCCAGCCCATCACTGTCAGATTTTTTAATATTTTAAAGGGAAAACCAGAAAATTTCAAGGCAGGCCTCAAAACTGTAATTAACATGAAATGCATTGGGTATTTATAGCTGGCTATTCTCATTCAGAAGCCTATATTAATTTGACTTTTATTACATCAATCTCTTTTTTGTTAGGAAGGAAAAGAGAAAGTTAATCTTGGTATTAATACTACCAGACACTGGGGAGAGGAAGAGTCATAACTGCATCTCCAAAGATGGAAATAATATTCAGCACAGCCATGCAAATCCATACAGCAAATTAAAGATTGCTGGTTAGCTTCACCACTGCAAATGCCTATACCTAGTTGTCATTACATGCTTGTGTTGTGCAATCTTGGTAAAATATTGAAGAAAGCTTTGTTTCAATTAGAAAAACACTCTTTAAAGGGTCTGCATAATCTGTCATTATAGATTGCACCACTCCCTTGAAAAATATCTAGGAGCAAACCATGAAGATCCATCTCTTTTTTTTTCTTTTTCCCCTAAAAGAAGTAACTTTAACAATAATTCCCTCTATCCGCATTTATATCCTTTCTCTCAATCAGAAGGCTAATAGCCACACCAGTCCTTTGGGGAAAAAAAAAAAAAAAGAAGGAAACTCTGTCTCAGAGTATCTTCACATACCTTATTTCCGCCCCCCCCCCCCCCCAAAGCAGCAGAAGAAATATGCCTGAGATTAATTCTTATCACCAGCTTTGCAGGGGTGTCATGTCAGGAGTTCCTTAAGCTGTTTCTTCTGGCTTTTCCACCTACTGACTCTGGAGGTGGCAGTAAGGAAAAAGAAAAAAAAAAAAAGGCTTATTCACCAAAGAGCAATTAAATACAAAGTGGCAGTGCCTGCTTTTACTTGGAGCACCTGTCAGCAAAAGCTGAGACTGCAGCAGGACAGAAGTTTGCTTCCAGCACCTAATTGCTCTATACAAGCCTTTCAGAGAGTGACAGAAGACTGAACAATAGCTGGTACCTTAACCCCTTCTTTCTATCTGTATTTGTCTGCCTCTTGGCTTTCTCCTCCTTTTCCCCTCCTCTGGTTCTTTCTGTCTGCAGTTTCCCCTGCTTATGCAGCTCACCCTCTCCCATAGCCAGGCTAGAGCAGACACTGATATCTGTCCAGAGAGTGCCAGGCTCTACCAGCCCTTCTCCAGACCCGGGATTACATGTGCCCAGGGAACCTCACCAGGATCCTGGAGATCCTTCTGCTGAAGGCAAAGGCCACCCTCACCTCTGCCATAATGATACTTTTTATAGCTGCCCTAATCCTTCACCACTAAAGCCTGTCTGTAGCCCTACTGTTGCTGGACCAGGCTAAGCAGGCAAGGGGAGATACATCCTGCGCATCTTTAACCCAAGCATCATGATATGCAGCTCTGACCCATTTAAAAATTGCCCATCAACTGTTGAATCCCTTATTACCATGACCTGCCACTTAAATAAGTCAGAAACACAGCCACACCTTGATCCCTGTCCTCATTATATTCCTCCACCAATTCCAGAATTCCCTTTTCTGTACCTGATCTCAAATTTATGTGCTGAGTTATGACTGCTTACCCAAGTCCATTGCACACAGAGAACTCTCCAGGTTAACCCCTAATGCATGACAGGAGCCCCTGGGTCCTTGGGTCCTAACAAGAGAGAAGCTATCATTTCTTCAGGCCCCAGATTGTCCTTTAAGGCCAAAGCTCTGAAGCATCCACTGGAGATGCTGGATCTCTGATGCTGCCTGCACCTCCTTTCTGACAGCCCTCTTTCACCTTCTACCTTCCACCTGACCCAGGAACCTGTGTGGCAAGCCGGTTCTGAGGTCACTGAAAGCCAGATATAAACTTAGTGAGGGAGGTAAATGTTCTGAATGCTTGCCATTAATTCATTTGCTTCACATAAAATGCAAAGCTGACAGACTGTACAGGAGCTTGTGGGAGTGTCTGACTCCAAGAACAAAAACATCCAAGGAAAATCACATCCACAAAGTCAGAACCAAAGGAAGCCAGAAAGGGTTTAATCAGAGATCTTGGGAACTTGTTCACAGCATTTCAATCAGTCCTAGCAAGATAACACCTCTCCTTCCTCCCCACACACCACAAGGCTCCCAGCACTACTGGGCACAGAAAAATCTTCCTACTGGCTGCTACTGTAAGACCTCATGGGCTAAATGCTCTGCAGCATTGCTGGTGTGAACAGGGAGAGGGGTCCCCACATCATTCTTGAAGCAGATGAGAGCGGTCTGAGATTTCATTTAGGCATCAGCAAACTTCTGAGAGTTACATATTGAAGAGCACAAGCAAAAGAAATGGTTTATTTTTGAGTAAACAAAATAAGGAAGTGAGACTAGCTGTGCTGGGAGCTTCTATTAAGAAGGGAAGTCTGAGGAAGAGGGGAAAGAGGGTATGACAATGGTCTCATTCAATAGCATCTGTGTCTTCTCCACCTGTTTTTTGATCAGGACTGCCTGCTATTTGGGAATATTTCAAACCCCACTTTAGATGCATCCAAGAGGAAGTCCACAGTAAAGGACAACAGGACTCAAAGGAAGAGTTGGGCATGGGAACAAGACTAAACCACAATTGGGAAGCTCCAATGGACATTTTCCTGCAAACAGATCTAGAAGTTGGTCCTCCTCAGGTACCAAAACATCAGGGTAGATTCAAGCATATATATAAAGCATCTCTCCAGAGACATTTCTCTCAGCATCAAGACGAATCAGGTTTTAAATCCCCTCCTAATCAGAGCCAAAAAATCTGCCACATGAGGCAATTATACTTCACTTTGTGAGCACGGATTTTGTTCAGCATTACCAGCACTGAAAAATCAAGACTGAAAGTTATCTTAAATAAAATATGGAGAAAAATTCTCAGTCTATGCCAAAGTATTTTTATGTTTTCCATAGCTTCAAAAACATATGGGTAGCTCATATGCCACTTTGGAAAGGTTAAATGAATAGGGGAGTTTGAAACACCTCAGATTTCTTCCATTTCATCTCATGTCCTTTATCGTCATATCTGCAATGACTCCAAAATCCCCCTGGCATTCAGAAAGTGCTCAAAAGGGCAAGAAATGTTTTAAGATGTTGCTCCTTGAAAATCGATTGAAACCAAGTGAATAAATGCCTTGCTTTAGCTTGGACAGTTGTTCAGAAATGTTCCTGGCCACAACTCTACTTACAGATTCATTGTATTCCCAAGAATGAGCATAAGCAGCTGGTAAAATGAAATTAGTCAGGCTCAAATCTCTACTTCTCATTCCAGTATTATCGCTTGGCCATGACCCCAAGGATGGAGGTGACAGCTCACATTCAGCCAAACAATCCAGGCCTACAGATGATCTAAAGGATCAGATCCTCTGAAATTCATTAGCCAGAAGACACTAGCTCTGCACCACCATTTTTTAGATAGTTCAGAGAAGCAGAATATCCCACTGTCTCCTTCTTGAGACAACTTAAATACAATTCAGCTTCTAAATAAAATCTCTCATGTCACTTAGTAGACTTAGTAGAAACAAATGTGCTGAGGAGAAAGGAGGAGACAAAAAAAATAAAAAAAGGGGGAAAAAAAGAATAAACCCACCGCACAAATGGATGGCAACAGAGATGTGATCACTCACAGGTAAGCACAAGCAGCAAAATATATGTAACCATTCAAGACTGTGAGAGATGTGCTCATGTTTCACGTATTAGGTTTAAAATTAAAAGTTAAAAAAAGAGACAGAACGCATCTGATGGCGTTTAACAATTTGAGGCAACAGCTAAACAACTGAAAATCACATGCATACATAGTCAATTCATTAAAATAAGCTATTACAGCCAAGAATTTCCTCATCAGATAATTAGTAGCTTCTAATGCAATTAAGTTTACACAGCCAGCTAGCATAATTAAAAAACATAACTGAAACAGAACCATTATCACAGGATAAGTGTCTTTGTCTGATTTTTATTTTTCTTTTGAAAGCTTTAGCCAAAATTGAATGTCTAAGGGAAACATGTAGACTCCATTTAAATGCTAGATGCATTTCCACAGGAGATCAGAGGTTATTCTCAGAGTGGAAGATGAAAAAACTCATCTAAGTAATACAGGAATATTTTAAAACTTTATTATAATTATGCTGTTCTACAGTTTTGTTGGGGCTGTTGGCTGAATTTACTGTCTATCTGCTCTCCAAAGAGCTGGCACCTGCTCCCAGATTCCATGCCAGGGAAAAGCTCACATTACTAGAAGGTAGATCAGGCAGATTTTAAAGAGCAGCTCCTTCAGCTGTAGGACATGTAAGCACAGGAGATGTGTGTCTAGCTAGAGAGCACACACCATGAGCATCACATTCAGTGCTAAAACTTTACCAGCAAAAACCTCTCCACAACAGCAGCATAGAGGAGAAATCAGGCAGCTTCTGCCACTTGGACTTGTTAAATAGTGCTTTTCTCAATACCTGAACTGGCAACCACTACTGAAATCCACAAGAAACAGGGAACAGACAGCCCTAGGGCTAATTAAAGTTTCAGGTCTCTGCCTCTGTCACATACCAACTACTTCCATTCTAGTAGACCCTTGCAAAATGAAATCAACTGATTTCTACTGTCCTCTGTAGCTTGGGCTACAATCAGATCCAAAAGTACAGTTGGTTATTGTTTTGGTGATTAGTTCTGAATTATATTTCTCTTGTTGCACAGGGAGAGCATATGTATTTTCAGGCTCCTATTCCTCTAAGAGGTTGTTTCCTGGTGCATCAGGACAATCCACCTACCTCTGACTGGGGAAATGACAAAAACCCTCAAAAAAGCAATCATGCAGGCAAACAATATTTGTATTCAAATCTACAATTGAAAGTCATGAAACAGTTTCAACCTCTCTCATAAAGTAGAATTTTGTGGGGGTTTTTATAAAAAGGAGTATAAACCTGAACCTGAACTCATTTCTCTACATCTATACAGCCAATAAACCAAAGATTTGAGGAGATGGACCCCATCCTACCTGCTGATGTTGGCAGAGAGCAATCTGACCCATCTTCTAAGTGTTCTGGCCAGGATCTCTGTAGAAACATTGCTGTAAGGTGCAATAATCTCTGCCAAACCTGGAAGCCAAACCACCTCACCTAGAATAGATGCCACACTTGCTGGGGTGACAGTTCAACGACTTGCACACTCTGTTTCCACATAGAAGGACCTGAAGACTGAATTAAGGCAAGCAGACAGAAGCAGAATTAAGGCAAGCAGACAGAAGCACCTGGCTGCAGAAGAACATCCATAAACTTGCACAGGTATCTTTGCACTGTAATAAATAAACATGTTTTTCTTCTTGTCTATTCGTGAAAAACAGTAACATACTTTTTTACACTATTGAAATATGGAGGCTTATTTACATTCCCCTAGAACTGAATCAGGCCCAGCTGTCATCCATAGTAGTGCAATTTAAAGCTGTGGAATGCTGTGCAATGTAAAAGGAAATAAAAGGGACCTCAAAAAATATGCAGTGCTCAAAAAAAAATACCCACAAAAGCAATCAATCTCACTGGAGAATGGGCAACCTGGGAAAATCACTTTTTAGCTTTTTCAAGTCACCCAGCCGTGGCAACTAGGCTTAACAAACCCAAATGAGGCAGAACTGGCCTAGACTGATAGACAGCATCACATTTTGTAGCTATTCTGTCACCTGTATAGCCAAAACAATAAAAAAGTGAAGGAAATATTTGCATGGGATTCACAGCAAAAGATGGGACCAAAATTGAAGTGACTCCAACACCTGCAAATGTTTCAATCTAGACCAAAATAAAAGAAATAAATTAAGCCACCCAAGATGGTACTCATCAGGTTTCTCATCACTTTTCTTGTAGAGTGCTTAAAGTTAAAGGATCCGAAGAGCAAAACAGGTCATGCAAACTCTGACACATAGAAAGATCTTATTCAAAAGGCTGTCTAGATGGAGGAACTCTCAGAAGTCACTAAACTTGGCTGTCTTTCCTTCCCATAAAAATCTAGTTAGACCTGGGATAACTCAAAAGCACTAGGGCAATCCTCTTTTTCCCCGTGTGGGGTGAAAATATGAACAAAACATCCCTTTTTTTTTTGTACAATACAGAGGCCATACAAATGATAGGGAATGAGCATAAGGTTGTAACTCAGATCTTTGTCCATATCAAGTTTTCTCCGATCAGTCCAAAAGTGATACAAATCAAGAGCAAAGCGCCTCTGATGACCTATACAGGACAGCACATGCACTGCGGCCATCAGCTCTGCTGTCACTTACCACCTGTTCTTGTGCTGAGTGCGGAAAGATCAGTGACTCACCTTGCAAAAGCTGACACTGTTCTTCCTAGAAAGGGCTAGTTTAGGGAGCTGGACCCGAACACAGCCTCAGAAACCAGGTGGCTTTCTGCCCTCCTTTGAGGGGTCTGGTACACTTCAGAGGAAAAAAAAAAACCCAAACCCAAAAAAAACCAAACAAAAGGAAACCAACCAAAAAAACCCAAAACAAAAAACCCAAACGAACATGTAATTGACATAACTACTTGGTCTCAGCAAAGTGGCTGTCTTAGTTAAAAGCAGCAGGACCCTGATGAGATTTAATTTCATTCCCTTTGTTCTGGCTTCATCGGCAAATGTACAGAAGGATGGCAAAAAGCCAACAAATTTTCTAGCTGTGTTCCTGTCTGTACATCTCCTCGTTCTCTCCAGGAGCAAGCCTCTATGCATAAGACAACTTTCTGTCCTTGTGCTCCATTAGGACTGATTTGTCAGACAACAGGAGCTGCTGGGAGCCTGATCTATCCCTGCTTTGCAGCACCCTAGCTCCTTTGGAAATCAGCCTAACAGGAAGCCAACAAAGCCAGGGAAGCAGCTATCTTGCTGACATCGCTTCTACCTGCTTTCTCAGACTAGAGAATCCCCACACCATTATCTCTCCAGCCCAATTGATTTTACCTCTTCAAAATGTCTATTTAGGATCTATTTTGGGATGTGGAAGGGACAACCCACCGCTGCTGTCTTCCTTTGGTCCTGGTAGATGTCAGCTCCATTCTTCCAACAACTGAATCATGATTTAAGTAGGCCTTGCTCCACTGGAAGAAATTTGGAGTTGCCAGAATTACTGAGTCTCAGGAAACTGACTGTGCTAGTTAAAAGGATCAGGGGACACAATCTGCACTACTTCTTTATCTGTGGAATTTTTGCTAGACTGTTTCACCTGAAACTATTTGGAAGGAACATGCACATCACATCCCACCAAGTGAATAATACACATCTTCTATGCCTTTACCGAACCCTTGGCTCTACAAGAGCTCATACACTTCTTATGGAAAATAGCCAGCCTCAGTTCAAATATTAGATGAAGAAATTCCATGGAAAAGCAAGTAGTTAAGAAGAAGAGGAAAAGCTGTCCCCTGCCCGGGGGAATGTATGCTTTCCTCCTGTTTCCTTCTGCCTGAAAAGGAAACACACAGGATCTTTAAGCTGCTGCCCCCCTTTCATCTGTCTTTCCATTGACCTCCTCAAGGGAAATGAGAGGGTGGAGCAGCTCTCCCTTCCATTATCCCTTAACACAGTGACTTTCTGAACTATTATTTCCCAGACGGATTTCCTCATTTTGCAGCCTGCTGCACATGGCCATGACATTTTACGTTTTTCCATGCTGCTGGAGCAGTGGCATTTACTTCTGCTTTCTAATTACCTCTTTCTGCTAAGCAGCATTCTCTAAGTATTAAATAGTATAACCTTCACTGAATAAAGAGCACTTTGAAGTCCAGCTCCTGATTTCTCACAAGGATACACCAACTAATACTGCTAGCAGAGTTCTGATATTGATCTTCTTCCTCTAGTTAAATCTGTGAGTAAGAGACTGCAAACTCAAAATTTTTATGGGTGGAAATAATTCCTCTGCATTTTTGTACTTGTTTTCTTATCTTTTCTCTCATCTAGCAAAGCATCTGACAAGGAATATTTTTAAGTATTTTTTGCTTCATCTCAGCATGTGGCCAACTTCGAAGAAACAGCTGAAGTTTCATGTGAGAAAGTGTAAGCAATGTTTCAAACACATATTGTGTCAACACCTTCCTCTGTCTTGGTAAACCTGGGCTAAGGCACTCAATGCAAATCATCTCTCAAGCTGCTGAAAGAACTTTAAAATGTTGACTGCAGTGCAGGCTTTCTGAGATTTGTAAATACAGATTTGTTATGCTTTGTTTTACTGCATGCTTCAGAGACCGTGCCCACACACCTGCCAAATAAATACCACTGCTCCCTCTCGTACAAACATTGAGAGATTAAAATTAATTTTGTTTCATCCAAAAGGATCATAGAAACGTGCATGATAGATTACCCTCTGCACATTCAATTCCTTTCTATATTTATATTTATGCAAAAATAAAATAAGTTGCTCTAAAACCTCAGGGAAGCAGGATCTTTTACCTATAGGGAGATTTTGCAGCTGTATCTCTTCCCATCAAGTTGGGGATCATAAAATTCCTGAGCAAAAATAGCTCTTTTGTTCTGACAAGACAGCTTGACAAATCCAATCATATTCACAGCAGTGCGTGTGACCCACACAACTAACAAGAAACAGTTCTCAGGTCAGAGACAAGGAAAAGCTGCAAGAGCAAGCAGGCAAGGTTAGGAGAAGAACAGAGGCTCGTGTGTTTTGTTTTGAGCCTGGACTGGCCCCAACAAAGAGTTAAACCTGATTTCTAAGCCCTATCCAGACTTTCTTCACAGCAGATTCAGAGAATGTGCTGCATTATAAACAAACTTCTGTTGCAAGCCCCGAGCCCCTGCAGGTTGCCCTCCTAATAACAAGTAGTCTGTGAACTATCCAGCCTGCTTTCCTGCAGGGCGCTCCCATCCAGATTCTCCAGTGCCTAATTAAAGTAGCTGGGCTCCTGCTGCCCTCTTCTCCGCTGTGGAGCCATCAATTTGGATGTCATTCTCCTCCACCACATCATGACTTCTCAGTTATGTTTTAGGAACATTTTATTCTGCAATTCTTGCCCTTCAGCTAACTTTGGTTCTAAGTGGCAAGTGAATTCAAATGCTGCTGAGGGACCAGGGAGGCAAACAGCCTGTCCAACCACATGAGCCCTGTAGCTCCATGAAACTGCTCATATGTGTGGTTCAGGGACCTGCCACCACTCGACAGGGAGACTGGCCTTCCCTTGGCCTGCTTATACCCTCTGACAGACTTGTCACCTTCTGCTTTCACAGTAGTCTGTCGCCCTGCTGCGTTTTCAATATTTCTCAGGGCTTGCTGAAAGGCAGGGAGCAGGCAGGCCCACACGTGCTCATGGTACCAGTCTTTGAATGAATCATTTTAGCAAGGATGTTCTTATACGTTATAGGCCTTACAGGAGCAGACAGACACCTGCTGCCATGCTATATCAGTCAACAGTTGGTAAGGTATCATAGGTTGCCCCAAGAAACATTTCTTTTTTGAACCACCTAGTATGTTTTAGAACCTTCAGTCAGAGGTGGAGACACTGTTCAGTGTTACCATGTCCCCACCATCTTCTGGATGGCAGTACAGCTGAGCAGTCACTAAAGGCTGGATCTAGCAGTGACAAATATTATCAGTGCTTTGGGGAAATAGCGTGGCTCATACTTGAATAAGCCTTATTTGTCACCTACAGCTTCCTGCATGAAACTGTTGGTTTGTGCAGAAGCCAACTTACAGTATTTTCAAACTAAAGAGTTCATAATTTAGCATCCCCCTTTTCACAGAAATGTTGTTTCTGTGCCCACAAGTAAAGGTTTGCAATTCCAAAGATTAAAGACTGTTTTTCAAGTTTTACCCTGTCTGGTAAATCCTCTTCTCTGCACTAAGTCTGAAAAGTTTACCTGTAGGTGTCTGAATAGTCAGAGGAATGGTGCCTACTGCACATACTCAGCTTGAAAACTTACTTCAGTCCAGAAGGAGAAATACGGTTACAAGCCTCAGAGTATGCTCCTCTGGCAGTTTCTGGGTTAGAGTTATTAAATTCTGACTTTGGGTCTCAACTTAATGAATTGTTGTGATATAGTTAAAAGGGCATTTTGCAATGAGATAACTTCGCATCCCAAAACCTTACTCTCCTGCCAGTAAATAGATACTGCTGTGCCACTGCAAACAGTGACAGATTATCAGCTTGACTTGCTTTGCTCTTTCCCATGGTGGGGTGATACCACATACCCCCATGTGGCATCCATTTGATAACTAAACAAACAAGAACACAAAGGGGTTTGATTGAGTTACCTGTAATTGGAAGGATGTGCCTCTAACCCTATGGCTCAGTGCTGTCTGGCTGCTTTAATTGCAGCCAGTGGAAAAACTCCCTTTGATTTTAATGGGAACTAGCATGACACTGATGCTGTACAAATTTCATCCTGGATGCTGTAATATGGTGATTGCAAATCATCTAAGATCTGCAAATCCAGTATGAGAGAGACTGCACAACATAAGGCAGCCTTTCATTACACATGTTTACAATACCAAACACAAAGTATCAGTATTATATTTTCAGTCCAGGAGTTTCTGTTAACCTCAGTTATATGACACAAAATCATTATTTAGAAATCACACAGCAATTTGACACGGGTAGGAGGGGGCCCAGTGTCCGCCTAATGATCTCAAACAGCATGAACAAGAATAGATGAATAGGAATCGTTAGCTTATTATTTACACAGCATTTCTCAAAACACCAAGGAACTCTACCAAGCAAATGAAGACAGCAAACCATAACACAAGGAAAGGGAAAATAGTGAGTTTTAAAAAGAAATTTAAATTGTTCACAGAAATCTCAATCCTGCTGCCTGCAGAGAACACAAATTATTAGTGGTTTACATGCAACACAGCACACTCTTTGCTGTTCTGAAGCAAAACATGGCTCACTAAAACTCTGCCATCTCTCTCAGTTAATACCTTTTTCCATAATACCTCAGTCTGTCTTTGAAATTATGGCAACAATGAATTGCATTGCTGCACAGAAATTAAGCCATCAAAGAGAAAGTTAGCTCATAACAATGACCACAGTGCTCAGAAAGAAGAAACATTCAGAAGAAGCAAGCCATGACAATGATTTTAAATAAAAATGTAAAAAAACCCAAAATCTCTTTTTGCATAGTACATCTCCCAACAATGAAAGAGAGACATCTGAAATTAAAAATAAGCACAACATTATCTCCCTGTTTTGGACTATAGCTTACAGGTTTATAACACTGGATTGCAAGAAAAATGTTTCCAGCTGAATACAGGAGCCATGCAATCTTGGTGTAAAACTGAGGAAAAAAGCCAGTCTGTGCACCAGGCTGGCAGGGACTGTAACAACAGAGAAAAATGCCATTGCCCCAACTCCATTACAAACAGCATGGGAATATCGAACCTCCTGCTCCTCAGCTGCCTGTAGTTTCTTCCTACCCAATCCTCCACAGGCAAAAACACAGGATATATTTGGGTCACTTGCCCCAAAACAGCTGCAATGACACCTCACAACTAGGTTATCCTTGAGTGCTTCATGGCAGGGGAGATGAATTCATAACTCTGGTGCTGTATGTCAGGGGGAAAATGGGAAGAAGAAAGTCTGATAAGCAATTCAGCAGATACAGAAGGATGGCCCCCTGCCAAAAAAAGGAGGTACCCAGCAGTGCCTCCCACAACAGGAACCTGGCCCTGAGGTGCAAGCCAGAGTTTGAGCAAGAAGAGAAAGAAACAAGCAAAGCTATGAAAGCTGCCCTCCCCTCAACTAGTTTGCCTCCTAGCTAGGGCTCAGCTAGTAATTGATTTTTTTGGTTGAGTAACTGGACTGGAAACCTTTGAAAATGTTGGTATGTGCAAGCCTGCGTGGAAAGATGCTGATACTAAAAAAAACTATTAGTTTTGCACTAAAAATATTTCTCCTCAACAATTAATGGAAAATGCACAAAAATACTTCATCCCGAACTTACTTCTTTACTTTTAAAATTTAAAACTTAATAAATTAAACTTTAAGTTGAAATGGAAATATTTTGAAATGCAATTGCACAATCTTTTGTTCTGAAAACATTTAAACTGTGTAAGGATTTTTTCCATTTACGTTTGCATTTCTGTTTCTGGCAGTCCAGAAACTCCATGTTTTTCATAAATTAAACTACCTCAAATGACTCATTTGATTGGTTTAGTTTACTTAATGAAGTACAACAGGCAGGTTGTGTGAGACCTCCCAAAGAGCCTGTAAACTGAAGAGATGTGGTCAGAAATCCTCCAGGCTCCCTCACGCTGTGCTGTACAGCTACCAGTGCCAAACTCCTAGTCCCTTCTTCAGTCGTGTTGATTACAATAATGGAATCAGTAATAAAGCAATAGCAATGGCAAAGGAGATGTAACCGAGCCAGTACAGGGATGAATTTTCATTTTGGGAAAAGCTTGGTGCATTCAAATATAGCTAAGCATGTGCTTTGTGTTTGCAGTCTTAACACAACTGCCATTCTGATTTCTCATAGTCTAAGTGCTTTTTTTCTGAGAAATGTATCAAAGGCTGTAAAATGAGGTGCTAGAACACTTAACTGCCAGCACCCATCAAACAGTATCATTACAGTGAATATAAAAGTCTCCTGGGGGATAGGTTGAACATAAAAATTCAGTTGGATCATTAGGAGCTGATGATTTAACTGAGAAAGGAATATAAGTCTCCAAGCTGGCAACAGAAAGACATAAACTGAGTTGGAGGAATTATTTAATGACTAGTAGACCAGTAAGGGAGGTATTTCATTGCACTGTAAGACACTCCATGTTGTAAGAAAACTGCAATTATCAAATAAGAGTTGTAAGGGTCTTTCTAATCTGTAGCTAATTCCTGCCACATCAGTGACATTGGTGGCCCAAAAATCCTAACACAAACAAGCATGAACAAGAGTCAGAGGAGGCCAAAAGCTTTGAGTATTGAGTCTCCCTGGTACCAGACACAACAGAAGATTTTGGGGCCTGTATGGATTCTGCACAGTTTTACACACAGGAGAAGTAACCTCTTTGCACTCTATACAGCCTAAGGATACCAGTCTCAGGTACCAGAAGGCTGCATTCAAACCCCCAAAGGCACTGGGATGAAGTATTTTGCCATGACTCATACAGGTTGGAGTGCAGTATCTCACTCATCTACATCCCAGGACATCTACTCCAGTTTCCTGCCAAAACTGTAGTGCATTCACAACTCAGCAAGCTGGCCCTGGGTTGCTGTGGTGCAAATGCACAGTCTGTGCAGCCACACCTCTTCCCCTGGACTCCAGAAGACAGTAAATCCATGCACTCTTCTTCCTCAGCTTCCCCATCCCAATTCACAGGGAAAACTGTCTCTCCTGCAGAGCAGTGACGGGAAACATAAAGGATATACAGGCTATACCTAGTGCATCACACGTGGTATGTTTAAGAAAAAATAATAAAAGCTAGCTTTTTCTTAGACAGGTGCAGAAAATACATGCTCAGTCAGTTCCCACTGGCTTTCGGGGTGAGTGTAAGCCCAAATCTCACTACCAACCAACTTTTTTTTCCCCACCTACCTATGTACCTCAGGCTGTCAGGAGGCAGTAGCATTTTTAGATCCTGTCCTTTTTCTCTCTGGGCCAAAGAAGCAAAGAAAAGAACACAGACCTAGTGGCAGGAGTTCCTGGCTGTTAAGGCAGTGAGGAACTCCCTTGCTGCTCATACCACAGCATGAAAGAAGTATGCTACAAGAAATGCAAGCGTGTTTGGTCATGAGAGCCATGTAGCCCAATTTGGCCACAAAACAATCACACCGGAGTCCTTGGTTTTGAAGCTTCATAGTGATTTCTTATTGTCTGTGATGCTGTTAGACTTTTCCACGGCCCTTCTTGAGCCAGGTCATTCTCTGCATGTACCTTCATGACTCACAGCAATGGGAGGCACATTGAGATAGCTAAGCATCATCTAGCAGTGAGTGGAAGTTTTAAAAATGACCAGCATTAGTTCCTGTTGAAGCACTTTGAATTTCAGAAGTAACTTTTCAGTTAGATGAGTAAACGCAAAATGGGAAAATGGTACTCAGGAATGAAACCTCAGACACAAGATTATCAGACTTCAGTGAAGCAGAGTACAGTCACTTATGATTTTTTTTAATCTGTCCTCAGAGGATTCTTGGAAGAGAATAAAGTGTTCCTAAAAATCTCAATGGGAAAAACCAAACAATTCTTTTTGCAAAACGTGTTTGGTTTATACTCTTTCAGCCATGCAAACATGTAATGCGTTCTGTGAAATCTTCATTCTTGTCATCTCAAGGCTAGAAGATGCAGTCTTGGTAACTGAGCCATGATTTAGATTTCCAGAAACGTCTGTTGAAATGCAATGCAAATGAGCACTAGAGAGACCAGTAATGTGCATAAGCATACACAGTACAAAATTATCAAAATACTACCAGAAACAAGCATGTGACAAATATAGATCTTGGAAGATTAGACAGGAGCATCTCTATTGTTCACAACAGCTGGCAAGTCTGAGGGGAAAGGCTCACATTCCACATAGTCCTTTATACCAAATGTATGTGTTTTGCTATTTGGTCAGTATTTGTTCCTCCTAGAAACGAACGTTTTGATTTGGGAGCTTAAAATCTGACTTAATTGCTGTACAGTTTTAATTTTCTGCAGAGAAGTGAGATTCTACTTGCTGCTATTCAAAACACAAATGAGCTAAAGTGAGGGAAAATGATGCGCATTTGATTTTTCAATAACAGTGAAGATGCTGCTGTGTGCCTACCTGGCAAAAAATGTCCGTCTGGGATGGATTTTCAGGATGCTTACAGCTTCAAGGGTGGGCACACTACTGGACAGTGATGATTCAGAGGTGCAGCCTGCAAGGGATTTTCCTGATCATTCCAATTGAAATTGTTGATAATCAATTAAGATCAGTTAAAACATTGAAAATGTTTCTTTTTTAATATGCTATAAAAAGAGGATAGGCAAAAAAGCAGTATATTAAAAAAAAAATCTGTGAAAATTTTAGAAATTAACACTTGCATTTATTCAGAGCATTCTAAACATTGTTTTAGAACAAAAAATGTTTAAATGCATTGATATGATTTTACTAAAGTTTAATTGTCTTCTATTTCACAGAAATGACTTATTCATATTTGGAATTACCATTTTCTTCCTTAAAAATCTAAAAAAAAAAAAAATCTTTTAAAACAAGCATTAGGTTTTTCAAGTACATTCAATGACAGCAAAACCCCATATTCTGCTGAAAAACATACTTAAGAAATAAAATGCACCTATTCCTTTACCCAGTGTTATTTGATCTATATTTGGAGTATTAAAATGTCACTGCTGCCTCAGAAAAGCATGTATTACTATTATCACACTTTACAATTGAGTTAGTCTCCCAAAACTCCCAGTCAGGACCAGACCATACTGTAGTAGATTGTGTTAAAACACAGAGTTGTACACAATTCAAGTAGAGATTTTATGATGATTTAATGCTACTTTTTTTTTTCCCTGCACTGCAATGTCCACAGTTTCTTAGGTTTGTATAACCAAGAGAAAAGAGTAAATTAACTCAGTACTTTAAACTAGAGTAAATATCTCTCTACTCAGCAGCTGTTTTCTGTGTACCTGGGCTACTACATTATATTGTAATTTTTTCCTAAAATAACATTATATGGGACTTGCAGTCACTTGCTAAAGAAACTAAGGAAAATGAGTTCTGGTGTTGACCAGGATAATTTCTTCACAGTAGCTGGTAGGGGGCCGTGGTTGGGATTTGTACTGGGAACAGTTTCGATAATTCAGGGATATTTTAGTCACTGCTGAGCAGGGCTTGCACAGTGCCAAGGGCTCTTCTGTCTCTCACCCACCCCACCAGAGTGAGGACTCTGGGGGTACACAAGGGGCTGTGAGGCGACACAACTGGGACAGCCAACCAAAGGGATATTGAAAACCATAGAGCATCTGCTCAGCACATAAGCTGGTGGAAGAAGAAAGAAGGGACATCTGGAGCAATGGCATTTGTCTTCTCCAGCAACTGTTACACAGGATAGGGCCCTGCTTTCCTGGAGGTGGCTGAACACCTGTCTGCCCACAGGAAGTGGTGAACAAATGCCTTGCTCTGTGTGTGCAGCTTTTGCTTTACCTATTAAACTGTCTTCATCTCAACCCACAGGTTTTCTCACTCTACCTCTTCTGATTTTCTCCTTCATCGCACTGGAAAAGAGGGAATGAAAAAGCAGTGGTATGGCGTTTAGTCACCAGCTGGGATTAAAACACAACAAAATAATATTAAATCTCACAACTAAAAGACCCTTTAGTTGCTATTTATTAAGGTCATACTTCAGGATCTTGAGCGCCAGTGATAACAGCTAATGATTTAGTTCTTCCTTACCATGATCTGGCTCTGTTCTTATAGCCTGACATTATAATCAATTAGTGAATGCATTTGAATGACAGGAAAAGCACTTTGCCTTCTCTGCCTGCTGGATGCAGCCAACAAGTACCTGGATGTTTCAGACTTTGAAAGTTTTTTTTAAAAAACCTTTATAACAAAGACTTTGCTTAAATATGGGCTGGATTTCCAGAAATATGCATCTACAGATAGCTTGAGAGGTGTCTTGTATAAAACTAGTCCAGTTACTCCAGACAGAGAACATGGCTGCCTTGTCAGGCTGTCCATCACCCCTCTGGTACCAAATGCCTGGTGTAACCCCTCTCTGGCTGATGTAAAATGAGTTAGTCTGAGGACAGGAAAGGTTTTGCTACTTTCCTGCTGATCTATGCTATATTACTTAGTATACTGTACTGGAAAACTTTGGATTAGCTTTCACCATTTTCCTTCGGTGTTTTTCAGTTTTCTAACAAATAATATTTCCTGTCTGTTTACCACAGACTTTTCTTTCCCCCCCTTTTTTTTTTTTCATTTTGTGAGACAAGGAGAGGGTGGTGCGTGTGCGCGTGGCGACTGGTATTTTCATTTTCTTTTGGTTTAGAAAAACTGAGAAGAAAGAACAAAACATTATTAGTGTAGTCAATTCCTTCACTGGAGCTATTAGAGCTATAAAATATTTCCAGTTCTGATAACAAATTCATTGTTTTGCTGCAAGGAAAGATCAGGCCTTGCTGGAGTGAGATTGTTGTTCCTGCTGCTACAATATTGGTGTAGTGAGGCTTTTATTTAGTTATTTTTATTAACAAGGAGAAAAAATGGGCTTGGAGCTTTCCAACTGACCAGACTGAAAGGAGCACATGCAGAAACATTTTTTATTATAACAGTGTACAGAGATCCCAGTACTAATGAGTGTGTCGCTATGCCAGAGCTTTGGTAACATATTGAGAGTATGGTTCAGTTCTAAAAACCCAACAGGCCAAACACAGGACACAGAAAGGGGCAGAAAAGGCAGCAGAAATGCATACGTTGGTACCACAAAGCCCTAGTGCAATGGGTCAGGAGCTGGCACACACTGCTGCTCTACAAATAATGACAACTGTTTTTGAAGCTGCTTCTGTGAGCTGGGAGTCTGCCTTGTGCTTGCAAGATGACGAGCTATTAACTCACTGAAATGCAATACCTTTGGCAGCACAGAAAATGCAAATAATGAGTGCAAGGAGGAAAAAATTCCAGTAGCTTTATCCTCCCCTCAATGCTATCCTAGAGGAAGAAAAGGCCTCCAATGTCAGCAAAGACCCCTCAGGGTGAGATAGGAGCCAATGCTCTGCACTCACCTATGGGCACAGGGATTTCCCAGAGTTTCTGCAGCACAGAAAACACTATTCCTTAGACAGCACAAGGAACTGAAGGACAGTCCTTGGAGCTAGCTTGCACAGTCGATTCCTTGAACCACCAGAAAATCTTTGGCCTTTTAACACAGACAGCATAAAGCAGCCAGACCAAGGACAAGAGATCCAGGCAGTTACAGCAAGAGGAAAAGATGAAGGTGTAGTTCTATAGTGCCTTACAGGGGACAATTCCACCCACGCCAGATCAAAAGCCACTGAACCATCAGTCTGACTCAGTATCAGTGTTGCTTACCTATGCTATGATATAATGCATGCAGCATGTGAACTTGAAATGGCAACATGGGCATCTTTCATTCCTTGGTCTGTGAAGCTTCTCTTAAGGGTTCATGCTTTCCATTATAATGTTAATCCAAGAAAACCACTTTGCAGCTGAGAAGAAAACAAAAACAAAAGCACCACTCAAATACCCAATATATCAACAAAACAAAACCTTAATCTCCCTGTGTGCAGTGTCTACTCTTGCCATGATGTCTGCCTCTCTCTACCAGTGACAGAGATCCCTGACCAAATCCAACAGGATATACACCATTCCCAGCTACCTGCCATCTTTATCAAATCACTTTACTCTCAGTCCAGATAGTCCTCGTCATACTTGCAGAAATCATAATCCATTTGCTCTGCTGGAATTTAAACATGCAATGCTGGCAGAAGTAAGAGAAACAAATAACAAGCTGTGTGACAGAAGGCATCATAACTGCAACTGATGTGTAAAGAGACCATCTCATGTCCTCCCAATCACATTTACCAGAAGTTTCTCATGCCTGTCAATCTTGTTTTGTTTGTAAATGAATCCTTCAAACACATAAGTATCTCACTAATGCCAGTAGTCCAGTTAAGTCCATTTCTGCTTTGTGGAATTCTCTGTAAACTCTGAAACAACCAACAGCTGTGGAAACTCAGTCAAAAAAAAAAAAAAGACAGCTCTTTTTCAAGCTGCTTAGGGACTAAACAAAGGATCAGATATATAATAACCTTTTAGAGAGTAAATGGAAAAACAGAACAGGAGGTGCCCAATCAGGGAAGATTAATTGGGCTATGCCCAGATTATACAGCAGATTGCTGGGGAGAAATGGATTGTGCTCACACATGTGCTGGGAACATCCCTCCTGTCCTTGCTCCTGCAACCAGACATACACAACTCTTAAAATATTTCAGCAGGTCTCTATCAAGTTAGATCTACAGGTCTGAGTACAAGGTGAGTGCCAGAAAGAAAAATTAATAATCCAACTTCATGAAATTCTCTTCTGGAGAAGGTCATAAAAGTAGAAACAGTGAGGGAATGGTCCTTGAGAGAATAGAGCTGATCACAACATGGGAAACAGGAGACTTGGGACCTCACCTAGAACTACACCAAAGAAACAATTTTGCAGCATGAAGAAGAACTCATCAAAATTATATAATTCCGTAAACTAGATTAAAATAAAATTAACTACTTGACTGGGGACTAGTCCGCAAGATCCCTCAGTTCAGGCACTGCCTACCTCTTCTGCCCAAAATCGTGGGAGAACGCATGACATACGAAGGATGGAAAGAACATTTCAGAAGGCGGACCTACGAAGATGATGGCACTGCAGACCTCTCAGACTTGGACAGATCTGCCAGGCTGGAGACTTTTGCGGTTCAAGTTTGAAGTTCTGTGTGTTTGTGTCTTTATTGTTATGGTTTTGATTCAAAAGCTTTATTGTCACCCCTTCCCGGTTTCTCCCCTCATGGTTGCTCCTCTTGTCATTTCACTCCCAGCTCTCCTCCATCTTGTCTTCTTCCCCTCATGGTTTTCCCGCCTGCTGCCCCAGCCCTGGTTCCCTATTGGCCCTCAATTCCCACCCTTGTCACCCATTGGTTAGCCCTCGCCCTGATTTGCATACCCCACCCTGTCCGTCCAATCAGGGCCCAGTTCCAGCCCCGCCCTCAGAGCCCTGTGCAGACCCGCCCGCCCTCAGGAGAGGCTGCGCCATTTCACACCCCACCCTCTGGGGCGTGCACAACTCAGCATTGCTCGGTCCACTGCTGTCACAAAAGCTTTCTCTGGTAGTGGAAGTTGTGCTGTTGAAAACTCCCAAGACAGCACAGGGAGGTACAGGATTAGGTTTACCCTGTTCTTGCACCAGAAAGTCATACAAATAACAAAATACTGTGGTACCAAGTTATTTCTCTTCAGGGAACCTTGCTCATGGTTCTCCAATCCATTCCAAATGTCAGGCAGACTTTTAAGGCACTTAAAATTGAACCCCCATTGAACACCTCTCCTGATGCATGCTCTGGACTGAGCTTGAAATACAAGCTAAAACTTGTCCCAGATGTGAACCTAGATATTTGTATTTTCAGACTGGAAGTTCTGAAATCAAAAAATAAGCTGAACAATGTCCCATTCCAATGACTTCTACATATTCTACTACCTTTGATACTAGGCCCTTCACAAACACATTAGAAAGTAGGCCCATATGCACACAGCTTCTAACCCTATAGAGAAAGTAAAGCATTAGAGGAAAACACATCCTGGACCTCTGATCCAGTTCACCATTTACTACGCTACTTTTGTCTTTAAGTAACTTTAAAAGCCCCAGCCTCTGTCTCTGCCATAAAGCTCGTGACTTCCAAGTTACCTGCAAGAACAGCACATAGGGAGAACAATAAAATATAAACAGTGACAGGATATGAAAAGCACATGGCACACAAGTCTAAGAAAGGATGGTCTGTTCTAATATATTTTTTTAATCTGTAAAAACTAAAAAATAAATTGAAGTTCTGTGCTAAGCAACTAAGCAACCATGAAATTGTCACTAACCTAGCAAAAACAGGAGCTACATGGCAGAAATTTAGTCTACCTAGAGAGGAATATATTGCACTTGTCACATTTTAGAGGGAGCAATTAGCTTTAAGTTGGCTGAAGACTTATTTTCCTACAGGTTGAGAAAATATACATACAAAGTTATCCCCCAAAGCGCAGCATTTACATGTTTATGAAGTATCTTGACTAGAATGGGTAAATGATAGACAATTGCACACATCAGGTTAGAGAGAAAAGGCCTGTTTGATACAAAGGAATTCTAAACACCGTCAAACTTGCAACCCAAAGCATGTTATTGATGCAGACATGCCAATTACATAAGCAGCAACAAAACAATTCATGGAGATATTGTGAAGGAAATCTGACAATGACAGGGTTGGGGTTTTTTTCTTCAGTCTCCTTAAGCCTTCAAATTACTGACAAAATTTAATCACTTAATTATATTAGGTGTTACAACTAATTTGGGGAATGCAATCATATTAGTCTGTCACAAGCATGGGTTTTATTGCTGGCCAGGGGACTCACAGCAAAGGAACCTTGCTTTGATGGAATTACACGGGGTCTGCAAAGTGATAATAGTTAATGTTTCAGACTTTGGCACACCAGAGCAGAAGAGAGACCCAGCACCATCTCCAGTGCAAGTCTCTCTTCCCACCACTGGATCTGCTAGTGTAACTTCAACTGGTTGAAAATCATGGCTGCTGATTCTCTGGAAACTGTATTTTCAACAAAATACTGCTTCAATTTCATTAACTCAAAGCCAAAAACTCAAAAAATTTTGAATCAAGTAGAAGCTTCCTAGGAGCTTGAAATTGATTAGCAAAATGGATTTTCCTGTTCCCACTAATTCCAACCACAAAACAAATACCAGGACTTTCCTCTGTAACTAAAAGACTGTTGGACAGGAAGGAAGATATCCACAAATCCTTCCAGATATTGATTATTGTCCAGACAAAGGTTCCTTGCCAAAGGTCCAAGATCCTCAATGAATTGCTTTTGATCCGCCAACATTTCCATAACTGTCAGACACTTCAAACTTAAGAAATCAACACTTTGCAGCAAGTGGAGATTCTGGCTTCCCAGAATTACAGAGATTTTTGTGAGAAAACGTTATGAAATGGCTCTTTGATGCTGATCAAAGAAAATCGATCTGTGGATATCTCTTACTGAGACCACTAACGGAAATACTATCAAAATCCATTCCAACAGCTTCAGACACAGCAGAGAGACCAAGAGCTAAATAAACAGCCCATGAGCTTCCCCATTTTTCTTCTGCAGATTGCTGCATAGCACAGCAGTTGTGTTTTCCTCACTTGCACAATCAACCTTGCCCCTGTTGTTTGTATGAAAGCAGGGCTTGAGCCTGTGGGTCTGTTGCTCTAGTTTCGTCTGGGAAGAGGAATTTGATTGACAGTGTTGTAAAGTTAAATGTTTTGAGCTGTGTATTAATTTTGTCTGTCATCTGCTCTCCATTCCTCAAATAAATTACTGACCTTGATAATTAAAATAAATTTTCGAGGCTAACGTGGCTGAAGTGACTGTACAAACAGTCAGTCTTGGCAAGATGAACTTCATATGTACAACAGACTGAAGGGGTTAAAAAAATAGTGACACAAAAACCTAAATTGTCCCTTTTAAGCATCGTTCCAAAATAGCACAGTGACATGCCTCATAGATGTAGTGATTACTTTAACACTAAAGAATGTGGTATTAGTTTGGGGAGTTTTGCGGACATTATTATTTCTTTTATGACACCAGTTAAAGAGCCCAGATCATGCACTGTGAGACTTGAGATGGTGATTATACAGAGATAAGGAAGAAGAAAAATCCCCATCCAGGGAGTTTACATTCTAAATGATACTCAGATACACTAATTATTAGGTTGCTTGACATTTAATCAATCACTGAACAATTTAAATGCTTGACAGAAATGAAATATCTGTCTTTGATTTATATATGAGCAGGTTTCTAGCAGCAAAAACTTAAAACTCTATAAACCAATTATTATTCCTATTACCTCATCCTGAGTGACTCTCTGGGATGATAAAGTCATCTTATTGGACTTATTGCTGAGAAACAGACTTCTAAAGCATAAAGTTCTCCAGATGGATGCTTTTGGGGAATTAGTTGAATAAGAGAGATTTAATCCATCCAAAAGTCAGTATACTTAAATACATGATGAACATAAAAAACTCACTGCTAATCCAAAGTGACAGGTACTAATAGGGTACTTAGTGGATTAATAGCTAGCATGCTAAGTTGCTAGGACCATGCTGTTTATTTCTGTCGTGTGCTGGAACTGATGCAGAAAATAAACTCAGTCCCTCAGGTGTATTTAATTCAAGTGGACAAAAAAACATGATTGTACATCTAAGCAGTCAGTTGAACCTGTAAATTTATCTTTAAGATGCCATATTCCTTTAAACTCTTGAGAAAAAAGTCATAATCCAATTCTGGAAGAACTTTCAGATAGGGGTTTGCTGGTTTTCACTGAAGTACTTGTTGCCAAAGGGAATTTTTCAGTGTTATAGCATTGTCTTCTCAGGTCTTAATTAATACCATGCACAGGTGCCATGCAGGATAATCACAGTAAATCACCAAAGGGTTATGAGTCTCTGAAGAATCGTTATTAAAGAGAGTCACATCATAAAACAATAGGCTAGAAGGATGAAACTGTCACACACTACCCATTTCAGCTGAGCCTTTTCAAGTCTGTTATCTTTCCTTCTACAGAAAGAATCAAATTGATTTAGCCAGAGGCCCAACCCTTTAAAAAAAATGGGAAGACAGACAAAAATGCATGAAAACACTGTGTTCCACTAACACTTTCCATGACTTGAGGTGCTGCAAACAGTGTGCTTGATGAACAGATGATATCCACCATACTCCCAATGTATTTTTGTAATTACTGTTTGGATGAAGATAGTGTCAGCCTCCTAAAACTAGCTTCTGAAATCCCCCAACTTTGTCACACTATAAGTTGCAAAGGATAGGTGAGCAAAAAGTAGAAGGCAAAGTTACTTTCTGTGATTAACAAATAACCACCCCTCTTCTTTTCTCTCACTGTACATGAGTCAAGGGTTTCAAATCTAAAAACTTTCATGACTTACGATGCAAGTTTTTCTGCAGTTGCGCACTGCACAAAACATTCAGAATTGCAATTTGTTCAAAACCACTCGCTGCCAGCACTGCAACTTGACAGACTCCTTCAAAAAGACAGACTGAGCCAGATATTGTGAGATCTTCCATATTTAAAGGATTAAATCAAGTTTCCTGTGTTATTGAAATAAAGAGCGATAGGAGGATGCTCAGTGCACGTCAGTGTGCTCTTAAGAAGCTGCAACGATCAGTCTCTCTAGGCTGCTCTGCTCTCTGGCAGGCTGCTCTGAGCAGCTCTACAAGTTCTTGGGGAAAGAAGGCACCAAATAACTTTAATTTTTCCTAAGTATCACTTCAGATTTCCTGTTCTCAAAGGGTATTTTTTTATTCTGCTAAGAAACTATGTCCTTGAAATCAAACTAACAGATTTTCCATGCAGTGGGAATTCCTGTTTCACCACACTCTAGGCAGTACGAATGCAGTAACACCAAAGGAGTCACAGAAGACTGAAACAAAAAAATACCAATTATGATAATAATAACAACCACCAATAAACTCTGCCCTCAAATCATTGTAAGCAGAAGCAACATTCATAGCAACAGACCAAAAATTCAACTTCCTCAGTTTTCTGTGTCCAGCAGTGGTGAGCAGAAGATAGACAAAAATGAACTAGCATGGATTTGTTTAATCATTCAAAAAGTTTTACTTTGACCTGAAATGTAAGAAGTAAAGGCCATATCTACATTTGGATTGCTTCCACTTCTGTGGTTCTGTACCCCTTGTGCAACCATTGTATGCTGCCAACGGTACATTTTTAATCATAGAGTCGTTTAGTTTGGAAAAGACCTATAAGATCATTGAGTCTAAATGAGTATGCTGATGTGGAGCTCACAGTCACAGAAACATCTACACAAAATTCTTCCTAAATGTAGAAAAAGTATATTTGATTTGCCAAGTGACAGGACTTGAGGAAATGCCATGAAGTTGAGTTGGGCAAGGTTTAGGCTGGATGTTGGGGAAAGGTTTTTCACCCAGAGAGTGGTTGGGCACTGGAACAGTCTTCTGAGGGATGTGGTCACAGCACCAAGCCTGACAGAGTTCAAGAAGTATTGGGACAATGCTCTCTTAGGGCTGTTCTGGGCAGGGCCAGGAGTTGGACTTAATGATCCTAATGGATCTTTTCCAAATCAGGATATTCTATGATTCTATCTTGGAGTTTTACTAATCATTAAGGAATTAGGATTAAGAAAACATTTTTTCTTCAGTACTAGTATGCTTCATTAACTGCCAGATCATGTCTCCTTTTCACTCATAATGGAAAAGTGAGGTACAGCACCATAAACAAACACAGCAGAACATGATCACACTGTCATGAAAAGGAGCATGAAACAAAAACCTCTTGGCTTCTGTCAACAGACTCAAAGCAACTGTAAGCAAGGAGGGATTCAAGAAACCATTAAGGAATCGGGTATGCTGTGCTTTCCTGGGCTTGGGTTTTTCAGTTGTTTATAAACTAGACACTGCATGCACAAAAAAAAAGAGATAAACAACCGTCACCTCTGAATATCTGTTGGCTTCATAGTACGGAAACAAAAATTTTTCTTTACTTACATTGGGAAAACAGAGAAGGTAAGTCTAAGACAGTATCATCAGATTACAAGTAGGAGCAAGAGTAAAGAAAGCTTACTTCCTGGATGAGAAAAAAAAATCTCACTATACAGAGGCATAGTGGTGTAAAATTATTATAAAACAAAACACAGCTGAGTTTTCCATCAGCTGATATGAGCATGCAAGAAAACTAAAGTAAAGCTACTCAGGAAACCTTTTTTATCAGTTGGCCATAGACCTGATAGAAAGTAGCAAGACTTGTGAGTGAAAGGAATAAAAAACTGTGAAAAAGTCAAATGCAAAAAAATTCTGTGACTGTGAGGGAAAGATACCTTATTTTAATCACCATTTCAGGAGAAATCCAAATTTTAGCAATTTGTATTCTAAGATCTTGGAGCAGAAACAAACACATACAAATTACTGAGCAGGTTTTAGCAGAACTGCAATCAGATATTAGTAACCAACAGACTCAGGGCTCTGAAGCAAACTCTGCCACTTAAGTACTAGATGCAAACCCCTATCTCTGTAATAGCTTTCTCAATTTGAAAGCTAAATAAGTCTTTTTTTCAAGAGGTTTTGCATTTCCATCAGTAAAACAAAAGCCCCCGAAACTATAATTGGTTTACTGAATGTATTAACTGGAAGTTTCCAAGTAGAAATATAGCAAATTCAAACACACACTTGAAAAATAATAATCTTCTGCAGCCCCAAGTTCTACTGCAAACCATAGTACTAATGAAACACAAAAACCTACTTTGGCAATTTCTGGATAATAAAAAGCCCACCATATTCTAGCAAAAGTTTCCAGAGAAAGTCCTCTACAGTGTTCTCAGGAATCTGCTTCGTCTTGTGCATGTCCAGGCAGGCAAACAGGATGGGGCGTGCAGACAGTCTGACAAACAGAAGGGTTTCAATAAACAGAAATGTGCTTTTCTTTTTTCTGATACATAACACAGGAGCAAGTTTTGCCTAGACTAAGACAGCCTGTTTCTTGAATCACACCCCCCTAGAGCCTAAAATGTGAACAGTCCTACTCAACTGCCAATCCACATAGAGGCATTCATTACAAAAAGTTTGGAAGGAAAAAAAAGAATCTGCAGTTGGGACAGGTGTCTATTCTTGCAGATCTAATCTGACTGCAGCTGTTTCACAGAACTTGTTCTTTTTCCCCTTGCTCCCTAAATGATCTCTTAAGAGACATTCCTTTGTCTGCCACACTGATATACCATCTTTTAGTTATCCAAACATGTAAGAAACAGACACATCTCCTTTAATAGAAAACCAAATTCATCCTCTCCCTCCTGAACAGCTGTTTGGTGAAGCGACAATATCAGTTGTACCATCGCTGAAAGGCAATCAGCAGGTCCAGCTCTTTCTCAACAGTAATCTGCTTGCCTCCAAATTACACAAGAGCTAAATAGATTTCTAAAGAAACTTTATCCAAATTGCCAATTAAATGCCACCTGAGTTTATTATAATTTTTCACAAAAGTAGGGTAAATTGGTTTTACCAGCTTTGTTCAGAATCCTTTTTCTGCTTTGAGTCCTGTCCAGAGATAAGAAACAAAGGCAGCAAAAATGCTATAAAGCATCAAAATGCTGTTCTTGATGAATTTATAATACTCAGGTGTTCATTATCTCAATCACCCTCATTCTTTGAATGACCAATCTCTACCAGGCCATACCAACCTTCTCTCTAATTCTAATGTCTCTTAATTTAGGGAAAACTTTGGGACACATCACCAAACTATAACTCCAAGGCTCCCTCTGAGAGGTTTTAAATGCAGGGAGACAAGGAAGAAAATTGTTCTAGTACTTCCTGATTGCTTTTTAAAGCAATTTAAAAGCATTGAATGATATCTATTACCAATTCCCACCAAGAAGAGTAAAGCAGTGGAACTACAGCCCTATTTTACCCTCTTTTGGTAAAGGAGCAGCTATTACAAGAGTGATTAGGCAACCCTCACCCTAAGGGGATTAGGCAATGCTAATATCTCTCCTATGTAAAAGAGTGAAGAAACAGTGTGCTTAGAAAGCTGGGAGAAAAACATCGTCATGTTTCAAGGAAAAGATCATGAACGCATAAGATCTCCCACCCTGAGTAAGTAATGCAACAGAACTGCACTCACCAAACCAAGAAATGCTACTGCAAAAGAAAAAAAAAACCAAAACACAGTTAGATTTGAGATATTTTTTCCCCATTTGTAATCTTTTCTTATCCTTTCATAAGTCCTTCAATCACTGAACATCCTCACTCCTCAAACTTGCTCCCTTTACTTAACCTGGGTTTCTCCAAAATGAGCTCCTTGTCTGTCCCTGGATACTACCATGCCTTTTCCCTGACAGTTTTCCCATAGAGACTGTTCCCACAGTATAATTCCAGCTGGCAAAGTTTCAAGGGCACCAACTAGCCATGATTACAGCTCTGCCAGCTGAACTTTACACTGTTTTCTCCTCCGTCTAGAAAAGCTGATAATAGACCAGAAACTGGAGTGATGCAAAATATGCTGAGTTCTGGCATACAGAAATAGAAAGCATTAATTAGATCAGAACAGCTTAAATGTTCCTTTTACCAGACTGTAAATTTGTTCATAATTCGATTTATTACAATTTGTTGAGAAAGAATTGAAATTCTGAGTGCTCAATGAACCTTGGATGGTCAATTGTTATTATCTGATATTACCCTTCATTTATGTCTGTTGTAGTGTTTGAATTGTCTTCAAAATTAAATACAGCTAATAAAATATGTCTGCTAAAAAAAGCCAAACAACCAAAACAACAAACCCAGAAAACACTAAGCAAAACCAAATATTACCCTCCCCCCCAAAAAACCAGCATTTTCAGGTTAAAACAGCCTGGAAATCATAGCTGCATGAATCCCATGATGGGACTCACCTGAGGTTTAAGAATTACAGGGCATGTGTTCAGGAATCTAGCTCCCCATTGGAGCACTTACATGACGAGGTGTAAGAAACAAAATGGTTAAATTGTTCAGAGTGAAATCTAGGAGCACTTGTTTCCTACTTTTGGTTTTGTGTGAAAAAAATAAAAAAGAAATTCCTTCCCAAAAGGGAAAAAAGTGGTGATACCATCATCATTCTGTGTATGTGGTAAGTGATGGATGTCACAAATACATTTTCTAAACCTGTTTGCCATACTTTAGTCCTGCATTTATCAGGATTTTTCAAGAAATGAAACAATTTTTTAAATCTGATGTATTTAGGGGCATCCCCAGAAAATCAGAAATGTGCCACTGGTTAAATCCCAGAATGTTTCTGTTTCACAGAACATTTTAAATTCCTAACACCAATCTTATGTAGACTCTCTGCAAGTCAAAAAGCAACACTGTGAATTTAAATAGTCCTTGAAGTAATTATTACTTTTTTTAATTGCTGTTCCACTACTGGAAACCTTACCAAGGTCACCTTGCTAATACTATACATGTGACTGACAAGAAAAACAGAAATAGCTAACTACAATAATGCAAAAAAACGTCTGAGTAATCCCAATTAAGTATCTCAATCTACTTGAGATACTTAACAGAGCAACAAGCTTCAGGATCTCATGAGACAGAAAAATAACCCAGTCTGAAGGAAGACACTCAACACAATAGAAACTGGCAGGTGATACCAGCTCCATTAGAGAAATGGCTAATTTGGATTCAAGTATCATACTAATGAAATTGTCCTCCAAAACAGTCACCCAGTAACTCCAGTAAGGCTTGTATAGAATTTTCTAACCTGGCTTAATATTTGTAGTTTGATTGATTTCCAAGTCCTACATTGACTTTCTAACCATTCCCTTCTGTAAGAGTACACCGTACATAGACAAAAGCAGAAAAAAAAAATACAATGCAGAACTTATGTGAATATTTTTACTCCACTGTGACTGCACTTCCTTGGAGTACAGGCAGCAAGATGCTTGCCAGCACAAAAGAGATCTGAATGTACTACAGAAAACCAGCATGTTTTACCTGCACAGAAAAATCATTTTTATATATATATATATATAAAACCCGCACTGTTCATTAAAAAGCGATTCCTTAGAAGCTGAAGGCTTGAAGGGCACAGAGAACAAAAAATTATGTGCCTTCCTAGTGCAGCTGTTGAGTGGCAGACATGGAACTGCCTAACATGTATGCAGTAAATCAGCATTTGTGTTTCAGAGACTCTGGAAAACCCTGAATCTCACAAAAAGATTCTTTTACACACACTGGATGCATATGGCTCTCACCTGAAGCACCCTCTGAAGTCAGTGTGTTTGCTCTTAATTCAAAGATGCAATGGCTAAGGCTGTGGGGCACAGCTATTTGGAACAATATCAGAAGTTTGGTAACAAGAATAGAACTTGAAAGTTCTTTGTGGATGGATAAAAACATTTTAGGCATTTGATAGTGCAAGCAGCCCATAGTTTTATGCTATATCTTATTTTCCACTAGGATTATCATGATTATTATGATATTATGATTATTATAAAGTCCCATCTCTGAAATAGAATAGTTTCCAAAGAGGCTGTTATGATGAATCTTCCACTGCCAAAAGAATCAGGAAAAAGGTGAATCATTTCTTGGAACCCACATACTAGGTATCACACAGGAACATATAAAAAATATATGTATCATTGCTGTGAAGAGTCCTTTGCTGTGCGCCATGGTTTTAAAAAGAGCTGGTTTCATCCTAATCCAACTTCTTGCTTTTCCATTCAGTTTCATCACTGACTTGAGCAGAAGTCAAGAAAGGGCCAGGCCTATCTTTGAATTCAGAGCAAAGACTGCTCTGTCTGGAAGCCCTACTGCTCCAGCACAAGTGTGTCTTGCTCACAACTCATACATTCAGTTCATGTGCCTTATTTATTCATTTGTTACTCTCTGCTGTTTTGACCCTTATTGGTCTCTGGGGCACTCAAAGTACTTCCAAGAGAGAATAAGTTTTCAGGAGAAAGGCAGCATCAGCTCTGGGTTTCCAAGTCCCTGACAAAGAAGTTAAACTTACCTGAATCAGATGTTCAGTGAATTTCATAACATATTGAGTGAAACTGTTCATGCTCATTCCTGCTGTAATACAGGTCTCATTTAAAAATGGGATCAGCCTGATTGTTGGATCATAAAAGGTGTTTGGAAGAATTCTCCCTTACTTCTCAGTGCAAATCAAGATCTGAATTCCCTCCCTTTCCCTCTGTTTTTTTTTGTTGTTGTTTTTGTTTGTTTGAGTTTGGGATTTTTGGGTTTTTTTGGGGGGGAAGGTTGTTTGGGGATTTTTTTGGTGTTTTTTTTTTTTTTGTTGCTTCGCTCTGAAATTTACTTACAGTCAAAACAATAAACAAGTTAAACTACATTACTTTGGTCTCACTCAAAAACTCAGAGGGAAGAAGAAAGGAAATGGGAATCCCAACTCTTTGGTGAGAATGAAAATGTATCTAACCTCAATTTCTCAACAGTAACTCACAGTATGAACATGTATTCAGTGACATTTGGAAAATAACATGATCCAGCTCCACAAACCAACGAGCTTTGCAGCCTACCATTTAAAACCTGTTGTAGGCAGTGGAATCTAGTTGGACTACAGGAAGATGTTTAAGCCTCACATGAGATTAGTATTTCTTATTTTGCAGTTCCATAAACACTCAGGCAGCAACTTCTCTCATCCACGGAGCAGGCATGCCCTGTAAGGGGGTGTTGGTATCTTTTCCCAATTAACAAATGACAGGACAAGAGGAAATGGCCTCTGGTTGCACCAGGGGAGCTTCAGATTTGGTATTAGGAAAAATTTCCTCAGTCATCATCCCTGGAGGTATTTAAAAGGCTTGTAGATGTGACACTCAGGGATGTGGTTTAGTGGTGGACTGAGCACTGTTAAGATCATTGAGTTCAACTATAACCTAAGGGTCTTTTCCAACCTGAATGATTCTATGGCAACAAATTGAGCCAATTGCCTGACGACTCTTTTGCACTGTTTTTCAATGAGCTCCTTCATAGCTCACATACCTTCTGAAAGAGCTCTGCTAGTCAAAGGCCACTTTCACAGATGGGGAACACCCTGAGGATGACACGGCTCATCGTGCTGTCCATAGGCATGACCAGCACATCATGTTGCCTTGACTTTGCTCTGTGAAGCTCAGCTCCAGCCTCCTAAGGCCTACTGGGAGGTGCTTCCATTCACAATTTGACACTCTCTGCTCTGGAAGCTAGGACTCAGTGGCAACATCCATGCCACTAAAAGGAAACAAAGAGCCCTTGCATAGATAGCAAACCATCTGAACAGCGCAGCTATTGGAATGGTTTGGGCATGAATTTGACAAGGCCAGTCAGGACTGGCCCAAGCAATGTCAGGACACAACTGGGGCGTTATCAGGACCCATTACCACTTGGTAGATTTGGTAAGACTGTCCAGTCTGTTGAGAGAGGAGGATTTAGCAAATTGGTTGTGAACTGAGCAATACCTGTTTGCTTTACCTTTATATCTAGGGAATAATTCCTGGCCTGATTTACTTAATAGCAGAGGCAGAAAATTGGCATAGTCAGGTGTTGCAAGTTTTGGCCCCTAGGCTCCAGGTCTGAGCAAAACCCCCTGCAATGTACCTGAAGTCAGCACTGCTACAGCTGCTGCTCACAATTCTACACCAATAGCAGCCCTTGATGGAGCCAGGCTGGACCTAACCATCCACAAATGTGGATGCCATATAAGTGGGCTTAGTGGCATTTCTCCATGGTCTGCTGTAGTCTGGTGAGACTTGCATGCTTCCTCATGCACTGGATTTTCATGCATATTTGGGCAGCAATCTGGGAGGAAATTGTGTCCTCCCCTCACTGTCATATGATAGGGAGTAGCCAGCTGCAACCCAGAAACCTTCCAGTCCTGGTAGAGTCAAGGTCTCAGGCATTTCCTAAGGCAACTGGGAGGTCCAGGAAGCACAGTGAGACATTTTGCTGCCTCTGCCCACCACCCTGAACACTGAGATTGTAGCTCTGCAGCCAGCTCCACCTCATCTCTTCTTCTCACAGATACTCTCATCCAACACACTTTGCTGCAGGAATAGCAGGGCCCATGTTCATTTCTGGCCCACATTCATTTCACTTCAGAAAGACGCTGAAGCATAAACATCATTCAACATGAGCAGCCTTTTCTTTCCTTTCCACAAAGAAGCATTGAGCTAGGCTTGGCAAAAGGAGGTAAGCCTCCAGGAAGACATTATCCTGACAGCAAACACTGGTGACTGACTTTGTGTGTATGTATGTGTGTGTTTGGCAGACTCTGGATGCTAAATAAATATGGGTTATTAATAAAGCACTAGCTGGAGATGGAATATAAGATTGAATGCTTCATCTTCCCAGAGCCATTTCAGGATCTTAGGGGGAAAATAAAGAACAAAGACAATGGAAAATGGAGAGCCATAGGGGAAGGATTGCAGGGGGGGGTGGAGAAGGGAAGTCAATAAAGAGGAAAATAGCAGCAAGGAGGAGGCAGTAAATTTGGCTGAGTGTAAAAGAGGCTCAAGCAAAAAAAAAAAAAGGTAACAAAATAGCACTGGTATAAACAAAAAGTCAACCACCTCTTGCCCTGCTGAGTTTCAAAACAAGATATGAAAACAGACCACATTGTGCAAGAACACTTCCAAGAGACTAAGAAGTAGTGGGAGACAAGAAAACAATCTGAAAGGGGGGAAAAAAGAAAAAAAAAACGAACTAAAAAAACCAGGCGTAACATGCCCAGAGAAGGAGCCCCCATACACCAGAGTGTTTGAAGTGCTCCAGGATTCTACAGAAATGACCATTGATCCCAGAAGGGCTCCTACTTTCACACCCATTGACATCCTCCCCAACGCAGCTATGGGTTTCACCTGCTTTTCTGTGCCCCAAGTCAATGCCTGTGCTTGAGAGTCACGTGCCAGTAGGTTTTCCTTTCACCTTGTCATTTTCCTAACTCTGCCTTTTCCAACTCGCATATTACACATACCTTGGAACGACATTTTTGTCTCCTCCCATCTAGGAACTAACCACTTGTCACTTCTGTGGCAGTGTTGTGTTGTCATATAGTGACATTATGATAAGCTAACTTTGTAAATGTCTTATAAAAGCATTTAGTGCTACAACAATACTTAAACTTACATTTATTTTAGCCTAAGAAGTCCTTACATTTTTATACTTCTTAATTAACAGCAGGGCTACATTTCTGGATCAAATGACACACTGCTATATCTGTCTTTACATAGGTGTAACTCATTCATTTTTTCCAAGCAAGATAGCACCTCATTAATTAGGTCTCTCGGGCCTAGTTCTCTTCTACTTGTGGTACAATAGTCCTAAAGCTGTCATACAATTAATAAAGGCTACAGCTTACAGAGGGAACATCCACAACTCCACTGGTTTTAGTGGCAGGCTTGCAGACATAAGTAATTCTTCATCTGGATAATTTACATTCCTTTTATGTAGGAGTGGAGCCTCTTACCTCCTAGGGCTCCTAAAGCCTAACCTGCAGCTATTTCTTTAAGTCTCACCAACATACACCACCAAACAAAACCTTGTTTTGAAAAGCACATACTCCTTAGGTTTTGAAACTCATCCAGGCTTTGATCTATCACCTTTGTTCTTCAAGATGAGATAGAGAATCAAAAAATCTTTCAAGACAACGGCATCAGAAAAAGACCACATTGTAAAGCAAACTTATTAGTTCCATACATTCTTTTTCACACATGACTCAATGCCTACCCTACATAGGTGGGCTTAGTTACTCATTTTGCAGAAATTCATATGTGCTGCTCAACATGCCCACATGCAGACAAAGCATGCACAAGCAGCTGCCTCAGCAAAGCACACTGGTCTGACAGTCCATGACAAATTTATATGCACATGCACATGGAGGCCAGGACACATAGGATGCAATGTTCTTACTTCACAAACCTAGGTCAGCTAGGAAAATGCAGTAAAACTTGGCCAGCAAAGGCTTCAGGGATAAAAACCTAAAAGGCAGGACAGTTGGAAACCTTCCTATTGCCAGCCTTACTCTGGAGCGCTATTACCAGCAGCACCTTATTGAAAAACTTCACATTCCAACAAGTACTATTCAGACAGAGATAATTCAGGCATGATTTCTTTGTCTTCCCCCTCACAGCAAGAATACATGATACCCCTGTAAGGACAATGCAAAATATTCAGTATGAACGTCTCTTAAGTAGCTCTCAGCCTTAGATCTCATTTACGCACTTGTTTCTACCACCATTACTGATATTTTCTTCTAATCAGATACTGGACCTTTGCATGAAAACACTATGATTTAACTTCGCAAGCACTATATGATGCAGCATATACTTCATGGACCTCCACATGGTTCTTAATTGAAAACTAATTTGTGTCTTATGGTAGTGTTGTGGAGAAAAGTGAGCTGCTTTTAGAGAATAATATGACTTCATGCATACTTTGATAAGTGCATCAGCTGAAGTAAAATATACTGATAAGACAAGCATTCATTATCCCCTGCCAGCTAATTAAGTGGTCATTTGTATCTTCAACTAGATGTGTATACTATGTATCACTCAGAAATCAGTCTTATGCATAACAGTTGTTTGAAGTGACATTAAAGGCCTGAAATCAAGGCATCGCTACATGCAGGATGATGGCAACTATGACAATTCTGTTTTGTTTTATTATTCAAAGAAGGAATTTCCACAAAAAATGCCACTGGAGGCTGAAACACTACTAGAGACATGTAGCCCACAAAAAGCTCGATCCTGTGGATGCTGAACAAGGCACTCTGCAAAAATAACTGTTAGCTGCAGAGCTGGCTTTAGTCTTTCAGGCAAAACATTTGATATACCTTTTCCAAGAAACAACCCACCCAAAATTCCCATTGACAAACAATCCCTTCTGCATGCTTTACACTCACTTCTGTCCTTGTCCTAAAAAAAGACAGTTTCTCTCTTCAGTAGACAGGACAAGAATAGCTCAAAGCCCAAGAAACTGGAAAAAAAACACCTCTCCTTATGAATTAACTATCAGTGTACTTCAACATCATTATATATAAAAATTTTTGAGCCCCTCTAGTAAATAGCATGAAGGATTGCAGCTAGTATTTGTGTAACAGCTTTCCCTTCCTCTGAGCCTCCTTTTCCCTGAGGTCATCTGTGTTTCCAAAGGGGAGAATCAAGTGGTCATTGCAGCTCAGGGAGCCACATCAGCAGCCTAATCACCCACTGTGCTATTGCAGGTGGTTTTTTTCTTGGTATCCCCCTCTTGTTTTTTAAGGCAGCATGGAGAAGACTATCTCCTGTTTTTCTCTCCTTCTGCAGGATTGCTTCCAGGAGACAAAGAAAGGACCTTTATGTTCTCCACCAGCACAGGCAGCAGAGCTGTGCTACCCTGTAAGCTCCCTGCCACAGCAGTCTGGAGCAACTGAGGGATATCAGCTGGAATTCTCTCACCCACCATTCTGCTGAGCTACAAGTGCTCCTGAAGCAAGCTAAGAACAAACACATCAAGCAAAGGGCCTGATCCCGGTAGGCAGTAACTCCTGCTGGCAGGATAAACCCTGCTGCAACAAAGGGATTATTCACATGAGTACAGACTACTCCAGGGACAAAGAGCTTGCAAAGGGAAGAACTGTGTGAGACCACTGCACACGCCACATGTAGTCATTCTCAATTACCTTCACACCTGAGGACATGCTGCTACCATCACCAAAATCTGTTTTCACTTCATGCATTTGATGTTACACTCTCTTCCTGCCAAATACTTCCTGCAGCCTAGGGAAGAGAGAGTCACTTTCTTCTCTTTTTAAGTTAATCTGGTTACTGGCAAAGGCAGGCATATCCCACAGAGTGACATGCAAGGAAAAAATTAAGACTGCTGATGAATCCCTGAGACACCCTTCTTCCAGGTATTCCACCCCAAATTTCAGCAGCCTTGGAGCAGATGCTGCCTGCAGTGGAGAGCAAACTTTCAGATGATTCATGGCTGGAGATTTCTGGCTGCCACTGCTTGTCACCACACTGCTTAGAGGAGCTTATAAGCTTGCTGAAGGCAATAAATAGCTTCCTAAGCCCCGCTCATTCATATAGTTTCTACTTCGGTTGTATGAAGCAATAAAATCTACAGCCAACATAACCGAAACAGAACAAATTTTTCTCCACACTTTAACAAGAGTTTTTGCTACTGGAATTTAAAATGTAAACCAAAGGTGATAGAATTTGATAGCTGCTCAAAAGGATTCCCTGTCTCTGATAGGGAATATTGTTTCTCAAATCCATGCTATCTAATGTTCTGTGGCCTAACACTGTTCTTACCCAGCAACGTTGTTTCTTCACAATATGTCCTGACATTAAAAATCTCTACCTATGCTGGTAAAAGAAGCACAGATAGAAGGACATAGGTGAAAGACAGAGATAAGCTGGTGACAGACTCATGGAAGGGGAATCATGCATGGCACAGAAGCCCCAACCCAGCAAAACTTAAGGTCCAGGCTTCCCAAAGCATACCTACTACTACCCACAGGGTTTACTTGTGCAGGTAGTACACAAGGGACCAGGAACCAAGGGCAGTAGAAAAAAATGCAATCACACTGAGCAACCCCCTTGCTTGATGGCAGACCCTGTGAGAAGTGTAATTTAATGAAAAGCCCCTGGCTCCTGCCCCAAACACTACATTGCTTTGCATATCTCAGGAATCTGATCCAAAGCAGCTAGGGGAGCCAACTAAACCAACTGCCTTTGGAAAGAGGTATTAGTTCAAACTCCTTGGGGTAAATTATATTTATCCCCTTAGTACTGACGGTAGTTGACAACTGCAAGTGCAGCTGTTTCTGCTTATTCCTCCCCAGTCCTGCAGATACATCGAAGTCTTTTCAAGCAAGTCGCTTCTCTCTATTGATGGGAACACTCACATTATGAAACGTATCTCACAAAACGTGGCTGACCATGAGAAGCAGAGGAATAGCAGCACACAAAAACATTATTGCTGAAAAGAAGAGCATAGGTTGTATGTAGGCTCTGCACAAAGCTGTATCTCAGAGTACAGAACATTTTGGGAATACAAAAATCACTTGTTCAAACCCAGTCAGAAGGCAGAGCAGACACAAAGGCCAGGCTTTCCCACCAGCACTGGAAAAATTAAGTCTGTGCTCAGAACTTTTAAACACAAAATAGCTAAAACATTATAACAATATTCATCTTCTCCAACCTTCAACTAGCTAACAGATCTTGAGTCTTTCACCCTCAGTCTTCCCTATACTAAAATGACAGGCTTCATTCCCCGTAGATACTGCTACTCTTCAGCCAGCTCTCAGTCCATCACAAACATCCTACAACCACATTCTCTCCATATTCTCCTCTTCTGCTGCAACACATCAGCTGGCCTAGTGGGCTACAAGTTCCCAGGCTCTCTTCCCCTGTGTCACTAAGTTTAAGGCTCATGAGTACTTGTACTTCCAAAAATAACAATGCAGTTTGCTTAAGTCTGTATCTGCATGCCACCTACCTTCTGTTCTGACTAAGCAAACAGCTTCTCTAAACCTGTGCTCAGGCTTGTGACAGCAAACATCTCACGAAACAAGGACATTGGATCTCTGCTACTGCAGCTTCCCATGAGAATGGTAACCAAAACAGCTGGATGCAAAGTTACTCCAAGTGACTTCTTTGACAATGCCTGTGCACTATTATCAGAAGGACAGTACTATTGCTTACTCTGCCAGCAAATATATCATTCAACAAAGACTCAGCAGAAGAGTCTGCCAGACACACCTGCTCTCAGAGTGACAACACTACTACTTTGTACACAAGATTACATAAATTTAAAAGAGTGCATTTATTGCACATGCTTCCCATCTCAGTCTCTGGGCTTATGTCTGCATCATTGGATTAAGTGACTGTTAAACAACCCAAGTTGCCAATATGGGCTTGGGAAAACTCTTTATATCTTGATCTGGAAGTGTCAAAGTAATCGCTAAATATGAATTTCAACAATGAAGGGCATATGTCCAATACAAGCCTATTATTCAAAGCCTAAAGGAAGCTCTGCACTAAATCAGGTCTACTTATATCTGATAAATATCAGGGGAAAATGCTTCAGAGGAAGAAGAGCACACTCACGCTTGCATATTGCCTCTTATTAGCAGTACTTAAAGCAGTTAATAAAACTCAGTCCAGTCCATGTTACCAATAAGGGAAACCAAAGTATAAGTAAAGGGAAATGGCTTGTAAGCAGGAAAAGGAATTAGATCCCCCAAAATAGCCCCCATCAGTTGCTTTCTCTGTCTAGGGAGAGCACATCCTCAAATGTCATGTCTTCTTACAATGCAGGCAGGGAGAGGAAAAAATCCCCAAAGTCTCTTCAAAAATATGAAAAATATCTTCAGAACATAAGTCAAAATATTCTTATTACCCATAAAAATGCAATTCCCTCTAAAATAGCATGAAATGATCGAACAGTATTAAAATATTAATGGGGCACTAATTTGGTAAACTGCTTCATTAGGAGAAAACAGTATTCATGGGAAAAAATATTTCTTGTTATTCCTCATTCTGAAAGGAACTCAAAGCATAGCTGAACAACTGGCTTTGGAAACATTTGCTCCACACCTAACTCTAAATCTCTGCCTGCAAAGACACAGGAAAGCATTTGTTCTGTTTGTGAAATCAGATTGAGGCTTTTATCCACACATTTTGGCAATGGTCTCTGGTTGTATAATGATTTCCATATGTTTATCACATCTAAACAAGAGCAAAATGGCACAGTACCAACTGGTTCTGTTTACGTTATGATTTAGCCTTACATTTGTTTTTTTGTGTGGAGGTTTGTCAGGGGCAAGTGAATGCTTTTCAAAGTACCTTTCGCTCTTTGACACCAAAATCAAAGACATTGCCAGTAGGAAAGGGAAAAATCTGGATTCGTTAAAAAGGAAGCAAGGTCAGAACAGCATGAACAGAATGCTGGATAATATAGAAGGAACTGGCAGTAACACCAATGTTTAAAGTGGTCTGGCATATCTCATTGTAAGACCTTGTTTTCATTTACTTACAGCTTTGTCAAATTAACTGGTTTGGCAGCAATTGCCTTTGCTAGGTGTCTACCTCAGGCTGTGCTTTTTTTTTGTTTTGTTCTTCCTGGGCTTAGGGCTTCAGAGAAAAAAATGTTTGTTTCTGAAAATTGGAAACATTTTATTATAAAACCCACATTTGTTTCCCCCTTTAAAAAATAAGTAAGTGAATCAGATTTGAACAAGTTTCTCACTGAGCAGAAATAATGTGGTAGAACTAACTGCACTTCACAATTTTGTAGTGGTAGTTTTGAAAATAAGAAGTTTCAACTGATATCACAGGAAAAGAAAAAAAAAAACAAACAACAAAACTCCTGTGAAATAATGTACCTGGTTGAGTATTACAGAAATTCATCAGCTGTATAGCAGCATCTTGTGCAACAGAGGAACTAACAGTGCAATTAACTCAGGAGTAGTAAAAGAAGTCGTCTGAAGGCAAAGCTGAAACCAGGACTGGCTGTCTTAAGCAACTGGGACTGACCACCTGAAGAGAGGAAATTTGCCAAGACTAACACCTATCTGCTGCAATCATCTAGAAACAGAAACTCAAAAAAGCAGAAAAATGGCTAAACTGAACAATCTTGGTAATGAGGAGAACTCAAGTGACAGGAAGAGAAGACTGCTATGACAAAATTCACCAGGTTGAAAGAAATATTGGAAGAAAACTAGTTATAACAGTCCCAGAATATTTCTTCTGAATTAAGAACTGGGTCTTTTCCAGTCTCTCTGTTCCTCAGTTAAGACAGCCAAAGGTCTGTGTGGTTCATCCAGAATGTGACATCACACTGTGGAATTTCAATATTTTATAGTGCTACAAATAATCATAGTAAACAAAGCTGAAGAAATGACACACAAACACACCTTTGAGTTAAGCACTCAAAATCTAAGCAGTGCAACTTTAAGCTTCTAAATGAAACCTTGACAAGGCCCTTTTGTGACACTGTCTTTGCTGTGCAAGGCACTATTACAGTTAATTTCTGTTCTGCAGGATTTCTGAGAGCACCACAGGCAATGTATTCCACCGTGGCAAACACTGAAGACTTCAGTCAACCCATAAAAGAGGCTTCAGGAAATAACAGGAGCTTTAAACACTACAGTTCCATGGCACTACAATACTCAGGTTCAGGAAGATGGTTTTTCAAACTAACCCAAAACACATCCTTTCTTTTTAATTTTTCTCTAAATAAAATTATCACCTAAAAGGAAGTTTTCTCCAGCATATTTATATCTCAGCAGCAGACCACTTTGATTCTCAGCACTAATAAGCACATAATTATGACTGTCCAGGCACTGAAGAGTTGAGCCTAAAGGCAAAAGTATTCCCTAGAGCAGAGAAGTGTTTCTGCACTATGCAGCTTAGATCTGGCCAGTGACCACAGGAGGAATGCTCAGAAAACATGGCTGTGTCAAATCAGGCACAGGACAAGAAGGATTGCTTCAGTTGCTGCAGACAACGCTGCTATTACCACTTCACTCAGGAGAGTCCTCAAAACCCATTCTTTATTTAAACTCAAATTACACCAGCCAGTGAATATACCCCATCATCACCCTGCATTAACCTGAGGTGCCCAACAAAAAGAATCACAATTCACAGAAACTATACAACATTTTTTTGCGGAAAGCTGGTGAAACTAAAAATAGCACCTATTTCCTAGGGCTGGGCAACAACAGTAGACTTCTGACATGAGAATGCCAAGTTGATCCTCTGATCATCTCAGGCTGACAGAGGCTTCAAGGAACACCTAAAGGGCTGAGTCAGGTGTAACGTGCAGAGAACTTCAAAGCACTGCTGTGTTTTCTTCACCTCACATCCAGCTGGGACAGTCACAATAGCAAGAGGCACTTTCCCCAGACTGAGCGTACCTGGATGTGGAGCTAAGTAGCAGTCATCAGACACAGCTGCAAATTAACTCCCTGCCTATGCTTTGCTCTGTGAACATTGCCAACAAAAATTTCTGGGAAGGATTAGAAGTGCTTGCAAAATATTTTACGCCTAATGGCACGTGTCTCTTGTGGCAGCCTTTGAGCTACAGGAGGAAATAAACATACAACCAAAATCCTGTTCATCAGTTCCCAAAGCTTCTCTGAGAAAACGTTTTTCCAGACTGAAAGGGGAAGATCATGTTGCCACTGGAAGCAAAACACATCTTCTGTTTTAAAGGGCAGCACACACTCCTAAGACAGTTCTCAGCACTGCAGATAAAGGAACAGGCTGAATCCAGCATTGCTAGTGCCGTGAACTAAGCAAACATTTTGGGATTTTAATTTCTACCAAGCAGAAATACTTAATTATGGCAGCAGAGGTAATGAAGGAAAGAAAGCCCATTATCAGAAGGCTGAAATTTACTCAACTGGGGTCCACACCTGCACTGGAAAAATTCCAAAGATCTGCAAATTGAGAAGGCTGAAAAGTCAAATCTCCAAAAAAAGCACAGGTGTAGAAAAAAATAGAGAGACATTTCCCAAAAGTCATTCATGTGAGAGGACAGCCCTGCTCCAGTAAGTTTAGCAAGCAAACCATTCTGGTGGTAGAGGGGAGAAGTGCTTTACTGAAGGTAAGAGTACAGCGAGTGGCACAAGTGTGACCATATCTGTCCTGGGACTCTTGATTGCCAAGTCAGCAATACTTCCATTAAATCATACCCAGAGCAGAGGACTCTGGTAAAAGAGTGTATATTCTACTGGAAAAAGTCTCATATACATGATTGTAATGTGTACATATAAAAGAAGAATTCTTCTGAGAGGTAGGGCAGCACCCATTTACCGATCCAATCCACTCTCTACAGGCGTGCTGTTTACTGGAGGCTCTTATAAGCGAGGTCACCAAGAGACTACCAGATTTGGTAAAGTCCACTGACCATTACCCACTGCTGTTGTTTTACATGGGCACCACTGTTACAGTCTGGAGCAGTTTGAGGAGAATCTAGAAGGATTACAGAGCCCTGAAAGTGGCAGTAAGGGACTCTTCAGTGCAGGTGCACTTTTTTTTTCTTTAATCAATCCTTCCAGTCAAAAGGAAGGGGTTTGAAAGGGCCAGTTGAATCTGGTGAATCAACAAATGGATATGGGACTGATGTCACAGCCAGAGGTTCAGTCACGGGACTCGCTTTGAGAAACGTGCTCTGGTAGGGGCTGATGGGGTCCATCTGTCAGAGAAGAGAGAGACCCTATTCGTTCATAGGCTTGTCAAGCCGTTGAGGAGGGCTTTGAACTAAAGTTACCGGGGAGGAGAATCACAATCCATCCCAATCCTACCAGTGTGATGCCAGTGACAGCAGGAGACATCCAGGGCATGGAGAGGGATTGCAGGTCATCAGAAAAGCACCTGAAGTACAGCACAAAGGAATTTCAGCAGCTCCAGTCAGCCTGAGGCCCAACTTCAATGCCTCTATGCGAACACACATAGTGTGGGAGTTAGACATGTGCTTATCTGCGAGGCTGTGTGAGCATCAGGGAGACATGGTGGGATGCTTCCTGTGACTGGAGTTTTGGAATGCAATGATACAGGCTCTTTTGGAAGGACAGGCAGAGGAGATGAGGAGGGGGTGTCAGCCTCTGTGTCAGTGACATTCTGAAGTGCATGGAATTCTACCAAGGGATGGATAAGGAGCCAACTGAGATCTTGTGGGTCAAGACTAAAGGGAGGGCAGAGGCAGGTGACATTATAGTGGGGGTCTGGTACAGGCCACCCATCTAGGAAGACCTTGCTAATGAGACCTTCTACAGGCAGATAGGAGCAGCCTCATGTTCACAAGCCCTGGGCCTCATGGAGGACTTCAACTACCCTGATATCTGACAGAGAAAGAACACAGCAGGTTGTAAGCAATCCAAGAGGTTCCTGGATGTATTGATGACAACTTCCTTCTGCAAGTCATAGAGAAACTAAAAGGTGCTATGCTGGACCTTGCTCTCACCAACAAACATGGGCTGGTGGGGAATGTGAAGCTCAAGGGTAGCCTGGATTGCTATGACCATAAAATGGAGTTTGAGATGCCTGGGGCAAAAGAGGGAACACAGCAAACTCTGTAACCTGAGCTTCAGAAGAGCAGACTTTGGCCTCTTCAGGGATCTGTTTGGTACAGTACCCTGGGATAAAGACCTGGAGGGAAGAGAGGCCCAAGAAACATTGTTGATATTAAAGATCACCTCCTCCAAGATCAGAAGTGATGCATCCCAACAAAGAAGTCAGACAAAAAATACCATGAGGCCTGTGTGGATGAACAAGGAATTCCTGGGCAAGGTTAAACACAAAAATAAAGCCTACTGAGGGTGGAAGCAAAGGTCAGGTAGTCTAAGAGGAACATAGAGAAACTGAGCAGCCACAGATCAGCTTAGGAAAGCTAAAGCCCCAACAGAATGAAATCTGGCCAGGGACATCAAGGGCAACAACAGGAGCTTCTATAGGTACATTGCTGATAGAAGGAAGACTAGGGAAAATGTGGGCCTTCTCTTGGAGGAAATAGAAGACTTGGTTACCCAGGGCATGGGGAAGGTTGAAGTAATTCTATGACTTTTTTTTGTCTCTGCCTTCAGCAGCAAGAACTTCGGTCACACTACCTGAGCTGCAGAAGGCAAAACCAGGGACTGGGAGAATGAGGAACTGCCTGTTGTAGGAGAAGATCAGGTTCAAGGACATCTAAGGAAACTGAACGTGCATAAGTCTATTTCCACTATAGTATGGTCTTCTCTAAAAAGTTAATCAGAAATTAAGTTTTGGTGTTTGTTATACTATACTTTGACTTTAAGCTATTTAATTCCCAATTAGGTGTAATTATTCCCAGTTCTAATAATAAAATAAGTTGAGAAAACCATCAAGATATGAACATTCAAAACCTGGGAATAATCATAGTCACAAGTATACCGTGTTTAAATACGAACCAAAACACCTCAAACAAAGCAGCATGAGTAAACATAGATGGAAAGAATTCAGTGGGAACCATGCACTGTTTGACAATGCATTTCTATACACATCAATGCAGATGATGAGTGTGTTTAATTTTGAAAGAAATCTGACAGAGAGAGAGGGGAAAAAAAAAGGCAAAAAAAAATAGTGACACTCAACTGTTCCCCCATTCAGAGCTTTGCTTTTCAACCAAACTCCAGTGGGAAATACATGAAGAAACACTTCCAGCAAGAGAGGAAATCTAGCTCTGATACACACACCTCTCACCCCAAACCAGCAAACTGTTTCTGCATTTCCCAGAGCCCTCAGGATCACACATGCCACTGCTTTGACAGCTGTCTAACACTGTCACACTGTTCAAAATTAGATATTTTACTGACTGGTTAGCTAGTCCTCCTCTAAAAAGCTGATAAAGATCACAAAGATAAGCTTCTCCTGGAAACAACTCAAAGTCTATCTCTAGGTGCTTTGGAATGTCCTTGTAAAAATCTCACTCAAGTGTAGCTTAGGAAGGTTAGTTTTTTCTAAGCTAAAAATAGTGTTGTTTTAAGCTAAATATAGTCTAACTAGCTCTACTATCCTTGTTTTCAATATTTAAGGTTATAAATAGTTTTGATTTAGAGAAGAAAATGCAGCATTTTATAACAACATACAATTAGGCACCTAGATAATTAAACTTGAATTCAACAGAAAAATTAACAAACAAACAAAAAACAACAGCAACAAAAAACAAGTGAAGGTTTTCAACTTCATAAGAACTAATTTTAAGAAATGAACAAAACAGACCAGTAAAGTCAACTGGACTGACAAGCAGAAGGATTGAAATGTGAAAAAATTCATCTCCATTGAAATGACTCCCATGCAAGGCAGAAAAGCTGTAGGACTAGGATGCAGATCTGGGCAGATTTAAGTGTATTAAAAGTTAAGTAGTGAGTCTCTGAAAGAAGAAAAGGGGACTGAAAAGCAAAGTGGGGGGCTTAGGTAAATCCTACCAGGACTGAAGTCACACTAGATCTTGAACAGATATTGAAAAATTAGTAAAAGTGTATCAAGCTGGAGAAAGGAAGAAAAAAGGGGGAAGAGTGTTTAAACATCTCTCCCCAAACTAACAAACAGTGACCCAGTTTTCAGGAAGAACAGTGACACTGAAAAAAGGAAAGAGAATGGTGAAGATAGAAACTATAAAGACATCTTTAAACATTAGATCTGGGAAGCTTTTCAACATTAGGAGTAATGGGATTGAGCAACAACACTGGTTTCTAAACAGAGATAAAAGTATCAGAGAGCAATAGAAATCCAGACCTCAAGGCCCAGACAGTTACCTCCAATCTCTCTTTCCCAAACTTTTTTATCTACAATTTTCCTTTGGTGCACAAATGTTAATGTAGGACAGTACCTTTAAAAATAAATTACCTTTACCCTCTTCTCTTTTTATGCTGAAGAATCACCTTCCCCTAGAACAAACACTGTGCATTGTTTGAGAGCTGATAAAATCACCAACACAGCAGAAAAGACGGGAGTTTTACCACAGATGACAATTGTTAGGACAGGAGGGCCAACCACTGCAATATGACTGTGTAGCAATGCCTTACTGTACTATAGCATGAAAGAGGCGGAATTGTGCTTTGTCCATTTAACAACAGCAATCATCTTTCTTTACAAAGATGAAACATCATGAAAAGGTGGCTATGGGTCTGATTCCACAAGCCAAGGCAGGTTTGGGAGCCAACCACCAAGAGACCAGCATCTCCCATGATGTGATCTTAAGATAAACTAATGAATCTTTAACAATTAAGTAGACTTAAAAAATCTGACCCTTGACTAAATACAAAGAAAGCACACACCTCCTGATTAAAATTAATCATGCTACACTTTAGGGGAATGGGGGTGCTCGAAGAGGTTAATACACATCCTTCAGTAATCAGTGTTGTGACTCCTTAGCTGCAGATGCAGTTGGCAGATACCTGCCTTTTGTACAGTCAGCATGAGGTCGGTTCAGTGTATCTGAAAACCCGCAAGTCCCTACAAGATAACCACATAGGTCAAGCCCAGCTTGATTAATGAACAGAAAAATCTGCAGCTTTCCCAATAATGTATAAACATTAGGCTTCAATGCTCTGTGATTTCTACCACTTTGTTAGATCTATAGAATACACACAATTAGACAACAGACATGAAAAACTAAATGGTACTGTTGCAGATGAAAAGGAATACACAGATTTGATGGAAGTAATAAAACCTGAGTCACTGATACTCAAAAACCTCTGCTGCATCATTACAAAGGGGTAAAAACAGCACCCTGCAATTTGTAGTAGCTGGTGGAGATGGACTTCAAATTGCCAAAGTTTGTTTGAAACTGGAAAAACCTGCATTTAATTCTGTGTAAGCTGGAAAGGTCAGGGGCTCTGGAAGGGACTTGTGGTGCTGCTGAGGTCCCTTCTGATGTGATGCTTTTTCTGACTGTACTTTAAACAATATTTATTTAGACAATGGCTGTCAATGGCAAGAGACCGATCAGCTGGGCCTGCCTTGTTTTACACAGAGGAACAGTATGGTCTCCCACAAAGATATTTAAGGGGCTTTCCTGTATCTTTTCTTACTCCTACACTTCCAAATTATCGTGCCTCAAATGTACCAGGCTCTTAAATTAAGCCCTTTAAGGAGATTATGGAGACAGGAACTACACTCAGACCCATGCCCTCTTCCAGAAACCTAATTAAATGGATGAAACTTCCTTCCTTCTCCTCTGCAATGGCAATAGCAGGGAATTTTGCACTATTAGTTCAACATTTCAAAAACATTTAAAACCTTTTTATTTTCTTTTTCTTTTTTTTTTTTTTTTTAAACAAAAAAAAAGGCAGGCATATTTTTATCACAAAATAATGGATAACTGTAAAGCACCACTACATTTTTCTACCATGGTTGAAGAAAGGCAGCTTTTAATACAAATGTGCATTTAAAAAGTCTCCCAGTTTTTCAAATCCAGAAAACTTGGCATTAAGGGGAAAAAGCTGAGAACATCTCTTTTCTGCCAGAGCATGCAAAGAGTGTTAAGGTTCCCCTCCTTAGCACTGGTGCATATAAAAAATAGAACCAACAAGGAAATTTGCTGGCCAATTTGAACTACATTCTTTGAATGCCCTTATTTTCTTTTATGGAAGCAAGTTACTTTCCTCCACAGTGTTTGGGGGACTTAAACAGAGGATTTATTATTATTTTATGAACAATATTCCATATTTTTAGAGCTTCATGTAAGAAACAGTCCCAAGACTTAACATTCCATAGAGACATCTCTACTTTGAAATTATTCCATGATTTTTAGTTCCATATAATTAGGGTTCCTTCATTTCAAGTCAGTTATTAATATGAAAGGTAATTTGTGAAATTCGGCAGCCTGTTAAAAGGACTGCTTTTTCTTATCTCTCCTAGGATATCAATACTAAATTCACAGTCAAACATTCTTTCCTTTGTACTTTAGTAAAAGTCTCTATTTAGCCTCATAGAAAATTTTGGAAGGACTCTGTAGTAGCAGTTCAGTTTGATGCTACTTCTTTCTATTAACGTTCAGCTTTCCTAAATACACTTATAGGAAAATACAGACAGAGACATGAAAAAAAAAACCCCAACAAAACAAAACCAAACAAAAACAACAACAAAAAAATAACTTCGCAGACCACAGAACAGATCATCAGTTTTACATGAACAAAGACAATTACAAAAAAAAAAATATTCCAGAGGCTTTCCAGCTTAGTGAAAAATACGTATTTTCCATAAAACACTGCTTTTGTTACTTGCAGTTCTCATCAGTGCAGAGTGTCTGAGTGACAAGGAAAATACTGCAGACACCCCAGAGCTCCAGAGAAACAAATCAATAGTCCTATCCCCAGCCAACATAATTTCCATGTGCCTCAGGTAGCAGAACCGAATTCTCCAAATTAGGACAGAGCTGCAATTTCCTGTAAGAGCTTCATGGACTTAAAGCACCAGGGCTCTACATAGTGTTTCTGAAGCAGAACACTACCCTGTAGAAAGACACAATATTTCAAATCCCAGTTACTTCCCAGCCAGGATAAGTCCTTGCATTATAATTTATGATTTTCTGCTTTATGTGTGAAATTGTGAATAGTATCTTAGCACACTTGGGGAAAAAAAAAAAGTACTTTTCAAGTAAAGTATTTGACCTTCAGTTACTCATTTTCTTCATATAAGTTCCCAGGAATTTTTAGGTTTACAGAATATAACTATTCTGTAAATTCATATAACCATATTGAGGGAGGCTATAAAGACAGAACCCTCTTCACTGTGAGGTCTGCTGTTCCTGGAGTGAACTTTAACTCTTTGGCATCTAATGTCTCCAAAAATTCCTAGATTTCTGTGAACTGCCGTATAAGCAGAACAAATCAGACACATGAAACAGCACTTGCTGACACATAATGATGAATTCTTACACTTGGTTATTTACAAGCACATTCTTCAATGAAGATTTAAGCAGACTGATGGTTGAGTCAATTAATTGCAATAAAGCATTATAGGAATTTCAACAAAATTCAGTAAATAAGTTTGGACCTAATATTCATCTCCTTTCTTGTTTTGAAATATTGCACATTGGATTAGCCCTGGCATTAATGGTAAAACTACCTTTATAAAACCTGACAAGACACACAAATTATTTGGGAAAGTAAATTCCATTTTCGGGAATAACTTCGAATGACCTTTCAAGGTAAATTTAAGCACAGCAATGTGCGTAAATATCTAATAAAGAGCTTTTTTTCCCCTCTTTTTTTCAAAGGTGAAAGGAGTTAAAACATAGAATACTTTTCAAGCCTAAACTAAAAGTTTAGACACACCACAAATGTTCAAAAAACACTGTTCTGCTTCCACATTTCTTACAGAAAACTGCTCTAACTCCTTCAGTGTCATCCTCCACCCAAATAGGCAGATTACCAAAGAAAGTCCAAGTCCCAGGAAGTTCTTTCCTAACTCCAGCATTATCCGTGCTATGGCTGACAACCTAGGCAATAGAGTACAAAGCACTCTTCTGAAATTCCACAGAATTCAACAGAAAATCACCATCAGTAATATACAGAGCTAGTTGGGAGTCAGCTTATTAGTCAAAATACAGGAACTGTCACATATAAGACAAACTAGTGTTTCCCACATGCCCAGCAGGGGACGTAAAAGAGAGAATACCCAAATAGGTAGAGTGCTCTTAGCTCCAACAGCAACAAGGCCACAACAGAAGGCCTCAGCAGAGTTTAGAAAGGATATGGACAAAGCAGAAAGCCGGAAGACAAAAAAAAAATTAACTATGAAAATAGAGAAGGAAAAAACAGAAGGCGATATAAACTACCAGGCCACTGCTGAAAAGTTGTTAAATATACAAAAGATTGCTGCAAAGGGAATGACCTATTCACAACCATGGGAGGAAAGTCAAGAAACCACTGCAGAAATCCACCAGGCCCTAGGGAAAATAAAACATCAACAAGGAAATTAAAATTCTTCAATAACCAGACTTTCTGCTGGGGGAGTTTAGAAGGATGGTTCAGGCATGTGCATCATGGGAGCAAGAGTATTTAAGGGACTGGGAAAAAAAGAGAGAGCATGTATGCAACAAGAGAGACCCAAAGGGCTGTTGAGCAAACAGTGCAAGGAGCCAGCAAACCAGGCTCAGGCTCCTCTTCTGTAACTTTTACTGTATGTAAAAAGCAGCACAGCTTAAACAAGGAAGTTTCATGATATTGTCTATGTGAATCCACTCAAAAATGAAACCACAAAAATGTATGAAACCCTTCTTTTACGTGGCACTGTCTCCATGCTAATACAAATTAAGGTAGTGAGGCACTGGAACAGGTTGCACAGAAAAGTTTTGGATGCCCCACCCCTGGCAGTGTTCAAGGCCAGATTTGATGGGGCCCTGAGAAACCTGGTCTAGTGGAAAGTGCCCCTGCCCATGATGGGGGCGGTTGGAACTAGATGATCTTTAAGGTCCCTTCCAACCCAAAATCATTCTGTGATTCACTGACTATATTTTCTAAGTATGGTCCCCAGCTTTCAAGCCCTGGCACTCATTCTCAGCTATTGATGAAAAAAAGGAATATAGTGAAAACTCCAGATTCTCATGTAACATCCAATGTGACACCTAAAGATAATATTTCTTTTCTTTGATTGCTCTTAAAATATGTCTTTCACTGAATTAAGAACTATAGTTGTAGCCAGATGTATTGTCTTCAATGGCATCAGATTTTACCCAATGAGAGATATATTAAAAAAAGAACCATGGGGTTTCACTTTCAGATGTTATTTTTTCCTTACACAAAAGCAGGCCTGGAGAAACAGTCCAATCACTGCATCATATAGGATTGTTACTTTTATTAAGAGATTTCTCAGAAGTCTGATAACATTTATTGTTTAAGGGTCACTCCTTTACACGCAACATGTCCTAATCACCTATTCTAACTTCATAATGTTCAGAAAAATCACAGCTGGGTAAGTCCTCAGCTGCTAAAGCTCTTTTATAACAAGATGTTAATTACTCTGTTTTTCTGAGGGGTGAAAGCTTAATTATTATGGATTTGTAATCCCCCGTTTGGCACTTTAGAACAGAATTTGTAGTATTTCTTTCAATCATTGGGGAGTCAGGCTGTGTTGTACAGTAGGGAGTAGTACAGAACAAAGGCATAATCATACTGTAAGGAATGTAGAAGTAGAAAAGTCATATAGAAACATTCAGAGTGGTCTTCAGCATTCCTTTCCTGCCTCTCACAACTTCCCCCCTATATAATCTGGATACACATTTTGCATTACACTCTCCATATCATCTTGTTTTCACTGATTTTTAAGGGAGTTGCAACAACTTACATCCACTCGCTATGTCTGAGCCAAGTAAGAGTATTGAAAGCTGCCTGTATTTGTGCATTCGATGATCTCCCTTCACCTAAGTATCCTCTATGCAAATGGAAAAAAAGAAAAAAAAAAACAACTACCTCAATCCAAAAAATAAACTTGTTTTGTGCTTCTCTTGGACAGATCCACTAGTGGTCAAGCAGAATTTACCTATTATTAGTCAGAGGATCCATGTGATCATTCCATATATAAATCCTGACAAACTCTGTATGAAGCCATAGCAGCTTTATTACTGGATTTATGTTATCTTTATCAAGTGTTTAGCACAAAATTCACCTTTCAACATAAGGACATTAGATTTATAAGGAAGAAAACAACCCCAAAAACCAAAAAAACAAAGAAATGAGCACAGCAGAGAAGAAAACCTTGCTTTTTGGATTCCACATGAAGAATCTACATGCAAGGCATGCCTCACCAAAGAAAGCAAAAAATCATTACCAGCCATACTGCTTGCAGTTTTGCCTCATATTTTTGAAGCACACCCTCAATCTGGTTCCCCACCCAACCACAACACCTCAGATGTGCCCAAATGGACAAAAACTGCTAGTTCAGAACTCTGTGGAACGTGCATCAAAGAATACAGCTGTGCTACATCCAGGCAGCCTGGCAATGCCAAAAATACTTATTTTCATCTTTTAGACCTATTAACTGTGTTTTCAGAATCCGTAACAATGTTTGTAGCCTTCAATGCTAAACTGCCTATGTGTAATCTTATTCTAATTTGCTGTTTTACTGCCTCTAAGAGGTTCTCCCCCTCCCCATGGGAAAGCCATATTATACTTCAAAATGATTAACAGAGACAGAATACAGATGACACTCCACACAGATGGGGTACCCTTATTTTTTGTTATCTGCAGCTGCATAACCTCAGTCTCTAAAAAGTCTTTGGTATGAAGAGAAGGCAAGAGGCTTTTTTTTACATACTGAATTAACTCCAGCAAAAGGGACCAAATAATACAAAAGCAGCACTGACTGAATGTCTTCCTCACTTTTAGCCTAAAGGGTTTAACACAGGTTCCTATCATTCCCTGGTGAGACTAATGAACCTCATTGTTAGGAAATCTTACTTGACATTTTCTTTAATTCTCTTTCATACTATTTCTCTGAGCTACTTTGCCTCAGCACAACCCAAAAAGCAATTCTTGACCTTTCCTCTACATTAAACTCTTGAATTTCATTTTAGAAACACTTTTTCTGAGACAAGTTGACTTCTGGCAAACATACACACACAAACTCAAACCTAAGAGCTGAACACAAATGATTCCAGTTGAAAGCATAGTGTGTGCCTGACTATAGCTTCAGATCACCAAGCCTCCATCCTCAGCAACAGCACAGATTCCTTAAGGTACCATGACCCTTTCTCACCTAATAGCACATTGGGGAGGGCAAGTCACCTGCACAGTAACATCCATTTCAATTAGATGTATAATTTGTTCAGAACTGCAATAAGGATACACACGGAATTCCTTTGAAAACAAGACACTTAACCATGCTAAATGTATTTTGAGAAAGTAGTTAGATCGAAGAACTCCAAACAGCTATAATGAACATAACAGCTCGTAGCTCAGAGCTACACATCTGAGTTATTTAGCCAAAAGGCAGCTGCACAGAATCACAAATGGACAGATCTGATCAGAACAGCTGTGTCATTCCAACTAGCAGTAAGAAGAACTAACATCTGCAAAATGAGGGTTAATCACTTTCATTTTATGGGTTCCTTTCCTCAAGTCTTTTGTCCTTTCTTTGCAAGAGACAATTTATCAGGTTTGTTTCATGCCAAATAGAGCATAATAAGCTCTATCATGAAGCAGCAAGTGCAGCACAACAACCACTTCTGAACATGACCTTTCTCATACAGGTACAATTTATAAAGCATATACAATTTAACAAAGTTTTCTGGAACTCATACTTCAGAAAGCAAAGGTGAAAAGTGTTACCATGGCTAACAACTCTATTTTTAAAGAATATATTTTCTGTGATAGATGTATTCTACCTTAACTGAATTCTGCACAAGCTCCAGTTTTTACCAATCAGTCCATGTGTTCATAAAAAAAAAAAAAATGTTTTCTTAAAACAATTCCTTCTTTCCCTAGTACTCTCTCCTTGAAGCACCAACATTTTAGGATGTAGACTGCCTTTCTGTCATATATTTATATATAGTGCCTGCTAAAAACCATCTCCTTTACAGTACCAAAACACAAGCAGTGCAGTGAAAAGCCTCATTTTTTACATTTGGTGCTATTCCTTGGTCCCTTACCTAGACACATCACCTATTTTGAGACACTATTTAAAAACATTTTTAATGAGCTTTCTCATTTCTATTTGAAAGCTAAACACTGGAATGATTTTTTTTTTTTTCCCTGTGGTAGTTCATGTGTGTGCTTTTTTTCTGTAGAAAAATGGCCATTGTATAATGCTGCCTCCAAATACAGGAAGTTTATAATTTGAAGTAGATTCTGTGCTGTACATCGGGCTGTATCAAGAGTTTTCTCTCTTCACACTCAGCAGAGTAGTTGCTTCCAATAGTTACTAACTGAGAGTAAAAAATGCTGTCTTGCTATCATTCCCTGTCTATCCATGTAGGTTCCCATTATCATGGTATTTCTTCTCCCCCCGACTCTTTGATCTATATATCTCACAGCTACTCTGAGTGGCTGGTACAATAGCTTTAAAGGGATTTCTCTCCACTCTCAGAAAAATTTAATCCATAAAGATACTTAGTGATAGCTTGCTTCCTTCACTGCAAGCTTTCCTTAACCTGTAACTTCACTTAAAAAGAATTACCTGCTCTATCATTTCTACAGACTTTATACCTAAAGATAGCAGTGCCCCATTTTTTAAATATTCCACCAAGTTCCCAAAATAGCTTTCATATCAGTGTCTTCAATTATAACAGACATTCTCATTTGTCCTGACTACTTCCTAGACTTTGCAAGAAGGCTGCACATATTTGAGGTCCCATTGTTTGTGTCTCCATGTCCTAATAAATTGAGACTTCACCTTTTCAAACTCTCTTTTTGTTATTCCCTTTTTCAGTCTTACCAACTTGTGTCCTAGTTTTGTCTAGAATTATAGTTTCTTAACTCCTCCTTTAAAAGATGTTTCTCCCCTCAACATATCCACATTTCTTAGCTTTCCCCTGCCTTTGGTTTTAAAACTCTCTTAAAATTTCCATTTCAAGCACTGCCTGGCTGGCTCTACATTGATTTTTCTCCATATATGGTCTCTATCCATTCCAATTTTCCCTCAGTTTTCTAATGGATATGATATCCTTCCCATACACTATTTTCTTTTTGAGCCACGATCTGAGATTCCACTGCTCCATCTGTCCCTGCTCAAGACAATGGCAGCATGTCAGAGTATACTATCAGACATAAAATCATAATATTGTATTCAATAATTCATCATCATTCCTGTCCATACACCAGCAGAAAGCACAACTAGTAGCTCCTCTACAATGGGACAAAAAGGCCGTGTCTGCCACATTCACACACATATCAAGTTAGTCCTCGCAGAGCTCACAGTGCCATTAAAAGCCCTGATATCTGCATCCCTTAGAGCCAGATTCCCAGTCCAGTAACTTATCTCCTTCCAACACGTGAGATGTCCCTGCCTGCATGTCTACATTACGTAGGGATATGAGACCGTCAACCTGAGCAGAGGAACGGAGACAGCTGTGGCTACTCAGGCAGTCTTTATTCACCTTGCTGCCTTCTTTTTTTTGCAGAGTTTATTCATTGCAAATGACACAGGACATGAATGTCATATGACAAGATGGTTGGACTGCCCCATGATGCCTTCAAGACTCTGCAGGTTTTTCTATTTCTCAGTTTCTCTTATTCATCTCAGCTAAATCAGTAATGCACCATAATACTGTGAAGGCCATGAGCTGCTAAGCACTGACTTCATGAAAATCCCATCTACTAACAAGGCAGGTGCCATTCAGGATTGTGAGTCACCCACTGCTCTGGGATGAACCAAACTCATAAATATTTCTTTATAAAGTAGCTTCACTGGAACTAGGTAGACAGAAAAACAATTTGCCCACTTTATCATCTTTCATCAGGTACCTTTGTCAAGGGTTAGTTCTAATCTTCTAGCAGACATGATGTTCCTTTTCTATATGCCATCAGCCATATTCCCTGCTCACAGGATTTTGTTCCTGCTGCCTTTTCTGAGACCTTAACTTTGAAGGGATGTCATATGGCCTTAAAAACAGAAATTGAAAATTTCTGAGCTACATATATTTATGGTCTCCACAGCAACAGAGTAATCAAATCTGTGTCCCCTGCAGTATTTCAAAAGGACATAAATATTGCTTCAATAATAAGGCTGTAGAAGCATCCACCACACACACATTTAGTTTGAAAATAATAGTCTCTTTACCTTTCTTCAAAATAGTCTTACCAATGGCGATACCAAAAACTAGACCTCCTTCAGCTTTGCTTCTTTGGTTTAAGTGCTCTATTCTGCCTCTTGAGCATGAAACCAATTCTTCTGTAAAGCGTAAGATGCAAAAGTAATACAAGCCCCATGTAAATCTGTCAAGATTCATCAAAGAGGAGAGAGTTTCTGAAGTCTGGCTCATTTCTGCTAATATTTTCAAACACACAAATATAGTAAGATTAGATATTAAATCAGAAATCATGTAAGGAGTCTGGTAACGTTAAAAAAAATAACTTTGGAGAGGGAGGTGGGCTGGGGCTCTTATGACAGACAAATGATAGTTTTCACCAGAGAGGTCTTTGTTGAAATTTCTACTTTATCTCTCTTCTCCACTAAAAGAGTAAAACTAACTGTTCCACAGAAGAGTGAGCATAAAAAAAATATATATACACATGATTATGAAATTTGAGATACTAGCTAAAGTGGTAGATGGGATCAGAACATAGGGGCCTATAGGAACTATACTGGCCATATTTCAACAGCCTTCAGATGGATAGATGCGATTGATCTAATTTTCCTAAAAGGGGCACTCAGTTTTCAGAAATTTGGGATCATTGCCTTTATGGTTTCTCAGGCTGGCCAATGAAAAAAAAACAAAACCAAAAACAAAGGGACCCAAAATCAATAGTCCCTCTAGCAATGTAGATTTTAAACACCAAAGCCGCATCATTAGTAGGAGAGAAGGTGCAGTGTGCAAGTAAGCTGGCCAATTTAAAAGTTATTAGACACCAAAAGTCTTTGCATGCAAGGAGGAACAATTCTAAAATTACCCCTTTCAGACATCAATAGTACTACTGCAGGGTCTTGAAAATCTCTCCTTCCCAAAATCAGTCACTTACTTTAGATCACTGCAATTAACATCAGCACCAGATGTTCATTTACACCTTCAGAGATCCAGGTTTGTAAACTGAAAACTCCTGTGTTATGCTAATGTCATTTCAACACCCTTAGCAGGCTTCTGGTTTCCTTCACCTCCCTATCTTAAAAACCTACTGATAATTTTAATCCACAAACATTACACCCAGAGCTCTAACTTCAGTCTTAGTGTCAATTTGGGATTGTGACGCAGGTTCCTTAAGGTAGGCATTTGCCATCACAACATATCCTAGGTACCCACAGCTGACAAATCTAACAGAGAACTTCTGAGTGACCTGCACATTTCTGGGTAACAAAGCCTATGCAAATAAAACAAACTCTGTTACATATCATAATTGCTTCCCTAAAATCTTTGATAATCATAAGGCTAAATCATATTAATTTTTTCAAAATAGAGGAAGCTGAAACCTCAGTACAATGCCAAGAGTGTATTTTACTTAGCAGAAGACGCAAGTGCTACTATTTCCAAATTTCGTACAGGCAGAGTGCTGGTATGCTCCAGCACTTCTGAACGCTTTAGGTTAATGTATTTTTTTCTGTAGGTTTCTAGACTTCTTCAGACAACCTTTACTGGAGACTGAAGATGTTGTCTCATACTACCTCGGGGGGTGTTTTCACATAATCTCTCAAAGAAACACATTAAGACATGTCTTTGTTGTTTTGTTGGGGGGTTATTTATTTATTTATTTGTTAAAAGTTTTTACCTTTCACTTTTTAGAAAGCTCATTTTCCCTACCCTTTCAGACGTTCTGCGACATGGAAAGCCCCTAACTACTCACCTGTCTCACAGGTTAACTCTGCAGAGGTTAATGTTGGGCAGTACAGAGTGGACACGAGACCCCTTTAGCCAATTCTCGAGTTTAAGATAATTGGCAAAAGCCAAGGTTCCTCAGTAGAGACCAAAGGGAACAGTTCATGACACACATTTCTCAAATTAACATATAAAATGACAAACATTTCAATGAAAGCTCCAGGTCATAAGAGGCAACATTCCTAATCTTACAAAATCAGCAACTGCATGCTTCACAAGTTACGCCAAGTGCCTCATACACTGAAGAGAAGTTTCTAGAACTATTTGCAAACAGGAACAACAAGAGCGCCTCATGCCTTGCATTAAGAGTAGTGACAGAGGTGGAAATTCAGATGAGTCTGAGGACATCTCAGTACAAGGAGTATTCGCCTCCCTTAACTTGATTCAAACTACTTCTGCAAGAATCAGAAGCAACTCCTCTCGAGAATGGATAGGAAACAAACCATTCCCAACAAAATAAACAAGCTGGAGGAGCTCTCTGAAGAGCCCCAAGAATTACCAGACTGGAAAGAAAGTCACCAATTAACATATTCATAGAACTGAGCACTTCTAGCTTAAAAAGGACAGACAAAAAATACAGAAGTAGGAGAGGAATGTTAATCCACAGCACTCTATCAATAGTATAGACATAGATAAAGGAACGGTTTAGCATAACATAAAGGCCTTCACTACAAATAACAGGTGATGCTACAGTAATGAAAATGTAAGCTTAATATCACAGTTGAAAACTAATGCTATGCAATAATTTCACAAAAGAAACAATTCCCTGACTGGCATACCTAAAATTAAATCACATAAAACTTTACAAAGGATCAGCTCTTCAAACAATTTCAGCACCCAAGAGCTCCCAGCTGATCTGAAAAACCACAAAAGCCAAGTCTGAAAATTCTGACACTACTCTCAGCAGGGACTGCAGCAGGGAGTCCTGGCCCCAAACATAATTTTCCAGCCCACATAAAACTCACCACACCTCAGACAGTGTTTACCAAGAAAAAGAGAAACAAAACACTCAATGAATTCTGTGATGGCACTTTTTCTTTTTACCTGTCAAGATGCTAAGGCTGGATAAGAAATAAAAAAATGAGAGTGATGGAGAAAAACAGTTGTTATAGTTTTAGACTGACTTTGCAAAAACCCCTTCAGTCTGAACACAACGATGATGAATTAGATATTTAAATTGCACTGAAAGCATTGTTATTGCTACAAATATCTTCTTTATTACAGTCATCCCTGTAAATAAGCATATCAGTTCTTTTATGGTTTAAACTAAAATGTCCCTTCTCAATATGTTGTTCAGATGCATCACTCATTGCCCTTGGGGTATACACACAGAGGCAAAGGGATGCAAGACAGAATATTATAGTAGCCAACATGTCTCAAAGGTTCAGCAAAAATATCAGGAAAGGATTAAACCCTGAGCACTGAGTTCCACATCCAAGCTCTGACAGCAGCTAATGGCAGGTACTGCAGAACAAGATGCAAGGAAGACTTTTGTACAGAGGTACAGGATGGCATCTTCCCAGTTGTGAATAGACAGGTAGCAATTCCTGTGGTGGATGTTCTTTCTCTCTTCCAAAAACTTCCTTTGTTCACTACTTTCTCTTACCAATACACAATCTAATTACTCCTGTAATATCCCAGGCTGTCTTTAGTTCTGTTAAAATTTTCACCTGGCAGCTTTTGACAAAATGAGTTTTGTAAGTGAATTGAATGCAGAAGAAAAAAGAACTTACTGCCCTTACGCAGGGTTTTACTATGTTTGCTATGACATCTCCCTTTGTCAAAAATTCTGCTGGCCTATCCACAGCCTTATGGCACAGAACAAAAATCTTTCCTGGAGTAGGTAAAGCCTCTCTGGGGAGATCTTGGAGGCTGTTCAGCAGTCAACTCTTAGGCTTCACATGTGTCCCTGGCACAACGACAAGCCTATGACAAGAAGAAATCAGTCTGACTCATTTTGGGAGCATTTTGACCTTGGAAGAAGCTGACATTGAGCAATTTCTGATTTTACCAGGCTTTTTTTTTTTTTTGAGGGAGATTATTTCCAAAGATGGGGAAGCAAGATGTTTTCATGCATAAATGACCGTGTGATGCTGGCCCATGAGAAGGTTGTAACAACTTTGCACTTTACATTTCTTAGGAGCACCACTGTCATACACATACTAATAAAAAGAAGCAGAAAAGCCAGGCATTCTTCAGATAAATAACCAGACATTTCAAATGACAAACCAAAGAAACAATTAAAAGGCTTTGGCAATAAAAGCTTAACAGATGATGCACTGACAAACCACTACAATTACAAAACATATTTTCAGCTAATATGGTTAGCATAATGTACTTTGCAAGTATTAATGTAATACCAAGTTGGTTGTAAATCACTTTATCAATTATTGAACCACAATAAAATATTTATGAATGGGCTCTTATTGTCAAATGCAACTGTGATACTTTTAAACTGTGGTAAATGTAAGGGAATGTTCTTATCTTTTCCTTAGCAGAAAATTGTGGAGTGTTAATAAATGGCTTTGCCTTAAATCATGCTTTGCTTTCTTTGCATGTTTAGTAGTTCTACTTTAGTGAAATAATACAGCTGAACACTGACTCTATTTTGCCATAGTCTGTACAATAAAACAACCCATTTATTTGCTGTAAGTTAGAGCCACCATGGGGAAGGAGTCTACCTAGTTCAAGAGGTTTCTTCCTTAAAGGCTACTGGGGCTGAGTACATTGGGTAAAGTTGTCAGGTAATCTTCTGTGAATTCTTTTCGGTCATATTACAGTAACAACAACCTTTAAACCACTGCATTTTTCATTGAATTTTGGGGTAATCTTCAGAACACTTAAGAATATTTTCAATTAAGTGTTTGTGTCAGATGCAGTTTCCGCTAAAGACTTTCCAGAAAAAAACAGAAGTTTGGCCAATACCACCCTGGGAAGCCTCAGAAAGCCCAGGGTGCTTTCCTCAGCCCACCTGAATGCTACCTAACAAAAATCCAAAGCAAGCATACGAAGTGCACCGAGTGAAATCTGGACTTTCATTCTAAAATGGGAGCTTTGGGCAGAAGTCTGTCTCCCAAAAAGCCTTTTCAAAGGCTCTGCCTAAAGTCCATTGAAAAAGAAAATCATTGTTGAAGCCTCAAGAGTCAGCACCACTACCTGGGCAGTGGTGCTGACTCTACCCTAAAAACCCTAAAAACGATTATCAAGTAAAAATGATAATAGTAACAGTTAATCAGGTGTCTCCTGAGTCCCTGAATGGAAACCATACTTGCTTTTTAATGTTACAAGGTTAAAATTTTGAGCATATTCCTTCATAGCATAATGGGAAGAAAGCAGACAGGCTGCTATTATATTGCCCTTGATCCTGCTGATAACAGGACAAAAGTGAACTAAATTACTGAGTGCTACTCTTCAAGCAAGAAATTACTAACTGTGTTTTTAGTAGAAATCTGCTGGTGTTTTCAGCACGGGGGTGTGACAGGGCTTTACTCATCCTGCTCTCAAGCCAAGAAACCTATTTTGGCTAATACAAGAAAAGAAGGCTCAAGTGCCATGTGACACAGCAGGTATAACAAGAACCATTATAGAGACGTAGGTCTGACGAACACCCACAGTCACTGATAGACTACCAAAGCATACAGTCAGATAAGTTTTTCCTACAAGGCTTTTAGGCAAATTCAAGTACTTGTAAGATTACACTGTCAGAAAAGTTGTCGCTGAAAACTACCTTTAGTGCTGACACTACAACCACAAAATTGCAGCTGTCAGAGCAATTCTGAACTGTAAACCACCTAATCACAGTCTGATTGCACAGTCCAAACATCATCTAGAAACACTGAACTGTTGCAGAGAGCATCATTATACTTCGTAGAACAAATTGCTAAATATGGGTCTATTTGATGGGGCAAAATCACTACACTGGAAAAGTCTGTGTTAAACTTTTCCTGCCCTCCCAAATGCCAGAAGAAAAGCACAGTCCTGTCTCACATAGCAATCTCAGAAAGCAGTCTGAAACATGGGGCAGACACTGTCACTGATTTATGACCATTCAGTTGATCAAAACCAGAGATCAGTAATTTTGCTGAGTGCTGGTAGGAGTTTTCAATGTTTCCTTCAAAGAAGAAAACCTTGAAAAAACACAGCTGATGTAAAGAGACATATCTGAGGTTGTCTATTGCCAAGAAATGGTGCTTTTGAGCTACTGCCAGTGATGTTCATGTAACACACTGCATCAGCTGCCATGTCTCAGCCATTTGAACTTCAGCTAAGGAACGGACTCAACAGGAGACAGATCAGTGTGAAGAAGGAAAGCTCCCTCTGGAAGAGAACAGGAGGCTGTCAGCAGTCTCTGAAACAGCCAACAGGAAGGGTTACAGATCTGCACTTGTCCAGCAGCCTTCCATTCAGCACAAGGACAACTGAGAGCCTCTCTCCAACATGTCTCTCAAATCCTTCATTTCTGAAGGCCTTTCCTGGTTCATCTTGGATGATACTCTCAGGCACAAGGTACAACTCTTGGGGTTGGTTCTGTGCAGGGCTAAGGGCTGGACTTAACAATCCTTGTGGGTCCCTTTCAGCTCAGCATATTCTGTGATTCTGAACATTCCTCATCCTGATCAAATAATACGGATGGTAGCAAACTGTGTTCCTAATTAAGTTTTTTCAATGGTTAGGTACCTCTGCATACAAAATTTCTAAATGCATTTAGCTTTGGTGTCCAGCCACTTAACTGTCATATATAGACAGTATTTTCAAAACATGCAGTAACAAATTAACTTTGTTTCTACTGAAATTAATCCTGAGCCATGAAGACCACACATCTCTGTCCCTCGCACACATGTAGTACATATGTTACTCACTCTCCAACAGCATGCTGATTGTTTTCATGCATAAAAAGAGTACCAGCTTAAATAGAATTTAGTTCACCATAAAAAGTATTTCAAGCTTTATAGCATCCCTTGACAATTAAAAAAAATACACAACCAGAGCAAATTCAGCAAGAATGACAGCTAGTGGTGGCTGGAGCCGTTTCTTTCCCACCTCTCAGAAAATGCTGCACGCTGAAATTACTTGGCTGCCTATAGAGACACTCCACAGTTATTTGCAGTCAAGAGTATTATAGAATGGTTAGGGTTGGAAGAGACCTTAAAGAACATCTACTTCCAAGTCCCCTGTCATAAGGAGGGATGCCATTCACTACACCAGTTTGCTCAGGCCAACCTGGCCTTCCCATACTTGGAAGTGTTCAAGTCCACAGATTCTCTGGGCAACCTGCTCCAGTGCTTCACCACCCACTGAATAAAGAATTTCTTCCTATCATCTAAACTAAATGCATACTCTGAGTTTAAAACCATTGCCCCTCATCCTGTCACTATTTGCTCATGTGAAAAACACCTCTCTCTACTTTTCATAAGCCCCGTTAAGGTACCACAATGAGGCTGCCCTGAGGTGGTCTTCTCTCTGCAAAACAGCCCCAGCTCTCCCAGTCTGTCTTTGTAGGAGAGGTGGTCCAGCCCTCTGATCACCTTTGTAGCCCGCCTCTGGACCTGGTCTATGAGGTCTATGTCTTCCTCGTGTTGAGGACCCCAGACCCAGACAAAGTAAAATAGGGGGTGGGGGAGTGTCTCATAAGGGCAGAGCAGAGGAGAATCCCTTGACCTGCTGGCCACTCCTCTTTTGATTCAGCCCAGGTTGCAATTGGCCTTCTGGGCTGTGAGCACACACTGGTGGTTCATGTCCACCTTTTCACCCATGAGAACCCACAAGTCCTTCTCTGCAGAGCTGCTTTTAATGATGACTTCTCCCAGTCTTTATTAATATTTGGGATTGCCCCAGCCCAGGGACAGCAATACAGAACTGCTCGAGGTTCTTGTGGGCCCACTTTTTGAGTTTGCCCAGGACCTTCTACATGGCATCCCTTCCTTCTGCTGTGTCAACAATTATGGTATAACAAAACTCAGTGCTGATTTACTGTAATGCACTGAAGGATAAAAGCTAACCTTTCCAGGTAATTTCACAAGATCTGCAGCTTCTCTACACTGGCAGAGGATCCTCAAGGTGAGAGGCATAATAGCCTGGGACAGCAAGACAAGCATGATACCTGTACATTACAAGTCCAGATGTGCCCTGCCACTCTGAGTAACAACTTTCACTCAGGCAACTTGACAGCTGAGCAGTTCTAAAAATAGTCCAATTCACCAATGTACAGTGCCTGTCCAGTTACAATAAATGGGCTGAAGACATTGAAATTTCAGTGTCATTCTGTATATAAGAGGTCTACAGCCAAAACTGATGCTTCCAAGACATGTTTTCAGTTACTGCCATCTCCCTTGTCATTTTTCTGGCCAGTACAGGGCATTTGTGAGCAGGGCTGATACCCATCAGAGTCAATGTCATGCTGACCATAAGCCCCTGTAAGGGATTGGTCCACCCTATAATCTTCTGATAGCTAACTTGCTGATGCAGTGTCTTCAGACTTGTTGGACAGGCAGGGAGCATACTGCCTACCACTACAAGGCCAGCATGCACGCGGGCTTTATCTTTCATCAGGAAGGAGTTTCCCTTTAGAAACTAAAGAGAAAATTACTGCTCTTGCAGTTCATCTCCTTTGTATTTGGTTTGGTTTTTGGTTTTCAATTAAACCTTTAGCCTGAAATCCACTTCTTTTTCTAATACAATATTATTGTTTCACAAGCATCACAAACATAACTGTTTGCAAAGAGTCCTTTTATTTTCCTTTAGCCACTTCTGCAGCCTTTTTTAAAGAAGGCAATAATAGAAACACTTCTGAATGAGTGACAGGACCCAATAACATTCTTCATATACCAGCAATACATGACTAGGACTACAATACTTACTTTTCTGCAATGGTAGAAGACCCCTGTCATGAAGTTACAGTAACTCAGGCTGGTCTTCTTTTCCCTAGTTATTACAATGATACTTAAAATGTGGACCCTAAATAAACACAACAATTATCTGTTGTTTACCTAACAACGACTACATGATAGGTATGTTACACAGTGAAGATTTTGCATCCTTTATGTCGCAGAAAAACCTCTACTTGACAATAGTAAGTTTGAAAACGGCCCTTGTGTACTCATTGAAAGTACAGGATGGAAAAAAACTGATCAAGCTTGGTATTAAAATGATCCCAACCTAGTTGTTCTTAATTTTCTGGTTCCACTTTTGCTTTTTTCCCCTTATCAACTAAAATCAGAAGTTTCACTAAAAACATTTTTGAAAGTTAAAGAGTTATTGCCTTGCCTCAAATGCCTGAAGTTTAGAGAAAGACACCAACAAAAGGCACGAGTTTAAAAATAAGTCCTTTGGAAACCACTGGCATTTTAAACCAGCTCTAATGCATAACCTGGGAGGTAATGCATCGGTCACACTACCTCCTCTCTACGACCTGCACAAAGATGCTCTGAAATAGTGAAGAACTGATGAGTAAGGTATGTGGCAGTGCAACCAAGTACAAGGGTTCTCGTGTACCCAAACTGATCCTGGCACCGTGATGTTTAAATCCAATGTTGCATCCAGTGTTTTATTACATAAATAATAAATAAATTAATATGCTGTTGAAAACAAATCATTCGACATCCTAAACAATATACATTTCGAAGAGATAAATTATATATTATATTCCCATACTTCAAGTGTCTTGGTAATGTTTCAAACAAGTAAACAAAATTTTGAGAATTCCAGTATTGAGGCATGCTTTTCTTGCTCAGAGCAATCCCTTTTCTTGTCTGAACATATGGTGATAAGTCTAGACTAACTGCTCCAAGTTAGGAACTTAGTGTGCCATATTTATAAGCCTTGGGTTGGAAAGACTGTAGGAACCTCTGAAAGGGAAATTCCAAAATATTTATTACTTACTATATAATGTGAAAGAAGGTTGCGTTTCTCAACCTTCTTTTCCAGTCTTTCCTGGAATACCATTATCTCCTCATTAACAAGTTTTGGTCTAATTCATCTCACCTTCTGCCCTTGATACATTCCCTATTTCAATAGATATCCCCTGCCTTCATGTTTTACAAGATAAGGACCCAAACCAACACTTTATAGAGGGACAAAAAAAGTACTTTCGTGAATAAAGAAACAAAAATAAGTATCTATACCAATCCAGTGTCCCATACAAATAACAAAAGGCTGATCACTTTGGGTGTTAAGCAAACTAAATCTGTGCATCCAAGGTGTTTTTTTTTTTTTTTGTCTGTTTGTTTTGCAGGTTTTTTACTATCAATTATTTATAGATATGACATGACATTCATTAAAAACACAGCAACACTGATGTTCAGCAACTGATAACACGGGATAGATCAAATGCTCAGACACTGAGAGTTTGAATATCTGTCAGACCATCCAGGAGCCACTCTGGCAGTCATACTCTTACCACCCCAGATTTTGGCAGTCATACTCTTACCACCCCAGATTTTAACTGCTGGGACCTAAGACCCTTCACAGCAGTCAGCTCAAGTAAGCCAACAGGTGCCCTGCTTGACACCCTACACACACTCACAATCAGACAAGTTTTCTTTACCCACTTGATCCCAGGTTTCCTACAGCAGTCTCAGACATCTGGATCCTTAAAGCAATTTCATCACTTTTGCAGCCTCCCTTCCATCCTTGGAAAGGTGATGGGACAGATCATTGTGAAAGTCATCACCAAATATATTAAAGAAAAAGTCATCAGGAGTAGTCAGTGTGAATTCACCAAGGGGAAATCATCCTTGACCAATATGGTAGCCTTCTATGGGGACATGTGTGGAGGGTTGAGTTGGCTCCGTGCCAAACCCAACTGCCCGCCCCACGGAGGGG
>JAWWEW010000131.1:17732898-17808456 GCA_035583185.1 Anabacerthia variegaticeps | reverse complement strand
TGTGGAATACTTCCTTAGTTATAACCTGGTTACCAAGGAAGGCCTGAACCAAAACCAAGAAAACTAAACCACCACAACATGGCAGGATGGAAGAATGAGAGGAGAGTAGTGGATGTTGTCTACCTTGACTTCAGCAAGACTTTTGTACACTGCCTCCCATAACATCTTCATAGGGAGGCTCAGGAAATGTGGCTTAGATGAATGGACACAAGATTGATTAGCTGTCCCTAAGCTAACTGATCCCTAGAACCTTCCATCCAGGTCTCACTCCACCTCTGAAACGCCAAGCAAGTTCTTTTATAAACCTAGATCCATGTCTTGAACTATCACCAGCACCTGGAAATCAGAGAAGTTATAACGTATGTAAATGTACACTAAAACTCTTACTATATTCAAATGCAATATTAATTAAGCTTCGCAGTGCATTCCAAAACCTTCAGATCACATAAAAAGACTTTTCAGAGTTCCTCAAGATATCCCTCACCAATGCTGCCACTCTAAAGGGTTAGATGTGTTCCATATATATAATGCATAATTATCAACAATCAAAATGGTTATTAAATTTGCCTTTGAAGAAATGAGCTGTGAAACCATGTGGCTTTGGTGTAGCTAAAACCAGGTCTGCACGAATAGAGTTCTTCATAGAAAACAGCATGGTACTGCAAAGGAAGCAAACAGCTACCATACCATGAAGAATCATACTACTTCCTTGTCCCTGCTTGGATTTTGCCTCACAGCTGGAGAGAAGTCTTGTGCAATAAAGATAATTGGCCACCAGCAAAGAAATAAGACACATTAAGGCAGCTTTCACTAACCCTAAATAATAATATAACTTAGCAACTCATTGTTATGTTCAAAGATGGTGTCAGAGAAGGAGAGAAGGTGGGGCTGGATGGAAGCCACAAAGAGATTAATGAATTAGTCTTCGAAAACTCAAGCTGCTCCTGTTTTTAAAAAGCTGTGAACACTGAATAAAACTTATTGGAAATAAAGCAGAGTCATCTCAAGGAGGCATCTACCCTATGGTTATTTCAGAGCCATTTTCTTATAGTCTAAAACAATTTGGCCTCTGCACCTATTACACCACAACCTGTCTCTTAAAGAAACTCTCCTGTCTGACCATTCAGGATCCATTCTAGTAGCCACCCTCCTGCCAGCATACATTTTAACTATTGAGACAAAGTCCCTTCACAGCAGCCCTGCATGACTCCCTACAAGCCCCACACTCAGACAAGGTTTCCTTACTCTGCATTACAAGGGTCAGTGACAGGTCATGGCCTCTTGCTGGGGATTCCAGCCACTTCCCAGCACCCAGAACACAGCTTGCACTCCAGCTGCATGCCAAGTTACCTGCACTACATGTATTCCTCAACACTGCCCCAGCGTAAGGAACAATGTTACTCAAGAATGTACAGTCCTGCACATATGCAGGTCAGCTCAGGACAGCGCATCTTAGGGCTGCGATGCTGTCAGAGGTTACAAACGGTGAGCCCAAGGAAAGCCCTTCTAGAATAGAAGGCAGGAAAACATGACACTGAAAAGGAAAGAAAAAAAACTCTCTTGTGAAATCCACAGACTACTTTTAAGTATTTCAGTAATTGCTCATTGCAATACTGGCATTGTGACTCTCTGAGTTCCTTCTTAACATTTATCCTGTTCCAATCAGAAACATAGACAACAGAAAAGGAAGTTAAACATCTGGCCTCCATTTAGAACATTTTCGCTCAGAATGTTTAGTCATTTCTAATGCTGCAAGATCTGAGCTTTAAGGCACTATTTAGTTTTTCTAGCCACATGTTCCTTATCACCAGAGAACCTCAGCACCCTACAATAATAAAGCAGATATAATCCCAATGTTATTTTAAAGCAGAGACTTCTAAATATTCTTCTGGAGTAATCATCACATATTGTCTTTCATTGTGGTACCACCTCATTCGAGATTACCTTCAGAATAAAACTGCCTTGTTGACAGTATGAATAGCACCTGTGCTTTGCAAAATACATCAATGCTGTAATTCCCAAACCTCTGTAGATCTCTAGGTCTCACTTCCAGAGATGCGGATCTCACCCCACATACCAGGGCCTAATGCTTTCAGATTTGTACTGACTCCTTCCACTTTCCTTTCCAAGAAGGGTTTGAAATACAAATGAAATGCAATCCTGTTTTATACAGCGGTCACCACAGCAGAACTTCAGAATCCCTTTTAAATCTATTTAGTGTAAAAGGCTGATAAAACAGCATAATATCTCGTGATTTACAGGGTGATGCAACAAAGAATGCAGGCTTAAGAGACACTCAGAGCTCCCATTGAAAGAAACAAACCCAGTCACTCATTCAGCCTACACCAAGGCACTCAGTGGCATATGTTCCCCTAAATCACTTGCCCAAAATCACATAGTCAACTGCATTGGCCACAAGTACGACTCCAGTCCTTCCAGGTTGCTGCTCCTGTTTGAGATGCAAAAGCAGAAGATGGAAGGATTCCCTCCAGCTATCATCCTTCTCTATTGTGCAGCTTTGATCTCCCTGACGGTTTAGAGCATCTCTGTAACGTAGATAAAACTGACAAGGTCACCCTGGCTTTGGTGCGAATCCTGGAATGAAGCACAGGGATGCCAGTATGTTTTCTTAAGGCTATTTGAGAAATAGAGACTGTAATCAATTATCATCAGCTCTGGAAATGAGGCTGATACAGAAGATGAAAGAAAACTGCTGGAAAAGCACCAAGATCCCCTCTGCACTGTTTTTCAAAATTCTTTGAAATAATTCCATTAGATTTTTTTTTTTTTTTTAAACTCACATAACACTGAAATTCCAAAGACTTTTTTTTTAAAGACAAGATGTCAAATTCAATAGGTTATCAGACTGGACATTCAGAAATAAGGACATTTACAAGCAACCAAAACCAAACCAGGCACTTTCCACAGGAAGATGGCAATAAAAGAAAAAGCTGCAGGCAATTGGGTATTGCTAAGGCATAAAGAAAATTTACTGCCACATATTTAAGATACACTCCCAAGAAAAAAAAAAAAACAAAACCAAAACCAACAACCAACAATCCCAAGAGAAATCTGCTTCAAATTCTTTCAAAGTGTACACAAGAAAGCAAAAAAAGCTTAATCAAGGAAGGAAAAATTCCAGGGGTGACTCCACTACAAACAAACATCAGATACTCATCTTCTTTGTGATATATCTCTTTCTTGTTGTGGTTAAGTAAAAAGGGAGTTTAATTAAAAAAACAAACAAACAACCCACAAAAACCAAAACCCCCACAACTCTCCAGAGATTTCATTGATTTGAAAAGCTCTCTTTAAACTGGCCTGTAATCTGTCAGTAGGTTTATTTTAAGACACGTTCAAAATGCAGAACTTGTGATGATGCAAAGGTATTCATTTTGGACCATTTTCCAGGACTGTTTTGCAGTCAAAACAAATAACAAACAATAAAAAAAAAAAGGCCTATTGCTTTGCTACAATCCATGAACTAGATTCTCATTTAAGATAAACAGGCACAAACTTACCAAGGAAGTGGAACTGAAACCACCTACATTCCCTGAAACTCTACTCCAATTGCTCTGCACAATTCAAAGTGTGTGCTTCCAAGTGGCACTAAGAAGGAAGCAAATTTCTGTGGTAAAGCCAGACTGTCCAAGGCAGTAATATTCATGATCAAATCAGTATTATTCATGATTTTCCTCCTTTAAAAAGGTACTGAGGATTCCCAGATGATGCTGAGGATACAAGCTAAGATTTATAAATCAGGCTGACCCTTTTCCTGAAACATAAACATTTCAATGCATCAAGGAACTCAGAGCACTTGGAAGTTGGGTTTTAAAGCACCAAGAGTTACAGATGCTACCAAACAAATATTTTTCATGTATAATTCCTTTTGCAAACACAGAAACTGAGCATTCAGATCCACCAAATTGCTTTATATAAGCTGAAGTGGGAAAACTGTAGCAGGACAGTAGGTTGCAGCAAGTCAAGATGAAACAAAACAGCTTCCTCCTCTTGGTAGTGAAGCTTTCACTTTGCTTGGTCTAAGCATATAAGTGTCACAACCCAATGAGGAGCATGAATTTTTAATTGTTGAGCCAACTGGCTGCAGCCAATTGCAGGAGGCAATTTTTTCCCCCAAATATTTTTTTAAGAAGCAGACTGACTGTAAGCAGCTCTGGTCATGTTTTTGTGCTGTCAAACAAAGCCTCCTGCAATGCCCCACTCAGTAATGAGAGTTTTGGAGACAAAACCAGGGCTTATTTTATCTGTAGTGGCAACACATCTGTCTTGCAAAGTATTCCCCTTTGGACTGAGTTGTCCAAGCTCCACACTACGGACAATAATGCTTCAGGATGATCAACAAGGAGAAAGACAGATTTGGCATGTTTCCATGTTTAATGAAAAGACAAACCTCAAACAAAAAGTTTTTGAAAGTTCTTGATCATAAATACCCTATTTTTACTGCTCTCCAATGACCACTGGCACTTAATTACCTAAGGCTCCTTGAAAAAATTCTACACAAGTTGCTTGAGCCAGATAAACTGGCATATCTCACTCTAACAGTGTAGCTCTGCTGAAATCCTTATCCATAACTGCAGCTGAGCAAAACAAAATGTGAACCTGCAGAAACTGGCAATTCCTCCCAGCTAGCAGCAAAACTGCCTGAACTGAAAGTTCCTCAACAAATTGCACAAAACCTACTGGGAACAGAGGGTGGATTTGAGTGTGGTTATCTCAGATTGATCCTGCAATCTCATCCCTACTTTGTTGATTAAACACAACCAGACCCTTCACAGCTACTTCAGGTTCATAGACTACAGATAAAACCTACGTATTCACTGTGGTTTAATGCATAAGGTTGCAAGAACAAAACTACAAACACGGCACAGAATTCCTTTATTTTGGGGTCCCCTAACTAGGAAACAAAATTTCCTTTTTGAAAATCTTTGCACAGGAAAAAGAAAGTTACAATACATCAGTAAACCCTGTAAAACTGAGAAAGAAACATTTCTTGTTTACTGTAGGAAGAAACAGGATTAATGTGTTCTAACTCATGGTGTCAAAAGGGAAAATTCATAATTCATAAATTCTCATAAAAATTATCATCCCATGATAGCTGTTAGCTTACAGATTACAAGCCTTATCGCGTAAAACCCTCCTGAAATGAGACATTAAGTTGATATTTAGATCCAAATCTGTCCTGTTTTGCATGCACTGTTTTATACATTAAATACCTAGTTTTGCTGCCAGTCTTCCCTCAAGGATGGTCTTTGCTCTTCACAGAATCTCATACCTTTATTTTTATATAAATATCATGTAACTTTTATTTATTTTTGTTCTCACAGTCATTCTTTTCTCCATTAGAACTGCTGTGCAATATATACCCAGGTCTTGTTAGATCAATCAATACTTTATTTACAAGGAAAATGCCTTATTTAGAGACATGGCAGAAGTAAGATGTTTGCTGAAGCACTGGTGCATAAAGAAACTGCTGAAGAAGCTGCCTGAATAGGAAATTTTTCCTCTATAGGACACTGTCCCACGTAGAGAGCAACTGTTGGTTTGACCAAATTCACTGGGTAAGCATTACATCGCAACATCTGCTTTAGGGACCTCATAGACAGCAGCCTGTCTCATAACCAGTGAAATGCAACTACTCTAAGTACAACCATGCAACAAACAGTATGAAGAGCTACCTTGGTATTTTCCCTACAATTGTGCAGAAAACAGTCTCCCTGCCTTGGGACTGTCCTGAATTTAGGGATTTTCTGTCCTGTATCTGGACAATATGGATATTTTTGAAAGGGTGTTTGTTTTGGGAAAAGTTGTTTTTGCAAGAATAGTAACAACTTGTGTTATTGATGGCACAGTGAAGGGAGAAAGTCAATATACAAGAGATAGAACACAAAAGGGAACAAGAAAGGGGTCAAGAGCTATTTCCCAGAGCAGCAGGTAGCTTAGGTGATGCCACACTCCTTTCATAAGGCACTAGGAAAAACTACTGTGAACTATATGCTACGAAAGCACATAACTTTCTTTCCATGCCCCAAACAATTACCTGACTTCTACTGGCACTCCTGCTCACTAGTTTGGGCTTGAAACACTATTTGGAGCATGAGAAACTTTTCCCATCTGAAGTGTTTTTGAAACTGGTAGCTTCCAGGTTTCAATTCAAAACCATCTTATTGGAAAATTCCCAGTCAATTGTAATTCTACCAAATAACAGTTCTAGGAAGACATGATGCAGACATTACTGAGATCAATTATGTAAGATTAAAGAGTCCACTTACTACCTAGTTTCTTTTTTCCTATAACCTGATTTCAGTCAAAGGATCTTTATTTCCCAATCATTTTTGCAAGCTGAATAGATGGAGTTCTTTACAATTCTTACCACCAGGAGTTTTCTTCAGCTTTCAGGCCATTTTTCTGTGGTTGTTTCCTAAATCTTCTCCAATTTTTCACCAATTTTCATGGTGAAAGAACTTAAAAGGAATCTCTCATAAGAAAAATTGGCCCATCCGTTATTAAAAAAAACCCCCATCTTTAGGTGATTGTAATTAACAAAGAACCTTGCATTATATGCAGCTCAAATGAAGCCCTCCAATATGTACTATACTGCAGTGCATTTCTCACCCTACAAATACATCTCTCCACTTTTTCCAACATTCACTCATTATGTTTTATTCCCTAGTACAGGAGCTCTCGACAATCTTTTCAAGACACAGCTTTGAGTAATGTGAATACTTTACATTCTGAGGATGCACTTCCTTCAGATTTTAAGGTGTTTGGGTTTTAAGTCATGCTCTGTTTTACTCAAATGTAGCATATCTTCATACTTGCATTCAGAGTAAATACAGGGAGTTCCATTTTAAATACTTTAAAAAAAGTATTAAGACATGGTGACAAAGAACAAACTATGCTCAGCTTCTTAAACTATTTTCTGTCTATTCCATAGCCTTAGTTTTCACATTAGGACAAGAAGACACACCTTTGCTAGTTGTTGGATTCTGTATGCAAGTAGCTGGATGAACAGGACAATAATGAAATACTTAGGAAACATAAAAGTGCTGATGAGTAGTGCCATTTTTCCTGGTGAACTAACATAGGCAAACATAGTTTTGGATGCACAGGTTCCCCTGCTGACTGGGGGCAACAGGTCAGGAGAAAGAACAAGGATGCTTTTCCTATATTAAACATAACAGGAAAACTTCTTGGATCCTACGGTTGTTACATGGAATGGCATAAAAATCCAGCATTGTTTTATAATGTCTCAGCCTCTCTTAAAAGGGAGCAGTTTAACTAGGAATGATGTTACTGTCTCCTTCATAAAACAATAAAACTTTTTCTGATCTCAAGGGGCAATGTAATTCAACAATGAGCTGTCTTACATACAGTGTGGAACTTCTGCAATTCCATAACCAGGTCTAAAGAACTGAATGCTTCTGTTGACAAATCAGTAAATAATGAACAAAAAGGAATGAGTGGAGTAGGGTTTTGTTGATGATATTCTGCAGTAAACTGAGTTAGGAGCATCTGAAAATATCCACCGGTCAATCCCACCAGCTCCATTCCCCAGATCCCAGTCAAAACAGTAAGAGGAGCTTGTGGAGGTAACCTCATTTCACTTGCTAAAAATATTTGCAAAAATAAGGGTTGGCAAAAGTACTGCCTGAATTTTTTTATTGCTTTAGCTTCCTACTTCTGCTTCTGCACTACAAGCAATATGTTTCCCTTTCCAGCACTTTGATAAAAGGCTCTACTCCTGGTGGGAGTTTCAAATTTGCCAACAAAATGGAATATTCATACAGGCAGTTCTGTTATTCTAGTTGGCTGCCCTATCTTTGCTATGGCCTATGAATACTGTACAAGATTTTGGGAAATGGTCTAACAGCAGCTTGTCTGTGGCAGCAATAATACCACAGATTTTGATCATTAGTTTGCCAAATGTTTTATAGGCAATTTTGGGTGATCCCTGTGCCAAGAGGTAAAAAGAGCACTGCTCAGTAGCACATACATTCAGCAAGAAATATAAGCCTGACTAACAACACAATGTCTAGGACTTCAGAAGGGGACAGGGATCTGCAGGATGGTACGCAAAGGCCATCAGAGTGCAAATACATCACAGTATAAGCAGCCTATGCAAAGGTCACAAGAAAAGGGAGGACATTTGAACCTAGACTTATTCCATATAACTTCAGGTGCTTAGTTAAAAGCATTTAAATGACAATCGATGCGGATAAACAACAAAAACAGTGTGCTGAATCACCTTTTGGGAGGCCCAGGGATTTGAACTGCACATTGTGTCCTCTTTCTCTCTTGATAGGAGGATGAGTGGAGCAAAGGAGCAGTGCTCCCACTGCTAGGTAAAGCGCTCCCAGTTAAGTATGCAGCAAGGGATGAGATAAGCCTCAGCTCACTGCCCAATCCTCCAAAGACACCACAGTGAGAGCTAATGCACTGCTACAGCCTGCTTACCTCAAGGCATCTACGTCATATTTACCACATAGGCACAGAGGACTTAAGCAGCAGGGTCTATACAGCTCAAAAGCATCAGCCTTAAAGCTCAAGGGAAAAATAAAGGATCAAGATATTCATGGAAAGACTTAGATTCTTAGACTAACCCCAGTATATGGTGGAGACTCAATGTATTTTTCTTTTCCACAAGTCAGGAGCTGAGACTCAAAGAAGTATTCCATTAGACAATCTCTTCTCATTTTCTCCACTGGTGCTGTAAATGGCTGTGAAAAAATTAAGCTCAAATGATAAGTTCCTCTTCAGGGATTAACTCTGTGGAAGTCCATATCTCCCTATGAAAAGGAAGCTTCTCTTTGACATCCACAGCCAGAAGTGTTAGCATCTTTTTCTCACGTTCACAAGATAAAGAGCCCTGCAACCTTTAAATGCATTGCAAATGGACTTCACTGTTTACACCTTATCTTTTTGCCTGGAGGAGAATGCAGGCCACAGAATCATGGTGAAATGACCTTTAAAATCATCTTATGCTACAGTGGAAAGAGACATGATGCCCCAAGGCAAATTTGAGAGTCCTCTGGCTCACCCTCTAAAAGTTCAGTGTGGTAAAGGGAATAGAAGAGAAAAAAGAATGCAGAAATTTGCAGGGAAGCTGAGACAAATCAACTGATTTGTCAGGATGTTTGAGATGGGCTGCTCCCCAATACAACATAAAAAGTAACGGGGGAAGTATTTTGAGTGGACTAGAATTGAGAATGTAACTTCCTTCACAGAAGGCAAAGAAACTTCTGACATAATGGCTTCTTCATCAAGGCATTTTTCAAAGTGGCAAATTTAGGCCTTTAATTCCCTCTCAGGCTGAAGAACAACTAAGTCTCCCAGTCCCTTAATGAGTGCTCTGCAAGCCAAACCTTAAGGGGAGTTAGAAAGGATCTTGGAGGGCCAAGTGTGAAGCAAGGACAGTTACTTCAACTGGGTCAGTCCTGGGCATGAGAGAGTCACAGCTATACTTTCCTGAAGTCCTTAGGGGAAAAGAAACCCAGTACTTAGAGAGGCAACATCTTTGGTGCTTGCATTCAGCCGGCAGCTTTTTGTAAGGACATTTTTGGGCTCTGATCCCTGAATTACTGTGAAGTTTTGCCTTCAGCACCTAAACATATTAGGATGCTATTTCCGTGACATGAGGCAGCTCAAGGCTCCATGAAGGACATTAGGACTTCTGAGTGCTTGGTGCAGAGATCTCTTTTCAAAATAGGACAGAGACTTCTATAAATAGCCTTGGGCAATCAGAAAGCTTTAGCCATTACATATGTTCTCTATACCAAATCCTCAGCAAAGGTTTCAATCAGCATAAACCAAGGTTCAATGAAGGGTTGAATCAAAGGCCTAGGCCTATAAACAGTCAATTTAGTGCCACAAAAGATGACATTTATTGAACGCCTATTTCCATCCAAGCAATCCTGTGGTGCTTGAATCTTAATCCATTCCTCAACGGATGATTGGAGCAAGCATAAAATAAAATGTTTGAATAAAACAGAAATATCAGTCATCAAATCTGCTGTCAAGCTTTTTTGTGGTCAGTGCAACCACAATAAAGCTGAGGGTTATGTCAAAGTACATTTGCTGCAGCCAAGCCAGTTGTAAGCAGTCTTCTCTAATAAGGCTTCAGGGTTGTTGTTTTTTTTTTCACCTCACAGAGGACAGTTTCAGAGCCTTGGTCCAGCAAGGTAGCCTTTGTTCCCTTTCTCACTGTAAAAGTCAATTTGTAACAGGCAAGCTTAAAGTGTCTTAGGCCATTTTTGAGTAAGAATTGTCTGGTGCTTTGAGTTTCTTATAGAAATAGGGTCAAAGCAACAGAAGTTGCCTATACCCTCTATTTCTCCAAGTGACTCTGGGAGGGCTCCAAGAAAAAGATAGAACACAGTCATTATGGCACAAAAAGATCCATCACAACCATTTAGGCAGTTCTGCTGCAGCATTTGACAACCTCTCAACTACAGTGCATCTGCATTATCTGTTGTACAGAGGCATTGCACACCCACTGTGTATGTCCTTTATATTGTAGTTGCCACCAGCTTTAGGGTCAATTCATGGGTTATTTATTGAGCCACACCAAAAGCACAGACCTAAAGCCATCAAAGTGGGACAGATTTCTAGACATGTGATTCTGCCTCTTTCATTGATGCAAACCAAGCTCAATTTGCAGCCCTTTCAGTTCCTCTTCAACTATTACACTTCTCAAAAACTTTCAGCGGTGGTGTGTCCCACTTCGCACTATCAAATGCTGTTAACAAGGCAACAGCACCCTGAAGTCCAGCCCCCAGAGAAGCCATATACTCTGCTTCCTTTGAGAGTAATACAGGCCAAAATACAGTCTGCACCTCTACTATTTGGGGCAGACACCATCATGTACTGAATATACTTTCCTAGATTAAGGCAGTGGATTCTCTTCTAAAAATTTCTAGGGAGGGATTTTGTTGCAATACTGGAGCCAGATTCAAGAACCTTTAGCCAAAACAGCTTTACTGGAGCTTCCAGCTGATGCTTGTTTGCAGGCACATGAGGAACTAAGCACTCTTTCATACAGGAGTTTTGATGGCCACAATCTCCATCCAAGTGGAACAAGTGATAGCTAATGGCATTAGCATTGCACAAGCACTATCACACAATGACCTAATCCAGACCCACTGAGGTTAAGAGACAGCATCTGATGGACCTAGCATTTCATTAGATCTGTTGGCAGGCATGTCTTCAGGGACAGTTGTTCAGGTAAGAGAAGTGCTGTTGCTACATCCACAGCATACGCTCCCAAATCATAGCAAACTGAATCAAGCATTTCCTGCATATGAAAAATCAAGTGTCACTGCCTGCGATAACAGTCTCGTATGAAGACAGAGCCTTCCAAAATAAGCCATTACTGAACAGAAACACTTGTATCTTTGGTACAACCCAAATGAATGTTGTGTGATTTTGGACTTCACGATGATCTAGCAAAGCTAAGTTTTCCCAAGTGCTATTTCAGTTCCCAACACAGAGTCCTGGAGTTAGCAATGCCTGCACAAAAACCTGTGTGCACTGGTACCAACAGAATGGCAAACAGGCCTCCTGCCCTTTCCCCCCCGACTGGAGAGGAACCAGACCCAGCAGTCTGGACAAGCCCAGTAGAAGTAACTGCCTCATCAACATACAAAATTGGACTGACCAACCTTTTTCAGCTGTGCAGCAAGATAAGAAGGTAATGATCCCATTTGAGGAATACTAACAGCAGTTATCCATTTGACATCAGTGACATATCAGACTCTTGAATTTTAAAGGCAGTACCAATTAAAGAACCCTTTCGTGTATCATTAACAACCTGGCAGCTATTAATCTACTTAATTACAATACTAGCTTTGTGTCTGAGGACAGGACTTCGATCATTAATATTTGACAAGCACAGACTTGTCCATTATTATGTTTTGGAGTTAAATGGAAGTGTTGAAAATTCATGGGCAACTCTTAAGCTATCTCTTCCTTTGCCTAAGGGAGCTCTTTTTCACCCTCCAATCTTAATATCCTGTCTCCTGGTTCTTATCCTAAAACAGCACCCCTGGACTAATCTAGTGCAAGATCAATATTACAGCATCCATTCTCAGAAATCTTGCTCATCAACTGACCCTCCACAGAAAAACCCAAACCCAACCAATCAAGGGAAAAAAACCAAAACCAAACCAACCACCAAAACAAAAAACAAACCAACAATAGTCAGTTGAACTCTACTAACACACAATACACCCAAGAAATATACAATTCAATTCTCAAGCTCCAGCTGGTATGAAAATTCAGCATAGATATGAACTGAGATTAAAATTCAGTACCACAGTTTTGTATTAATGAAGCATCAGTTAATAGGAAAACAGCAAAGCAATCAATTGTGAGCAGGTGTTCATCAGATCAGCATTATATAAAACTAATGGAAAAGGTCACAACAGACCAGGAAGGAACAACCTGTAGCCTGCGAGATTCGTTCAGAAATCTGAAGCAGCAAAAAAGGACCATAGGCAAGAAAATCCTACAAATAAACTTTTGAACTCTCCAAGAAGGCAATTCTACCTGAGGAAGAACAAGTTAGGATTTGATTTCTTGAGAAACAACCGGTTGTCATATGGGATTGAAAAAGTTTTCATTTAAAATAAGAGAAACAAAATTGAGATCTGAAGCTATATTGCAGAAGTCAGCAACAGAATCAGGACCCAAATCTTAAGGCACTGCTAACAAAAGTCCTCCCTTTTCCAATAACCATCAAGAGGTGGTACAAGTATGAAATCTCATCTTCTTTCTTTTAATCTAATGGCCACCTGACTTCCAAGTTGTTTGAAAAAACCATTACTTTCAGCATTTTTTATCCTTTTATTATTTTACTGCACCACATGGCTGAGCATATAATTAAGGATTTAAATAATGAATAGATATTAGCATTATGTAAATCATCATTTTCCATTAATGGGAACTGACGGTAACTGCCTGTGAATCACAAGCATTAGAAGTCACAGATTTACACATTTTTAAATTTGAAACTATATGCCTATTATAAATTACAATCAAAACAGCTCTTTTGACTACTCTTAGATTGTTCCCAACTCAATCTGTTGCACATCTGCTAGCAAAACTTTATGTCCAAGGCTCTTAACAGAATATGGAATATATTAGTATCTTGAATTAAGAGAGCATGGAGTGCTCAAACTGTGATTATTCCAACTAAAATTAAAACCTCCAAGTTAGCATTATGTATGTCTATTCAAATTACATTTAGCTAAGGTCAGTTATGAAAAACAATTGCCATCTCACCACTTACTGCTCTCATCTGTCTTTTTTAATAAACTCATTACCAAGCCATAATTGGAGTGGTTCACTTAGGCCTGGTCTGGAAAGTATTGCTTGCCTTAATTCTTCTTGCTCTATCTATTTCCACTGTGGCTTGGGGCTTAATCCACTGATACTCCAAATAATGAGTTCAACAAACACGCAAGACAAAAAAAGTCTATTCTGAATGGTACACTGCACAATTTTCTTGTTCTACATAAACATGTTTTAATACCAATTTCAATAAAAGATACTAAATCAGCAGCAAAGGCTAGTGGGACACCCTTCTACCTCACTCTGGAGCGCTCAAGAGTCAGTGATGAGGTTCACCATGCAGCTATCCATGTCCCAGCAACATTAGTCATCCTCCCTATTATTAAGTCTAGTTTCTGACATCAAAACCCAACTTCTGAATATTTCCCAAAATACACATTTCCTGAATATGAGATTATAAAAATAATTTTGTTTGCAAAAAATTATATCAATTAACAAGTATACAAGTAGAAAAATACTTGAATAACCTGTGGGGTTTACTAAGAAATCAGAAAGAAAGAAATGATAGCCAAGAGTGCTATGGGAAGGGTAACTTGGCTGTTTGTCCATGGTACATAATGCCTGGCAGAAGAATGATATGAAAAGAGAATTGGGATAATACAATTAGTTGTTCAACTGCATCTGGACATCCAGGGCCACTTTCTTTTTCTTTAAACAGTCCCCCTCAAAAATTCAAGACTACATGTGTAAATACTTTAAACATAACGAAGCTGGGATGTTTGACAGTAAGAATGCCCAGATTCCACCAAATGCAGTAACTTTTCTCCTATATCAGATGGAAAGGATGCCTACAGAGGAGAAGGAACAGGGCAAAGATACATTCCCCCAAGCGATTCCTCAGCCTTTAGTTGTGTTTGGTTTAGTGCACTTCCTGACTGATTCATTCTGGCAACCTGTTAACAATCAAAGTTTTTTTTCAACTTTTTCTTTTTCAAATGCTCATCCAGTCTCCTCAACCCTTGCAAATTTCTTGCACCCACAACATCCTTTGACAAGAAATTAAAAAGTTCTGTGCACTGTACAAAGACTATCCTCTTAAATTTGGGTTGTCTTCGTCTGAACCTAGGCCCTACCACCTCCATTTGACAAACCCATTCTTCCAGTAGTGGAAGCAATTAAGTGGATCTGTATTAACCCTTAAGATTATGTAGCTCTCATCCACCAGCAGCAAATTCTTGTTCTCCAAACACAGCTAGCCATTCCTCATTAAAAATCCTGTGCATATCTCTGATTTTTTCTATCCTTCTCTGCAACTTTCCCAGCTCTCAAAACTATTTTCTGAGTCAAGGGGACAAAAACACATGTTTCTCAGGGTGTAGCATCATGATATCTCTGTTGGTCTCAGTTTCTTTCCTCATAGTGCCCAAACGCTCCTGCTCTCCCACCACTTCCTAGCTTTGAGTTCATGTTTTCATGCTTCATGCATCTGTCTTAACTGCTGCTTAGCTGTAACAATTCACTCAGAGGCCACTGCTGCATATATGGCACTGGATTTGCCAGTACATCATTTAGTTCTTGTATACACTGATTTTCATCTGCCATTTTGATACCCATTCACTCAGTTTTATAAGATCATTCTGTAGACCTACAGTCAAGTCTTGTTCTTTGCAAACCCAGATAACATCCTACATCAGCCAGTTTGATCACTTGCATGCTCACCCTGTTTTCCAAGTTTTTTATGAACATACTGAGCATCACAGGACCTAGCCGAGTCCAAAGATTGATAACATTTCACCAAGAGAGATGAGCATTTACTGACCTACCTGTTCTACACATAAAACAAAGAGCACATGCTAAGGGTTAATCTCAAAATGACAAGGATGCAGTTGATTTATTTCACAAAGACCCAACAATGCTTTGAGTAATGTGAGAGTTTCAACTATAGTGGCTTAGAAAGATTGCAGTATTGGCAGATCTTCATTCAAGGAATGGTAGCCAGCTTGGCTAGCAGTATTTAGTGAAAATTTTTCACTGGTCTGTGCACATTTCTCAGAGTGATCTTTAAGCACTTAGGTTCAAAGACCACTGCCACCACCTTCCTATGCAGAAAAAACAGCATGTGCATTGGCAGCAGACCCAGCCTATCCAAACTACATAATAACTACCCTTTATGTAGATATTCCAAGATTCATTTCTCATCATTCTCAAAGTATGCTGAAAAATCAGAAGAGTTCCTCAAGGTGTTGTCTGATCTCAGATCTGGGATAGAATGCTTTGGTAAAGCCGGGCAACATTTTGAAATGAAACCCATAAGAACTATTAACACAGCACTGAACATTGCTTGTATTACATGCCAAAACTAATTCCTTGCCCATCAGCCCAGCTCTGCTACTGCTAATATTACAGGTCAGTTTTACACCTCCACTAGAAAGACTTGTCTACAGGACATCAGAAATAGAAATAACACCCAGAGAAATTATCAGGTTCAGCTAATGAAAAGCAGACATTAGATACTGGTTCTCAATTCAGGCTGCTGCTTCTCCTGATGGAATTCCCATACACAACACACAACAAAACACCAAGTGAAGTTATGCAATCACACTCCAAATGTTACACAGGGTTGAATGCCCATAATACGCTATTCTAATTGGGAATATCAAATCAAACATTTGCAAAATGTCATTCAATGAACTAGTATCCCATAAGCCCCTACTGTTAGTTAGGAGCTGGAGAGTTTAACTCCAGCCTTTCCGACTTAGTTTAGTTTGTCCTGCTTAGGTGTAATTGCCACATTAATGACATTCAACACACAAGAAAAGCAGACAAATGGTGACTAATAAACTTAGATATTAAAAAAAAAAAAAAACAACAAACCCCACAAGAATCTATTGCCTTGTTCAAAACACAGATAAGCCACTTGAATTGTTCAAATGTGGACAGTATGATTGAAGGACAATCTATAGTGTAGTCTGTCATGCTTCCCAGATTACACACCAAGATGCTTATTCCTTTGCTCCCTTTTGTAAAACCTTGTGGATTTTGCCCTTAACGATAGTGGGACTGAGCAGCACCAGTTTAATGTTTCCTGCACCCAACACCAATGGTAGAACTTATCTGCTCTGTATTGATCACTTCCATAAAAAATATCCAAAATAACTTCCACTGGTCCAGAAAAAGAAACACCCTCGAGGGATGGGGTATCTCTGCCCATTTTATTTCAGAAATTGACTGGTTTTTTTCACTGAACAGGAATTCTGCTAAGAGAACATCTGCAGTTCTTGCCTGTCTGCAAAATTGTGGAGTGAGAAAAAAAGATGTCTTTAGCTTCCACAAGAGGCAAGTAACTTAAATGTCACTAAATCCATGCCAGAACACAGCTCCACAGAGGTCTTTGTCTGCAAGAGGAGCAAATTCAGTAAGTGGTCAGTCCTTTCAAAACAGTCCTCTAGGGATCAGCCATTCCCCTTAACATTGCTGCCAAATGTAAAAGAAAATCAGCCCTCTCCCAAACAAATCCAAAGACCACTTCAGCTTCAGAGAAAACCTCATTACCAGCATGATCAGATACACATGCGCAGTATAGAAAGTTTCCCTTCTGCAAAAGACAGTTCATGGATCTGCCTGGAAGGTCTCCTGAGAGAAGAGGTGTCATGAGGACTGGTATTGCTCACAGCCCCATCACCTCATTCAGAGGGTTGTGGTACTTTTGCTTCTGGACCTGGAAAGAACACAGGACAGCACAAATGGAAAAAGGAACATTAAAAAAGCTGTCATTAATACAAGATGCATTACTGAGTCCGGGGAGGCCCACACAAGCAGCAACAACCATCCTCGCCAGCATCATACAACTAAATTCTGACCTTTCCACACATACAAGCAAGGCCTCAAAAACTACAGCACACAGCATAAAGAGAGTAGAAGAGGTCAAAATTACCTAGCGATGCTAAGAACTCTGAAGTAGCAGGGGAGTTGTTAAATGAAAATGCTTGAGCAATCTTGGCAAGCTGACTCGGATACCACTATACAGAGAAAAGAAAGAAAGTTTGGACTGGCATCCAGCTGAGACATTACCAATATTGCATGGGACTAATAATTTTCTGTATGAATTTTTATTATTCCCTCCGAGTCATGGAAAGAATAAATATGAGGTTTCATTTCACTTTAATGATTTTCAGAAGGAGGCTCTGAAGATAAAGTCAGAAAGCAAAAATAAGTGTTTAGATATCTCTTGTAGTTTGCTCTGTTGCCCCTAATCCCCAGTCCTGAATGAGATGCTCCGTGAACTAAGTCATCAGCTTGGAGAGGAAAAGGGCCTGCCCCGAGTGTAACCTGTTTGGTAGGCAATGGACAGGCAACAAAACCCAAAGGGACAAACTTGCCAACAACATTTGGTGGATGGACCATGTGAAGGAGAATACTTACATTATTTTAAAGTGTTAAGAGCCCTGGACAAGTACAGTGGGAAAGACAATGGTATTTAAGTGACGTCAGAGCAACAAAATTAGGATATAACTAGACCAGAATTTTCCTTACACTGCCCAGGCATTGCAAAACTACTAAAGCAAGCTTAACTCCAGATTGTAACAGAAATATTAACATACTGGCTTTAAATAGATGTATCATGACTACTGATGAGTTTTAAACGTAGGTCAGAAAATGCTTAGTGATGGATAAATGCTTATCACACACATCCCTATACAGTATATGATCAGGCAAGTAATTACTTTCAGTCCTCTAGGTTGAATATGTACCAGTGGTAAGAGAAGAGCTCATAGAAATGAACTTCAGTCCTTAACTGCTGTGAGCAAAACCTCATCTACTGGCAGCACTAGTCAATGCCAAGCAGAATCTTTCAGATATAGGCCAGCTCAAACCTGTGGCCTTTGAAGATAAGCAAGTAGATTCAGTCAAACATTATTTAATTTCACAAAGTGTTACTCAGATTATTGTTTCTCTAATGCCGCTGAGTCCAAACCTGTGTTATTCCCCAGAGTACAGGAATCCCTGGAACCATTTTCAGGCTCTGAAAGATCACAGACATTTGAGGATATGGCAGATTAGGGAGGAGATGAAAATTAGAACATCCCTCTCTTCTCATTTCCTTTCTCTCCCCTCCCCTGCCATTCCCTCTGATGGGGAGACGAAAACAGTGAGTGTGGCACATGTAGCACTCAAAGAAAGGTCAGTGCACTAATGGCTGCCTTTTCCACAAGTCAGCCACACAGAATTTGATCTGAAGATGCAATACATCAACAGAGGGTGTTGGTTTTTTTTTGACTGAGTTGACAGAAACAAATGAACAGGTCACGTATTCAATCTCTCAGACAACATAGGATTGCTTCATTTGTTGCAAAGGTCAAAAACAGTGACCTGGTTAAGAGCTAAGTGTTTTTCTAAAGGTGAAACACTGATGAAAGCGAAACATCATTTATTTTTAACTAGCTACCAGAACGGTATTTGATTCTTCTCTAAGCACAGAAAAAGCACATTATTCTTCGAATACCTGCTTATCTCTAGCAAAAAGGTATCACTGTCTTTGAGTAAAAATTTCATAATCTGGAAACTGTTCTGCAGGAAACAGGCTGAGCGAAACAGCAGAGTTTCTGCTGATGGGGGACCCCATCATCCTTTCCTGAAGATCTAAATTCCCCAGGGTGAACTAGGCACAAGAGTTGCAACAGAAGGCATACTATTTGCTTAACAGAGAGCTTTCCCAGCTCTGCTCCGTGGCCATCTCTATGACAGCTGTGAGATGGGGGCCAAGTGGCTAAGAGGCCTCTTCCCATTACAGGAAAGGGTCTGCCAGGCTCCCACATCTCAGCTGGTTGGATGCTCTACCACTAAATACAAAGACAGCTCCCATTAGCCTTCAATTTGCAGTTATCCAAGATGGATCAACTCTAACAAGAGATATCAAAAGACTCATATTTAAAATAGTCAGCTGCCCAAATCTTCAGGGACATGCATAGGATACGTACATGCCAGGCTCAGTCTTTTGTTAGGCTTGATTTAAGTTTGGTTCTCCCTAAAGCCAGGCCAGTCCATCCTTGTGTCTGACATTCAGCAGCTGGTTTAATTTCAACAGCCCTGAATTTCAGAAACTTCTATCCCTCAAAAGCATCACCAAAGGAGATAAACTAATGAAGAAAAAAAAAAAAAATTGGCAAATCAATATTTTCTATTTCACTAAAAACATCCCAGACTGCTTAAACTGTGAGACTACCTTCAAATGCTGCTTGTATCTCCTTTGGAAAAAGATCTTTTAGTATTCCTCTCATGAGGCACCAGATTGTGACTTAGACCTTGAAACTCTGCAGCAGGGCTGGAAAACACAGGTATTTAATATGGATGCATAGGCATATGCACAAAGCTCTGTCTGAAACTCAAACTCAGTCAGGTGATGCTCAAAATGACTTTTTAAAAGTTTATGCATTAGAAAAAGAAAGAGGTAATTCACTGCACTATACTGAATATGTGCTACAATGCTGGTAAAAATCACAACGCTTTTTTAAAAGGGGCCATTTTCCTTCTGTTCTCAGCATTCTTACAAAGACAACGTTACATTCAGATTTGGATTCACATCTCACTTAAAATCAGCTGTAGCTTGCTACTCCTTTTCATTAACAAAACACTTTGCTTAAGCTTGGCATTCTTAAGACATACTAATTTTTTGAGAAGTGCAATGTCTTGAAATCTCACAGAACCTTCCCATCCATGAGCATGAAGCAGGGGACACATCCCATGATGCACAATGGAACAATATTATCTGAATAGCTACTGTTTCTATGACAATTTGCTCGCATTCCGACAAGATTATTTCCTTGATCATGTCAGGCTGCACAAATACACGAAATAAGCAGAGACAACAGCTCACATAAATATTGCAGCCAGAACCTGTGATTAAAGGTATCCCAGCCACATCTTTGTCATTGGCTGCATTTAATTTTAAACATTTTTCCTGTAAACAAACCTTGTCTCATCTTCTTTCTCCCTTTTTAGTTAAATTTTCTCTTTAAGATAATCTTCAGATGCACAAAGTATTCCCCTCTGATATTTTATTGTTGAGCAATGAACCACTCTTGGTGGTTTCCCAGACCTCTTGCCAATGTAACCATGGAGACCTTGCCAGCTGCTACAACATCTTGAGGAATTTTGTCTCTCTCACTAGCTTCCCCTGTGGCAAAATCATTATGAAAAAAAGGGAATCACAATGGCTACAGGATTTTTTTTTATTTTTGAAACACTCACTAACCTGCTTATTATGCCAACTGTTGGATGTATTGCACATTATTAAATAACAGTACTTGATAGTTACGTAATAAAAGCATGCAGAGGAAACATACAGAGGTTATCAGGTGAAGGCTTATATTCTAAACTACCCAAGAGATAAGACTCCGTAACACCCCATGTTCACACTCAAGTAGCTGAAACAAGAAGCTGTATACATCCACTTTCAGATGATGTTAGAGCAGAGATGCTGAATGAGAACAGCATGGACTCTCAAGTCATAGGTTCTAAAAACAGATGCCAGACCTACACTTAACCAGTGAACCTACAACCACAGAAATAAGTTCTGTTTACCGTCACCTCTTTCCAGCATTTTCCATATGGAAGAGATCAGAAGGAAAATTCAAGCAGGATGCCAAAAGGAAATAAGGGCAGAAAGGGAAAAAACACACTGTTCACTCTCTTGGACCATAATTTTCATGCTCTTCCACTGTTGCAGATGCCTCACCAAGGTTCTGATCCCATAACAATGCAAAGAAAAAGATTCTTTTCATCTAGGTTCTTTCACTCCCCCTTCATTTCGTACCGCTTTTCTTTGCACAGTAAGGGCATAGTCATCCAAACAAGGCAGAATCTTTTGCAACACTTCTATAAATCAACAGCTAAAAGCACAGTGAAAAGCAAAACTTTACACATCCCAGCAGAAGCTAGTCCAATCTTTTCATGATGGACAGTAAGTTCTGCCTCTTTCTCTGGTACTAAAATAACCAGTTAGAGCCAACACCAGGTGCAAAAAACTCAATTTTCCTATTTTACTGTTGTTAGCTTAGTCCTTTAAGGGGCATTTATTTCTAATTGCTTCAAGGAAACATGATCATACATCAAGAAGGGGAACTCCTGCAGTGTTAGTCTATCTCACTTTTGTGCTCTTTCTCCATTTTTAATTTGAACAAGGGCTTCAAAAGCATTCTTCCCCTCAAACACTCCTAAGAAAAAAATAAAGCAAACAAGAAATATTGGCTGATTATGCCCTATTTAACCCTTTACATTTCAAACACTGCAATGTTTTGGGTTTTTTTAGCTTTTTTTATTGCATTTATAAATTAAAGGCAGCAACTGTTTCTAACAAGCATTGTTGTCAATGCATCAGCTGAGTTCAGTTCTCTATACAGCACCCATATCACTGTGCCTTTTATTCCATTGAAATTAATTCACTAATGCTATTTTCACAAACAGCAATAGGCACCTTCCACCACAAACAACTTACACAGTCTAGAGACACACAGACTAGGCTTGCAGAGAAAAAGCATATGTCCTCAAAACTCGCTGTGAAACAGCCTCACCTACATCTAACAACAGCAGTCCATGGCTTGGCATATTTGCAAGCATGATCTGGGCAACTAATCACACTAGTCTGTGCTGTGAGATCCAAGAGAAGACAAAAATCTTCAGACCCACACCAGGGAGACAGTGACAGGAAAAGGACAGAGCCTTCCAAACACTGCAAACCTGCCTGTGGTAAATGGCAAATTTGGCTGGCATTGCTGTGCCCATGGATTTTGACAGAAAACAAGGGAAGAGGAAGGTTGCATGGATGTAAGAAAAAGACTTCTTGTGAAGTGTTGATAGGCTGAAGAGCCTGTCAGGATATCTTACTGTTTGGAAAAGCTGGAGACAATTCTACCTGAGTGAGACCAACAACAACCAGTTTTCCCCTAGCAGTTCCAGTCAGCTACATCACAGAAGCTACTGAAACTGCAAAACACAACTGCTAGTTCAAAATACTACAGCTTTTACATATTAGTTCTTGCTAGAGTTTCCCCCATTCCCACATGGTTTGAGGCAGGATATAAAGTGCACTGCTTGTGGGGCCTTTACAGCAAAGAAGAGCTTTTCCTATGCTATGCTTCAAGTGAATAGCACTGCCACTTTGCAGCCCAAAAACTCAGGGCTTGGTATCTTTTGCAGGTAGTAGAACATTTGCTTGGAGCCCTAGTTTTACTTTCCCAGTACACGAAGGTACCTAGCTACTACCAGTTTTACATGATAAGTTTAGAATCTATTCTAGTGCAAGACATAGTGTTCATGCTGTACTAACATGCTGCAGTGATGTAGAGCTGTCCAACTTAACGAAACTCTTGTTCTACTTCAAAGCTCTCCAAGGAAGCCGAAGTATACCTGGTAAGTGCACAGCAGCTTGTTAAGCATGGGCGATCTTTGCTGTAGTAGCTCTCTACCAGCACTTTATGAAGATGTACATGTCAGTCAAGAAGCAAGGAGGGGGATGATAGGCCTTTTTTTGAAGCTCACTAGGAGAATATACTAAATAACAGCAGCTCGAAGTTCCACATCTCTTCCAGGCAAGCATATGATCAATTCATTACTGAAAAATTCTAACAACTGTGGTGTGAAGAGGCCCCTCATGCAAACTGATTGACTGACTACAGCAGTAGCCTCAAATTTGAAGTTAGTTTGCCCCTTCCTCAGATCCTCCTCATTCCAACCTAAGAGTGATCATATAACCTGAATCTGAAGCAGTGAGTGAGCCTCACCTACCATAAACATTTCATAAAATGAAGTGCTTTCTTTACTTTGATGAAAATTTCAGTTTAGGGTAAGAAAAGACTTCATACACATGGCTTTACAAGTAGAAGAGAGCAGGCAAATACCTTTTAATAGTTCAGTCATGTCTTGGATGTGTGCTCATCAGGGCAAGCCAGCCACCCTTCCAGGGAAAAGAAAACATAGTAACGGAAAAGGGAGCAAGAACTCAAATGTATGTGCAGAGAAAAAAAATCAATAATCTGGAGCAAAGGATGAGAAATCAAACAAACCCTTAGTTGAGTCCTTTGAGCATATTTTCCTGCTCTAGCCAAGCATCTTTGTTGAAAAGAAAAGACAAAGCATGCAGTAGGAGCAAGCTTCGTGCCCTGCATAGTCTGGCATGAGGTCCAGTTTGTCAAGTGGATACAGGGAGAGCCAGAAGCTTACCTCAAGTAAGCACTGATCTTGGGGTAAGTGAAGTAAGCATATTGTTTCTTCTCCTTGTCTTTATTTTTGTCACTATAAACATAATTTGCATTAACTTTTCTGTCTTTTGCATTTTACTAATATACACAAATTTTCTTTAGATTTTAGCTTGTCCTGAACTTAAAGTTCTATGAAGGTAATTGCCTTCTATTTGTGGTGACCCTTCGCAGCAGATGTTCAAAGAAACATCTTCTGCTAGGCATATTAGTCAAAAAAACTCACTAAGCGTGGGGTGTCAGGTAGAAAACCTAAAAGCTGAGAGTCCTGGGGGAGTACATAACGCCTTAAGATCATTAACTTTTTTTTAGCATAAGGACAAAAGCCTTGCTTTTGCTGCAAGAGCAAACACACACACTCAAAAAATCCCCCAAAAGTCCTCAAACCAAAACAACAAGGACAAGAAAACAACCAACCAACAAAAATGCAACAGATCCTCTAAACTCCAGACTGATGGTTGACCTGATTACAGCTGGAACACTTAATTTTCTACTATAATAGCTTATTTTTAAAAGGACAGCAAAGCAATACACAACTTTCACAAGTGTTAGCAGTCAAGGCAAGCTTTTAATTTTTAACTTATCCTGCTAACACACAAGAAGATTAAAAACTGCTCTAAAATTAAGATTTTAAGTAAAGTTCATTAGCTTGAATTAAGAACACCCTTCCTTCTCCACAGCATTACCCATCTGCCCACCACCACAGCAGCAATGGAAAGGAGCCATTCTACTTTGAGAGTCGGTGTAAACAGGCTTCTCAGAGTGCTCATCAGCAGCCTGCCAGGGCTGCAAATCGCAAAAACTTCACTGAGCAGAAAGGAAGACCAAAGCTGAACAATTCTGAAAATCTTGCCTTGTCCGAGTACATACAAAATTATTATTGTAATTAGAATAAACCAGAATCTTTCATATTGCCCTTGTCTCTTAGGAGTGGGTCCTACCAGTCACAACTGTAATACAACCCGGGAACTTTTTCTCATCCATTTGCATAATTCACACAAAATATCTGGAGTTAGGGTAATTAAATGAGAATTATGTCAACAAGCTAAATATTGTGGTGTTGTTTCATAATGGAAATGTCAATTGGATAATGTTAAAATGTTTAGAAATATGTTTGAGCAAAAGATTTTAAAAAAAGATTTCAGAGGAATTGGAAAGAAATAACTTACGTTTTCAAAAGCTTTTCATTTCAAGCCTCCTTTCATTGCGTAGAGAAGTAATTTAATGTTAGGTTGTCGTAAGAAAAAATTATAGTTTGACCTGAAAACAATGCTCCCCTTTCATTCAAAGTTTCTTTTTTCATGGGTGCAGATAAGACAACAAAGGAAACTGTCTGGGCTTTTTCTCCAGCATCAATAGGAGCAGAATGTGTCAAGTATGCCAAGGCCATCTGAGCTTTCTTTAGTTAAACAGTAGCTATGTAAAACATATTCCCAACATATACTATTTTTATTTGCAAGAGATGATGCACTATTAATCAGACTTCAGGAAGAAAATGAAGAGCTGAGCTCCAGATCAAAATCTATCCTGAAAGAATTAACCCACTCTCCTTCAGCAAACTAGGCATTTTAGATCACTTTGGACCATGTATCCTCCAGGTGATTGTTGCTGAATTCACAGCAAATGAACCCATCGTACTTTCTGTTCAACTTCCAATCTTATTTGCTACCTGCAAGCTTTCCCCCAGTGATCACTAGCTCTAACCACTACAGTGTTTGAGTTTAATGGCACTCCAGCTTAACAAAACTCTTCATGGTCATTAAGATAAAATGACTGAATTAATTCAGAAACTCAAGAGCATTCAGCTGAACTGATATTAAACCTCACAAATACATGAGCCAAAGTCCATTTAGGCAAAAGGAAGGTAAAAATGAGTAATAAGAAATAGCCACAATTCAGTTTTAATTTAACTAAAGCATCTTAAGAACAAAACACTCTAACGAAGCACTTAATGACTATTTAAAATTATTTTAACAACTCAACTGATGACTTCAGAGAGAATTTAAAAGATAATTTCCCATCAAAAAGCCTTATGTAAAGTCACACCTCTACCTATTAAGTCCAAGAGTTTGGGTTGAGTCACTCTGCAAAGCCACATCATAGAAAAAAGGACAAGCAAGAAGTCTATAGAATGATAGCATTCTATATTTTATATGTTTATGCACACATGATACATGAACAATTACTTTCACAGAGGCAGAAAATCATGTGATGTAGGATATCAAGAGCAGTTCTTCACAGACATCTGCATAGCACTTACCAGGTTGAGCAGGGCCCACAGTAGAAATCAGTCTAGACTCTTCCTCCTTCCCATCCACGTTTCACAAGCCAAAAAATTTCCCTCAATGTGGTGCATAAAAATTTTAAGTCCTTCAGTATGAAACACACCAAGAACAAAAAGTAGAATGCGGCATAGAATGAAGTAGGCTCAATAATCACTAAAATCCTTGAAATATCACAGACTTTGTCAGATGGAAATACTAAAATAATTCTAGAAATGAACCAGACTTTACATTACAGAGAAATCTTACAACCAACTTCAGTTTGAGTTTGTATCACCCTCTGGCCTTCTGAGCATGCATAAAATTACCACGGTGTCACTCCCACCCCTTTCACAGGTGATGCCAATATGTAAATCTTTCCAAGAAAGAAGCAGGGGTGTGGGAACTCTGCAGAACTTCCATGACACTTCATATAGGTGACTGCAGTATGCTCAAAATAATTAGTCCATATCTGCAAATAAACTCATACCCTTTAGTTCTGGTCTGAGCACTGGTCACAATATCTTATTGACTACCTCCTCCTACACACATTTTGTTCTCTCCTGTTCCTCCAGTAGCATAAAAGATAAAACGAAGACAGGTTAGAGGTGTACCCACACCTACTTAGTGCACTGGGTTGACAAGCTCAATATCTGTTTCCATAGCAATGGAGAAATCTAGCGAGCGTTACAGCTGATCCTCAATCCCCTTCCTCAAATGCCTTGCTACTGCTTTACATCTAGATGAGCTGCAGGTGGTTTTCAGCAGGAGCAAACATTGCTTACCTGTGCTCTCCAGCACAGGGCACTGCCCCACCACAGCCATTGAGATTGCAAGTGCCCCACAGTGGCTCCAAATTTCTCCCTATCAGCCTAAAAGAAGGATAATTTTTTCATCAGGCCTAACCCTTGCTTTTTTTTTGTTTGGTTTGGTTTTTTTGGTTGGTTTTTGTTATTTTTTTGGGGTTTTTTGGTTTTTTTTGCATTGTAACTTATTCTCTTTTGTGTTCCATCTAAAAGTCAGACAGTTCCTCCCATCCTTAAGTACCAAAGCCTTCCTCCCTCTGACTCCAGTCATGTTACAAAGAGTGTAAGTCTTCTTAATAACCACAGGGCTTGGAGTTTTGCTGCATGTGGTAAGTGCAGCTCTGCTTAGGCAAGCATCCAAGAATCTGGACTCTAGGTATCATAAAGTTGGCCCTCAGCTCATGTGTTTGCATTAGAATTATGTTATATTACTTCGCAGTATGAGAAATGCTGCTCAGCAATTCAGCTTTTCATCTAAGCTAGCTGTACTAAAGTGGCAATTCTTATACCTGATTCTCAGCAAGATAATTCCTTTACAGATGTTTTCATGGCAAACTGATTTCCCTCGTGTTTCACTCTAGTTAGATTCAGCATTGTTAATTTATTTTTCCTTCTACAAGGCAATAAACTGTTGCACATTTTCCCTGGAAGGGAGAGGTATTACTGATTTATTTTGCGTAACAGGAGACTCTGATACGAACCATTGATACAGATGAGCAAAAACCACTGCAGAATCTTGGTGGAATCAACAAAACAAACTGGAAAATATCACTAGCTTAGCAGGTGACGATAACATCCTCTGCCTTAACTTATTCCTACACTACTTTCAGAGCAATTTACCTGCACTATGTAACTATTGAAGCTGTAGCTTTAGAGAAATCATGATGTTTAGTGTTTCACAATTGCTAGCTGTAGGGAATTCGGATGGAAAATATCCAAATTACAGCAGCTATTGATTAAAGAGTTCCATGAGAAGTAGGATTTGTCGTGGTGGCAGCATACAGATGCCAAGGACACGTATAGCACTAGCATAGAAGAAATCCTCTCTCAAGCATCATTACAGAAAGCCAAGGTTTCTCAGGATCTGGAAAGACAACAGAAAATATAACCTTCCAGAGGACCTTATACTTCAGGGAAGCCAGATTGCATAGAGGAGAAGCACTCTTCACTGACAGACCAAAAGAGCCTCCATTTAAAACTCAGACATCTCTGGTATGTCACAGAATAGTACAACTCCTCATGACCTTCAGCGACAGACCATGTTTACTTCAGATACTGAACAGGAATAATTGACAAGGAAGAGGGACTGATCTTAATTGTGCTTGCTGCTGAGGCAGGGTCCCCTCTCAGCGGTAGTCAGGTCCAATAATTATTTATAATTATGTGGAGTTGCTGTTCTAGAACAGGCACACAGAACTCAAGTTGTGGGACCAGTCCACATATTCTGTGGAAGGGAGTCACTTGAAATGCTTGTAATGCGAAGACACAGGGTTAATTCTGTGCATTCACAGCTTCATTGTAGGCCTGATAGGAAGCAGCCAAGAAGAAAAAACAACAGCTCCAGATAAAATATCTCCTGATAAACATGGCAGGAGGCTAGTAAACAATGCCTGCAGTCAGAGAATTGAAGAGCTTGCTTTCCCATTTCCCCTTTGAGTCAAATTTTTCTTATGCCAAGCTCAGGAAAGAACAAACCAAATGGGTCCGGCTTACAGGGACAGGGACCTCCCCTACATAGAGAGACAGAAAGAGGTCAGCAGACTGCTGCTGAGGACAAAGACAACACTAGTGGTTTTCCTAAGATTCAAAGAGTTAGCAAACCTCAAAACAGATGAAGGTACTTGCATAGGCTGGTTTTTGCAGTTCCCTCTGCCAGGCTTTGCTGTTTCTCTTGCCATGGAGATTTCACAGCACTTGGGTTCAGCAATGCTATCTGGTTACAGTCTGCAGCAGTTGCAGCTCCACTGGGAAAACCCACAGAGCAGTCCTTGCTGATCTCCACAACATGCTGCTCTAGGGAAGGCTCCTCCACAGGGCTTTACCCTTCGGTAGGGGATGGTAAAGGGCTTCTCTGCTGTGTGTCTGCACATAGAGAGCAGGCACATAACATAGACACAGCATGCTGTGCCTTGCTTTGCAGATAATAAAAACACATGGGATAGAGAGGATTTAGTTATTAGACCAATTAAACATTTTTTGAAAATAAATAGAGGAAAAGAGGGGGTTTCTGATTTTGGAATATAATACAACAAAGACTATTTCTTCCAGACTTTTGCCCTTTGATTATTTTCAATCAGAAAGGAACAATAGCAAGAAAAGTGAGAGCAGAGACAACAAATGACTGAATCTAAACCATTAATCTGAAAACATCTACATTTTTGTCAAACTAGTTCATTTAAAGCATCTAACAAAAAGTCCAGTGCTGCAGAAATTTAACTTCCCAGAGAAATGATTTTTCAAATAGAATGCCTCACCACTAAACAGAAACATTATATTCTGCAGGAGTTGGCAAAACTGAAATTACTGATCTGCTTAGACAGAGATTGTATAGTTATGGTATGGAATTCAGTGCCTGAGAACAGTAAGATGGCTGAATCCATCAGGAAAACTCATGGCAGACTCAACTGAGAGATGCTTACACTCCCTTAGACCTTCTATTTGAAAAGTCATCCAGGCTTCATCTGTGCAATTCACCCAAGAGTTCTGTCACTCAGTCTATTTCTTGTTCCCATAATGCCAGAGTCATAGTCTTCCACGTATGTCCCCTGGGGCTTCAGCATAATTAGAAAAATTATTATAAATTGTGTGCCTCTTGGGAATTAAAGTAACTATGACCAGCATGTCACAAAAGAAACATGCAAATAACAAAATTAGGCCTTTTTTCCTTCTGCAGTTTTTTAAAGCAAATACTTCAAAAATGTTTTTGAAAAGGTACCATTACAAGACACTGTGTTCTGTTTATACACACTCTGCCAAACAAGTTGATTGGTTTCATAATGTATTATTTTCTTGCTCCATGTCCTAAGGAGCAGGAAAGTATACAATCACACTATCTGTCCCTACTACCCTAAATAACTTCTCAGGCCATTTTAAACAAGATCTGACAGAGGTTTCAGACAGAAAAAGATTTTGTTGATCTGCTGGAGGGTAGGAAGGCTCTGCAGAGGGATCTGCCCAGGCTGGATCCATGGGCTGAGGCCAGCTGTGTGAGGTTCAATAAGGCCAAGTGCTGGATTGTGTCTCAACAATTCCAGGCAGCACTAAAGGCTGGGGCAGAGTGGCTGGAAAGCTGCCTGGCAGAAAAGGACCTGGGGGTTCTTTTTGACAGCAGGCTGAACATGAGCCAGCAGTGTGCCCAGGTGGCCAAGAGAGCCAGTGGTATCCTGGCTCATATCAGAAGTAGTGTGGCCAGCAGGACTAGGACAGAGATCGTTCCCCTGTATTGGGTCTGGTGAGGATGCACCTCAAATCCTGTGTCCTTTTCTGGGCCCCTCACTACAAAAAAGACATTGAGGTGCTGGAGGTAGTCCAAAGAAGGGCAACAGAGCTGGTGAAGGGGCTGGAGCACAAGTCTTATGAGGAGCAGCTGAAGGAGTTGGAGTTGTTTAGTGTGGAGAGAAGGAGGCTCAGGGGACACCTTATCATTCTCTACAACTACCTGAAAGGAGGCTGTAGCAAAGTGACAATTGGTCACGTCTTCCAAATAACAAGTGATAGGATGAGAGGAAAGAGTCCCAAGTTGTGCATGGAGAGGTTTAAATTGGATATTAGGAAAACTTTCTTCACTGACAGGGTTATGAAGCATTGGAACTGGCTGCCCAGGCAAGTGCTTGATTCACCATCTCTTAATGTATTTTAAAAGACATGTAGATGTGGGATTTAGAGACACCACTTAGTGGTGAACTTAGCAGCACTGAGTTAATGGGTGGACTCAATGATCTTAGAAGTCTTTGTCAACCCAAATGATTCTATGATTATTGGGTTTGTGGGTTTGAATTATTTAAACAGTCTAGATGAACCTCTCAAATATGCATCTTCTGGCTTCCACTTAAGATACCTAGAAGACAGATGACATCCTTCTACTGCAGACCAAGGGCACTGAACACAAAAATTTGTCAAACAGTGTCCCCAGAGAGATTAAGGATTTCATGTTATCAGCATTTCACAAAACAATATTGAAGGACAGAAGTAACATCTAGGTATATAAATTTCCCTGGTTAACGTGGGAAATGAAAACAGAAAGAAAAAAACTAAGTCAGCAAGCTCAGAGATTTAGTAGTGGAAGAGGGCAGAAGTTTTGTGTCCCCTACCATGGAGAGCATAGTATATATCACAGCTGTGTATGAGAGTCATAATCTCTATGAAAACTGTTATGGAAACAACTTATGCTCAGAATATCTTAGAAAAGTAAAATTCTGCGCAAAAGATGTAGACAAGGTCTTCTAGATGGTCATGAATTGTATTTTAAAGTGACTTTTCATTGCAATTAAACATTTTCCCAGATAATTTCTTTGCACTGTGGAAACTCTGGTAACTCAGAGTTCACTGAATTTTTATGAGACCATAGCTGAGTCAAGAGAAGATTTACAAGCAGCAGGGACATGTTCAAGCAGTAATTAACTGGGAGAAAACTTGATCAATAAGAAGATAAGAGATTAGGAGGATTTACTCTGGTCTGTTTCATTTCTCCTTGTTCACTTGATCTACCACCATTTTACATTGCTACTTCCCCAGCAGTGCTATTTCTACTTGTTCACTATAGCATTTAAGCCACATGCAGTATTTTAACACATCTGACCGTTGTATGTATTTTTTAGGAGTGCCCTGTAAAAGTAAACAAAAAGAAAGTCTACTGTCCTTCTGCTATCATGGGCTCTGATGAAATCAGAATCAGCTTTAATAAACTCTGTAAAAGGCTATAAGCAGGCTCAATAACACATAAGCAAGTAAAATAAAAAGGACATTTTTTCAACAAGTTTTCACACAGCTTCCCTTATAATAATATTTTTTTCCTGGGAAAGGAGAAAGGAGGGGAGAGGGGGAGCTCGAGAACAAAGCATACCCTCTTTTAATTCATGAATGCCTGTCAAACTGTGTCATATCCTAGTAGACCCCCTTGTGTTTTGCGTTTCCAAAGCTTGGAGAATGATCTGGGATGGGACATGCACTACATGAAATGTCTACATCTTCTGCCTTAGAGACTGAGGTGTTACACACTGTATCAGGGCATTCTAGAAGAACCAATTTTATAACTGCTATGTAAGAAAGTTTGTGACCTGCTCAAAAGGTGCAGCTCTTCCTTCTTCCTCTTAAAAGCTTTTCTTACGTGTACAACCCCCTTGACTTGTATACAAATTAAAAGCATTTCCTCAGGTTTCTCATAAAACATTCCCACAAAATTCAGTGCAGCTTAGGTCTTCTCATAGCCTGAGCACAATGGCTTGTTCTGATGAAGAGAGCAAGGTCCATAGCAAGCTCTGAAACCAAGAGCACTGAAAAGGCTCCTACTACTACTTTACTGACCATAATACATCTTAAAAACAAACACAAAACAACAGCAAAAAACCAACCAAAAAAGCCACAAAACAAACCCCCTCACCACTGAACGCTCATCTTGCACACATTCACTTGCGCAACACAGTCCCTGAGGAGATGCTAACTCAATAGCTAGCTCAATACTGCCTTAAAAGCATGGCATGGAGCCAAAGAACATAAATTCTGCTTCCAGGTTTAGTGCTATGCTGCAATGCTTATAGTGCCTCCAGAGTTGGTGACAGGTCTGTCAAATCAAACTTCTCATTTCTACTTTGCAACTTGTGCACAGAGAAGGCATGTCCAGTGTCTGCCAACACACACTCAGTCGTACCAGTTTGATTTTACTTCTGATGAAATATTTCATTGTTCAATCAAGTGGGTGCAAAAGAGAACGTGTGTGTCGAAGCACAATTCACAAATCAGCTCAAGTATGTGTCTTCCAAACTGAAACAAGCCAATTTTGACCAAAATACATGGGCAGACACACTCCTCTGAGACATGACTACAATAAAGAGATGTGTAGATCCCAGGACTCCTGCGTCTCAGCTCTCTCCCCCTTTCCTTTTGCTTCAGTGAGGTTATTATTTCCTGATGGCTTACAACACAAGCAAATCTTCCCACTGAGTAGCTAGAGAAATACCATCACAAACCACATGAATCTCCCTTTTCCACACAATATATTTCTCAGCCCCCCCATAATCTGGACAGCTCATGCAGAATCACAAAAAGCATTGGACGAGATCTTCAAGATTATCTAGTCCAGCCATCAACCTAGAACCAGCATACTCACCCTAAACCATATCCCCAAGTGCCACATCCAGATACCTCTTGAACACTTCCAGAGACGGTGACTCCACCACTTCCCTGGGCAATTTATTCCAGTGCCCAACCACTCTTTCAGTATTTTTGTTAATTATTTTTTTTTTTAAGTAATCTAAAAATTCTAAATTCTAATCTGTATCTCTCCTGGCAGAACACAAATATGGAGGTGAGTTTCCCACTCTCTAGCCTAATTCACAGTGCAGCTCTGGATGACTTGATGCACTTAATACCAAAGTCTATCAATACTGCTGTGAATCCCAAATAACAGAGGAAAGATCAGAAGGCAGCATTGCCCGCTGCTACTACTGGACCCAAAGAACCTCCTTAGTGGTAGGCCAGAATATATTGTCCTAATTTCAACTCTACTCTCAGCTACAGGCTGAAAGAAAGGTCTGAATGCTGACTGTGTACCCACATCACAACACCTTCTTCAGTCAGGGCCAGTTTTCAGGCTTTCACAAAGGATAGGAATGATGGTCTGTAGCTCTGTTGCTAACATGAAGGTTCACACCTGCATTTGCTTCCTTGGTTGTCTCAACTATACACACTCTTTGGGGCCAAGAGCCTCTCCACCATAGACAGGGAAAGTCTAACCTGCAGCATTCCACAGATAATATGGGGAAACTGCAGTTCAAGGAACAGCTTGGGAAAGGCCCTGCACAAAAAGGTGGGGTACCTTGTGATCTTTAGGATTTGCACTGAAGATGGAGCTCCTGGAATTCAGTTACATGAGAACGTGAGCTTTTCCCAAAAAGGAAACAGCTAGTCCGCTTAATAGCACAGGAAATCTTGGAAACACATTCTGAACCTTGAAATGTCAGAGAAATGATAAATACATAAAAGGTTTGGAGGAGAAGGAGTTTGCAGTGGGTTGGTTTTTTATGCCAGTAATCTTCTTTGGATTCTGGAAGAGCAGAGAAGCAAGAAATACAGTGTTTGATTAAACACTGGGAAGCTCTGACTGAACAGGTATATGAGGAACACAGAGTGCCTTCAGAAATGCAGCATAAGGCTGTATGCATCCTCATCACATTCTGTACAGGTCATAGCACTGCACCAAAGCACAGGAGCTAGTCTGGAAGCATTATCGCACAGGCACAGTGTGTAACAGATGAGTGCTGTGTACAAGAGCTAAGATAAAAGGCAAAGATCATGAGACTGGGTATTATTTGTACAAAGAAAGAACAGCCCTCTTCGAAATATGTGTCTCTCACCTACTCAGTAATCAAGGCATGGGTGTAGAGTGTGTTTATTTGAGTGATATATTTCAGTTTTGGTTGTTTGTTTTGTTGTTGTTTGGGTTTTTTTTGGGGGGGGATGTTTTGTGTTTATTTGGGTTTGGAGGTTTATTTATCTTGTTTTTACAGAGATGGTGAATCACAGTTCAAGAAGCAATTATGCGTGTGCAAAATGCTGCCTACAATTTTACTACATTCTCTGCTTCAGTACTCCTTTAGCTGTGGAAAAACATCTTGGCTACTCAGAGAACTGGAGTTCATGATTTATTACCCATTTGGCACTTACTGGATCCATCCCCAGTTCAAGTGCTTCAGCATATTTCTAGAGACAGCATATGCTAGCAGCTGAAATTTCTGAGCCCTTTCAGCCAGGATAGCCCAGCTACACAGAGTCTGGCAGGTAACAGAGGTTCATTCTTCTGAGTTCATTCACCAAACTGATAAAAAACATTCTTAATTTTCAGAAATACCTGGTTCATCAATATCACTGTAGCATGGATTAAGCTGCTGGAAAAAATAATTTAATTTCCCAGCATGAAAGAAGATGGTATTTCCCCCTTCACAAATTAAAAAAAATTATAAAATAATTTATTCCATTGTTCCAAGAGCATGTTTTTTAAAACACAGAAAATTAAGAAAAATAGGCATTTACTGAAAATTTATTCTGTCTGAATCAACTTTCCTTTTCACTAAGTTCAGGTTTTGATGCAGAACTGACTTTTGATCTTAAACCCACTCAAAAGCATGTAGTGCTCTATCATATCCATTCTTCTATGTCAAAGAAACTGAGTTATACCTGGAAAGGACAATGAAGAGTTAAAAACATGCATTGCTTACCGAGGAAAAAGTGTAGAATTTCCTTAGAGAATAAAGTATAATTGCCAGGCATTGATAAATTGTGTTAGAAACACTATTGATGATTCATACCAGTAGAACTTGCTGCTAAATAAACTCTGACCTTGATACTCAAGAGACCCACTTAGAACATCCTGCAAGACAATGATATATTTCTCCACACTAACCTTTGTGAGTAGTCTGCGTCTTCAGCTCCTTGAAACAAGCTAGTTCCAATTAAAGAGGAGAAGTGGAACTGTTTCATACATTTGTTTTACTGACAGGACACACAGGGGTTATGATGTCATAGTGCCAAGAATATTGGGTAGGAAAAGCTGGGTATGAGTTTGCTTCAAGTTTCAGATATGTATTATTGCAATACTGCAGAAATTATTTCCTTTTCTATGAAAGAAATAATAATAATTAAAAAAAAGGTAGAGCTGTTAGAGGAAGGGAAAGAAAACAGCATAGAAGATAAGGCTTAGAGCTGAAAGGAAGCAGTTGTGGCCACATTCCCAACCCATTTTCACTATGCAGAAACAGGGACATAATTTCACTTCCCATAGTTCAGCTTCTCAGCTGAAATGTGGAGATAATACAAACTTTCTCCAACTTTTAGCTTGTTAGGTCTTACCTTCTGCATGGGGCATTCACATACAGCACAATTTGGATCTATCCCGCCAAGGAGGTAACTCCCGTTAAAGGGGAGTCAACAGAGAAGACCACCACGAGATGGCAGAGTCTTCAAGGACAACTCAATGAAAAAACTGAAGTCCCTCCTGATGAAGGCAAGACAGACACTGGGGAGAATGAGAACAGGCAAAGACCAGGAGGTTTTGGATGTAGATCTCCTCCGTCTCAGCCTCTGGAGTGAATCAGAACCTTGAAGGGGTGTCTGCAGCACATGGGAGAAGAGACTCCCCACAGCTCTTCAGCTGGCTGTTCTAGTGGTATTTTACCCCTACAATATCAAAGCTTCGTATCCAAACAGCAGGCAGCAGTACAACTAAAAATCATTACTTGTGACTCTAGGGGCTGAGGAGTGAAACATTTCATTGACTCATCCCTGTCATTCTCTTCTAAAATGATTTTCTTGGAAACACTGTCCACCATGGAACACATAGCCAGAAAATGCTTGAGAACCCCCAAAAATATGTCACAGAACACTTGACAACACCAAAACAAACCCATGACCTTCCCAGAATTCTTTTTACAGACCTTTAGTACAAAACACCAGAAACCACAACATTGATAACATTCTTAAAAAATAGAACAGCAAAAGTGCAGAGTGGCACTTATAGCCTGTGTCACCTTTCCTCTGCAATTAGAAAATGAATCTATAGAAGTCTTACTGGATGTATTTAAGGTCTACTGTGCCTTGTTTTTTTCTGGGACAATCACATGAGAGACAACCCTTGCAATGAAGGAAGAAAAGTGAAGGCTTTTAGAGGCATTTCTTAATCCTTAGATCTGTGTAGCAGAGAGAACAGTGGATGAATTGAATTTTCACTCTCATATGTAAACTTGATCTCTGATGAACAGAAACTCCATTTTTTTCAGTAAGAAGCTCCTGAGAAACCAAGCTGTGAAACATGGCCTTTTATCCTAGAGCTTCAGGCATTCTAGGCTCAGGATGCAAAGAGCAGCCAGGATGCACTTGCTTAGTATTGAGCAAGAAGCCCACAAAGCAAGGAGAGGACAGAGGCAATTACTCATGGAAACGAACAGCTGGGAAAGTAATGTCATGGTACAATTTGTTAAAGGAGCTGAAACACGGAGGCAGGAACAAGAGAAGAAATGGCAGTGATGGAAGCAGATGGGATATAGGGGATGTTTCATAAGGTAGCATGAGAGAGACATTAGCATGTTTGAAAGAAAACGGAAAAGACAATGACTGATGCAGAGAAGCAGTGAAGGGATGTAGCAAACAGCATGGTTGGTGAGGAGAGGGAAAAGCAGAGTCAAGGGATTCACTTTTATCTTGATGTATGCTGAAAGAAAGTCTCACAACATTTAGTTTTTCCTGTGAGGAAAACTTTGTTCTCCAATGACATCCAAAAGGAAAAGCAAGCCTGGTGAGAAGTCAATTCTGAACTTCCCCAGTGTGCAAGGCGATTTGCTTCAGGCTGACTTCTCTTTGTTTTAAAAGCCTGAGCATCATCCTGCTACACCTATGACTATCAAATAATGGTGACAGAATCAAACCATAAATGAAAGAATGTAAAATCCCCTGTGTTATGGTATTTTCTTTATGAGTCACTGGTGCCTGCAAATGAGGACTTCTTGCCATATTCCCACTGCACAACAAGCAATTAGCATTTCTGGTTCTTTCCTCAGTTGCAATCAAACTGAAACAGGAAAAACCTCATCTATGGGAAGAAGTGATGAAGTTAACTGACAAACGTTCTCCAGTTGCCTTGCTATATAAGATTAGGCCTGCTTGGTATTAAAAAATGCATTTCAGGTATTTGGGATGAATTCCACAGTAACTCTACTTGTTCAAGTGAAGTAAGTGAAACTCACTTTCTTCTGCAAGCATTCAGTGATGAAAAAGACTAAAAAAACATTGATTGCTTGTTTTCCATATGCATCATCCATAAACATGCATAAACAATAATGAGCAGTAATTAAAAATTTCTTCCTGGCTTCACAGAAAGAGTAATTTTAGCCAGTTGTATAATAGCTCTCTCTCCTCCACCTCACAAGTTGTGTGCTTGTTAAAGGCACTGCAGGAAGTTTCATTATTAAATGAAGTTGGTAAATGAAACTTCAGCTACTTGTTTCTGTAGAAGAGAAAAGGACCCACTGACCTCTTTGAACCCAAAGGCTCTTATTACAGACACTAATTGTTGTAGGCTGTTCTCTCCTTTCCAACTCTGCTGTGCCATTCTCAGAAGATTCAAATTAATTCACCTCATTTGTCACTAGCCCTTCTCAGGGCTATACACTGCTGATGGCTTAAAAGCTGTTGCAGCAGGTTTCCACAGTGACTTTTACGTCTTTAAAAGAAAACCTGCACTTGAGGAGGAGCACATGTTATGCACAGAAACCTACTATTTAATACAGGCTTTTGGGTAATCCTCCACATACTTTAAGGGGTTGTGCATTTTCCATTTCATTTTATCAGAATCTTCAAATCTTACAAGCTCATGGGTTTTGCCCTCATGTGTATTTAAGGGAATAGACTTCCTTGTGTTTCAAATCTAGAAACAACTTAAAGACAAAAGACATCTTTAGCTCTTAGGAAACCATGTCCTGTTGAAACTCTATGTTCAGTTTAAAATGCAATATTACAAGATGCCTGTTTTCCAATAGGGCATACATTATGTTTCTATTTTCACAGTCCTTTGCCACTTCCAGTATGTATTATCCTATATCATTTGGTCCATGAAAGATAACAGTTCTTCCTGCCTTGGAAAAGATGCAGGGAATTCAGAAAATTACCTATTTTAAAATTAAAAATGCAATGGCAAATATTTTGTGTGCAACCCAAACAATTTAATAGGAAACTGAGAGAGAAAAATTCTATGTTATGAAAGTCATTGTGTCATAGAAAAAGGTGCATACAAAGTAAAAAAGCAAAAACCAGGAGGAACGAGAGGCCATTGTGCAGCAGGAAAGCTATGAGGTAGCTGCCACCATGGAGACATGGTGGGATGACTTGCACGACTGAAGTGTTGCAGTGGATGGCTACAACCTCTCCAGAAGGGACAGGCAAGGAAGAAGAAGTGGACAACTAGAAAGTCTTTTGACTGTATAGAGCTTGAGGATAGTGAGGATAATGTTGAGCGTCTATGGGTGAGAATCAGAGGGAAGGCGAGTAAACCAGGTATTCTGGTGGCAGTCTGTTACAGACCATGCAACCAGGATGAAGAGGTGGATGAGCTATTCTGTAACCAGCTGCCTGATGTTTCACAATCACCAGCCCTTGTACTTGGGGAAGACTTTAACCTGCCTGATGTGTGCTGGAAACTCAGCACAGCAGAGAGGAGACAGCCTACAAGGTTCCTGGAGTGTGAGGAAGATAACTTCCTGACACAACTGATGAGTGAGGCTACTGAGGTGGAGCCCTACTAGACCTGCTGTTTACAAACAGAGAAGGGCTAGTGGGAGATGTGGTGTCCACTTTGGGCAGAGCAACCATGATATGACAGAGTTTTCAATACTCAGTGAAATAATGAAAGGCACCAGCAAAATTTCTGCCCTGGACTTCCAGAAGGCTGACTTTGGTCTATTTGGGACATTAATTCAGAACACCCCTTGGGAAGCAGCCTCTGTCCTTTCTGCAGTTGCTCATATAGCAGGTCTCATCTGACGAGGCAGCCCTTCTCTCAGAGAAGGGAGTATAGAAATGGGATCTGTGTTTCAGTACAGATTCCCAGAAACAATTTTTAGGTGAGAAATTTCCTATGGGAAAATAATTTCCTGGGAAAATGTTGAGAGTAGGCCTAATGAGTGTGGGGGAAAGGTTGAAAAAATGTACTTCTGAGTAATTTCAACTAGGATGCAGGAGGACTTGCAAAACTGTAGGCCTGACCTGTATTAAAATCAATATGTCTCTACAATTGCATCACCTTGGTAGCGGTGAATACATGTACCATCACACAAACATAAATATATTTCAAATTAAATAAATGTTAAAAAAAAGTACAATTTGTTCTGAGCTGCAGCCTTAACTCTCCCCTCCCCCTGCAAAATAAAGACTTCTTTAGATCAGAAACATTGAGACGTGGACTATATTAATGTTTCCAGGAAGATGCCACAGACCCTTCTATGTAGCTAGCATTAGTTACATCCGGACCAGCTAGTTCCAAAGCTTCCAAAGTACCTGCCTTATATCCTGACTGCAGTCTGCAGTGCATTTGTCTAAGGTACAACATCTTAACAGCAACTTTAACATATACGCACAATACTCCATTCACCTCAGCTGCCTAATATAAGAAATCAGTCTTAAATAAAGGTTGGATCCCTTCATACAATATAAAAAGGGTAAAAGATACTAATTCCAGTGTCAAAAATTGGAGCCAAAACTATCTTTCATGCATCCATGTGTGTACATAAAGCAAGGAAGTTTGCTGATACAAACCCAGAGGCTGTAGAAATAAAAATTATTTCAGATAATCAATAAGATAAAAGAAACTACTGCTTCGACAAAAACATAATTATAGTGTCCTCCCTAAAAGGGCCTGGACAAAGCAGTAGATGCGGGAGCCATTGTGATCCCAAGGAAATACTTTAACAGGGAGATCTTTCTCATATCGGTCTATCACTTTGCAAATATAACACCTTTTAGGCAGTACATATCTTAGTATCTTCTATTTTTGAGGAATATAACAGAATGCTGGACCTCTTAGACAGCTAATTTAATACAAAATAAAAATGATTATACTCACAACAAGAAGAATCTATAGAGATGAAATAATGAGGCACAGTACAGTGAATTACAGACATTATATTAATAGTGTTGATGTTCTTGGTGGTAATACTGTAACATGCATTTCGCAACATCATGCCCTAGTTTATTACAACAGAGAAGTGAATCTAATAAAAGCAAATCAGCTCTCACTGGACCTGAAAATATTTTTCATTTCCCAAAGGAGCGCTTCAATCCTTCAAATCTTCTCTTTAAGTTCGAATCAAAATTGTTATTAGGAAAGCTGGCCAAAACAGCATTGACAACTGAGGAAATGTTAGGGGCTGAAATTGGGGGATAGAGATATTTGGTGGGGTTCTCTTTCTTTTTAGATTTGGTTTAAGGCTGAGTTGAACACAAACTTCTTCCTCACAGAAAAACACAGAAAAAGATGTCCACATCAGGTCTACTTCCATGTGCACACACAGTCATGGCTGAGAATTTGCATCCCAGCTGTATCAATTCTACAAAGGTCTGATGTCATCTCTCAAAGCTGCCTACCCAGGGAACCCTGAAGTCCTGAATACAGAACTAAACAGCTCAAAAGAAGCAGGCCCTCTTCTACATCTACTTTCAGACTAAGCCATAAAACACAGAGAAGACAGCATGGCCAGCAATGACAAACAAGAACATTTGCCTGCAATCTCAGCGGGTTTTGAAGCAGCTTTGTAGAAAAAGGTCAGCCCCCAGTGATAGTGGTTTTACATCCCTACTAACGGGTGCATACATATGCATTTGTTAATATTTGTCCCAGAAGGACAGTCAGACTCTCATGGGGACTAGTTTTCACTGCAGCTGGAGCTTTTACTGCCAGGGACAAGGGAGTACTCAACTAGATACATACCCTTCTTTTATAAATCTCTTTCCTTTTTGGACACAGTCTCAAAAACAGTGACATGAAAGATATAATAGATATGTAGCTATGGAAACAATGCTTTATTGTTAGTTTCTGTAGCAAGAAACAGAACAAGGACAGAGAGGAGAACAATAACTTGGCCTTAAGCAAACCCACATTTGGACAGAAGGTAGAGTACAGCACTCTCAGTTGCCCTGCTCTTCTGGAGACCTGACACGAGGCCAACACATCACATTGCAGTGCATCTCCTCTCCTTCCTGGAATAAAGGTCAGAAACATGAAAGCTTTGCCCAAGAACCTCAAGATAAGAGAAGGGGAATTTTCTGATCAATGCACAAGCAAAAAGCCTTAGTGAGGACTAAGGTAAAACAAGGGACAGCCACAAGTCTTACATGTGCATGCCTGGCCTTAAGTACTCTATGGACTGAACCAATAAACATCTATTCTCTACCCAAAGCAGATTCCACCAGTGATGCGGTGTGTCTGAACTAAGTGATGAGATTCCGACCCCCTGGCTCAGGAATTCTGATTGTCTGCTTTTAAGGCACAGCTACTCTACACCTCACTGGCATACCTTATCCTCCACACAAACTGTTTTCCTAAACCAAACAAGTTTTAGAAGTACATCCCTGGCCATTTATGTAAGGTCTCAAATGCCTTTAAACAAGCAGCCACAGGACCCTCAGTAGATGTTCCTTCAGTAGTCCCGCTCGCAAGTTATGGTTCTACTCTTCTATCACATCAGAACAGTATCAGTATTAAATTAAGTCATGAAGTTAAATTTGGAGGACTACTATTCTCCTTAGGGAACACACCCTCAGTTCCAATAGCTGTCCTTCATGGAACAATAAAAGTAACAATAATGCTCATGTTTTGGTGTTTTTTGGTTTGGTCGTTTTCTAAAAAGTCACTTTTTAAAAAGAAGGAAAGGTAGGTAGTAAAAAGTTTCTGCACTGACTAAAACAATCAGGGAGTGGGGGAAAAGAAGGAAAAAGGTACATCTGGGAAAAGAAGAGAGAGTCAGAAACTGGTGTGGCATGGTCTTGTGGAATTCCTTTGCCAAGCCTGTTCTCTTGTCTTTTCTGAATAAAGCAATTTATTTTTAATCATTACAGAAAGAACAGAAAAGATTCCATAATTATTCATTAGATACAGACACAGAATAAACTGATCTTTGCACAAAATAAAGTGATCATATCACTTCAGACTTTAAATACACAGAGGCATGTGATTAAATCAATATTCTCAAAGGAGACAACACTTTCTAATAGCTGGCTTTCATAATTATAATTTTGCAACCCACTGTGCTTTGAACATAGGAATGAATTAGCCATGTCAAAGCCAAGTCCTCACAGGAAGAAGGTAGGCATTAGTATATCACAATCTCTTTTCATCTGTAGAAACTGAGGCCAAGGGTTTCCTGGTAGCATTTACAATAGGAGGAGGCACTTAAAATACCACAGTCCCCCCGGCTTTCAGTCTACTCTTACAAGAACAGATGCCTAACTCACTTCTGGAAAGACATTTTAGAAAACAAAATCATCTAATGACCCAATTTTTGTAAGGATGATTGAAATCACTCAAGATACAGGCAGTCACCTGAAAAGTAACAGTTTCTTCAGCTGTCTAGTACCATCTAGTGCTACCAGGTGCACTATTGACATCCCTGTACTTACCTTTAACAGCATACCTGACCCTTAAGACCAGGTTTGCCCATGCTTCTGAAAACATTGCTTTTTCTCTGTCTCATACACACTGCAAGACACCTTGCCAGGCACTCCTGGACTCCTTGCGTTTAGATATCTACAAGACTTTGCTGTTGGTCAAGCTCTGTAATGGCAGTGAAGAGACATGTACAGCCTGAAAGCTCAATTCCTTTCTTCTGCACAAGTTCTTGTTCCTTAACTCTTGACTTTAAAGACATCTTTGGTGTATAAAACAAACAGCTAAAAGAAACACATTCACTCCATACCTAATAACAAGAAATCCCAGCTGTGCACAGCATTCAAGGTTTGAAGGAGAAGAAAGCAACGAAGATGTCATCCTCGAGGTTAAAGATCAATGCACTATAACAGGGGACTGCAATTCTCAGATGATGATCTCTACACCAGCACACCACACCCCTAAAACAGCAGCAGAGCAGGAATGACTGCATGTTCCACTCCTCTTGCAGTGCCTTGTCCTGTAGTGATCGGCACTTGTTATTCTAATGGTAACACCTACGTAGCATACAAATATTTCCTTTCTCCTAAATGTTTTGTGACGGAAATACACGCTGTCTGAGCAGCAACCAAATCTGGAGGTCTGTAGTTACCAAGAAGGAACATGTCTGTCCTCACTGACTGAGCTTTGTCTAGGCGAGATGTCACACTACTACGCCCACAGCAGTTGTTGAGAAATGTCTTGCTATGCACCTTTCTTGATTAACAAACAAATTCCCTCCTAGAGGCATCTGAAGTAGGAGTACTCCCTCTGATCTGAGGGTGAATTTACCTGCCTTTCATATTTTGTCTCTTATCTCCACTTGAATTATGCATTCCAGTCTGGAACTGCACTCATAGAGGCTAATCTCCTACTGGTTTATTTTCTAGGCAGTTCAGACTGTATCTTCAGTTTTAATAACTACCAGCATGTGACATTTGTGGATCAGGATGTAAATAGATTTAATGAAAGTGACACCAGAGCAGGTAGATTCAAACAACAATTCCAGAATGGAAAGAGCATTACCAAAACATTTATCTGAAACTTTCTATAAAGCCAACAAAAAGAATAATAAAGTCAGAAAAGCCTGAAAAGATTCTAAAACTCAGCATCTTTACTACACACTATAGTGTACAAAAACCCTGCACCATCTTCCACAGGGAAGTGTATTGGAAACAGCTACATCTAGGAAGATTTTTACTATAACACAGGAAAGCAAACACTTTTTTTACCTACTTGCTCTGTCCTTTAATCCTGAGCTCAAAGCTGCATTTTTGCAATGCAGTTTACTCAGGAGGTAATTGGGTTAGGACACACAAGACCCCAGTTCTCTTCCTGCTTTGGTTGCAGCATAAGGCTTGCCTCAGTGTTGTATACTGTCTTGGTCACTTGTTTCTCTAGTATGGCCTTCCTGCTTATCTTTTAATAAGCACCATGATCAAGGTTTTAAGGGCAGTTCTTTTGTAAATGCTAATGTTAGTATGATCCTGCTGAGACATGCTGAAATTACAATAAGGAGGACATGACAGCCAGTTTAGAATTAAGGCACAAATACCAGTGACATTGCTATGAGCTAATCATATAATTGTATTGTTCAGTAATTAACCCCAGCTTTTTGACTTCGTAAGTTCTTGGGCAGGGTCCCTGATATAAGCATTTGGAGGATTAGAAGTGAGGTAGGGGTCAGCTGTGCCAAAACCTGGGGTAGCCATGGGGAGTATTTTCAGGGAATATGTGCCCTGTGCAATTGAAACCAAGCCATCCAGCTGCATGAGAAGAGGTTAATGTCTGCAAGGAAGCAGTAGCAGACAAAAAAAAGCAGTAGATTCACATTTTCAACAAGACTGAATTATCAACCATAAAACAGAACCTCTAAATTATCTATCTTGTAAGCCCAGTTTGATCCTGTGTTTGATTTTGTGATTCTTACTAGTGCAAATAAGTTTCCAATACATGCAAAAACTATATATGTGTTCCCTGACTTTACAGATGAAATTGTTTGAGATGTTCTGGTGCCTAGTAGTAAATGAAAGCAGCAAATGTTCTGTCATCTCTGCAGCAGTAAAAGATCTCACTGAAGGAACCTGCTGCCATGTCATGGACATCTGCAATAATCACATTTAGGAAGGGAATGTGACACCGCTTGTTCAGTGTGATTGAGCTATTGCAGGGACTCATGCTAGCTAATTAATCACCAGGATTGCTGAAGGAGAAGAATCCTTTCCAGGCAGATTTATAGGCATAACTGGAATAAGCCTGAGAACTTTTTGTGCTTTCCCTGTGTGTGTGCAGAAAGGAGTCAGTTGTGAGGCTGGCACTTGCACTGGTGATCTGCAATGCGCAGATCTGCAATAGTGAACCACTATTCTGATGGAGCTGGAAACCCCACCCCAACACTGAGGAAATAAATTTATTCTGTGAATTTTCTCTGCAAAAGTAAAAATCAAGATGGAAAAATAACAATAAATATCGGACTCTGAAGTATAGTGACAGGTAGAATTACCTGTTCACTATTTTAAAATTCACTGATCTTTTTAAACAACTTGATTTTTGTTTTGTTCTCCTTAAGTAAAATGTGGATTGTCAAATTACTATCATTAATTTAGATGAGATCTTTTGTTATCATTAATAATTAGCTGTGATAAGTACCTTCCAAAAATTTTCCAAAACACTTTTCAGTTCCTAAGGCCCTGATTCTATAAAGTTGTATAATGCTAAGCTTACAAACAGTGCTTCTCTATGCAGCAGAAACATCAGTAATACAATTCCTAACACAGCCTTAAAGGGTAAATATACACCTCTCTTTCTCAGATGACTGAAATTCTGATAGGTAAGGGTTTTTAACTGCAAAAACTGAGTGTACTTTTGTCAATGCAGTAATAACAAAGCCAGGAAAGCACTGTATCAAAGATGAAAAGAGAATCAATGCTTTAAGAATAAACACCCCAAAACCAAGACAAGAGTCTGACACCAGCTCCTATCTTTGCTCAGCAAGCTGTGTACACGCTTACAGCCTTCAAAAGGCTAGACTGGTTGGAACTTTTTCCAGCATCTTATAAAGCCAGAAGGAAGTTCTCCGATTTGATTTAATGAATGGCAGATTAGACTTGGCAGTTAGTTGACTAATTATTCCATACTCACTGAGATGCCTAATACACAGAGTCATTGAATCAAAACAATCTGCCAAATCTAGTAAGTATTGATAGAGATCCAAAAAATAGACCAAATGCCAAAGCATTAGGACTCTGACCGAAATGTCTTTATCATGATCCTAGGGAGACATTCCTGATTAGTCCAGGTCCAGCTACATACACAGGTTCTCAGCCTCTCAGTCTGTCTCCCTGGCTGTTGCTGCTTTCATGGCCTTCATCCGAATTTCCGTTCTGACAGTTCTACTTTCAGACCACAGAATTTTTGTATTTTTCTTAGATCAAAATGGCATATGACATCCAAAAGTGGAAGATTTCTCTTTCCAGATGCCCACTACTACTTTAAAACAGTTGGTACATATTTTGATTAAAGAAATAAGATGTCTGATTATTAAGAAACATGTCAGCATTTTCTCAAAGAGGCTGACTTTGTCTTGAGGCACAACAATTGTAATTTCTTGATTAAACAGCAGCACAAGTATCACTTTTGGATTTAAAATACACTACAAAATTGGAAATGGGGAGAAGGGGGATCCTTGTTCTCTTGCTCCTTCCTCTTTCTTTCCCTTCCCTCACCTAACACACAGTATTCTATACCATTATCCAAGGGAGGACTGTGAATACCTGTTTGCTCCTGAAGGCTACAGGTAGAAATTAACATGCCAAAAGATATATTTACCTGAAGACTATCTACAGGAAGCATGCTGACTCACAGAAGCAGTTAAGCATGTGCTTATTCCAAAAGACATTATTATATGCTTCAGTAGCTTTCTTACACAGAGGTTTGAAGGATATAATCTTGAAAAAATTCTCCTGCCCATATCTAAGTCATTTTCCTATGCGGCAAAAGATATTTGCTATTTCAGTATGTATTCCAGTCCATAGCAGGTTGAGCTGGATTCTTTTTGAAGAATTCTTTCTTTTTTCTTCCAAAGAAGCATGGACTTCCTATATCTGGGCACACTGATATGACCACTCACGTAGAAAGACATTATTCAAGTTATTGATCTAACTCAGATGAAGCAGGATCTCCTAATCCCCATAAATCAATCCCTTCATCAGCTACCTGAAATTGGAGGGAGGGGGACAGGAGGCACTCCTTGATTTCCATCACAGGCTCCTGTCTTGGTACAAGGGGATTGTTTCACACTGGAGTTAGGTGCAATGGAAGATACCATATGGGATTGAATCCTTGAACCATCTATATGAAAGAAGTCCATGCATGGGAAGTTTATGTTCTAGTTCCTTAACCCTACTCCAGCAAAAGGCAACTAATTTAAGAAAAATTCACTTTTTGGGAGGAAGAGGAGGACTATCTGTGTTGCAATGCATAGACAATGAGACTGAGTTAAATGGGGCATTCTATTTAGTTTCCATCTAAAAAACTGTAACATAAGAAAGCACATCTCACCAAGATATCTCTGAAATTTATTTAAAATGCTTTTGAGAATGGTTACAAACACATTTCTGAGCCTCCTACCAGTGGCAGCTATCAGGATGAAATAGCATCAGTGACATGAACAGCATGACAGCATTATGTAAGAGATTATGAAGCTGTTTCAAACCTGCTTTGATACGGCATTAACAATCAGTGGGAAAAACTTTGTTTAATATTTCAACAACATGTTTAAAAGTTAAACACTTTCATTGCTCTGATGGTGCAAAAGCTTGAGCAGTAGAGAGACAGAAAAAGGAGACATTTCCATTTTTTTTACCTATAATGTCAAACTATCACAGAAATTGTCAAAAAACATCCTTTATTCCAACAAGATGCCCAGCATAAGCAGGGGACCTCACCTGCACCTATTTCCAATGCATTTTCTTATGGGCACATGTTGCTTTCCCTTTCATTCTCATGACTTGAAAATGAATTTTGGGTATAAGCAAAGTAAAGCAATTTTATAGAGCCCAAATGGAGACAGAGAGCCCATCTCTGGACTCTCACATCTTTTAGGTCTTGGGCCCAATCATGAACAAAATTTATTTCCTTCAGAACCTGCACCTCTCATATGAGAAGAGCTTACCCTCTTACTATTCTGAAGATTTTTCTGAGGTGGTAGAGTAAGGCATAATATTAAGCCCTATGGAAGACAGGACAGGAAAATGTGCCCCTTGAAACACATTGGAGATAAATCAGTTGGGTCCCTGCTTAGAGACTGTGAAACCATAGATCACTCTGGATGAAAGTGAGTGGGCTGTCATTCCTTTTAATGATTCTCTTTCTCCACAGACACACTGACAATACAGGGAAAATACTTGATTCCCTTATGATGTTAAAAACTCCTCCAAATATCCTCCGCATTTCTTTTAACTCAAGGCATGATTCCTGTTCCAAACAACTCCTCCTGTTTTCCAGCTGTTCTGTGTTTTCAAAATGAAAGCACAGAAATACTCTGAAAATGCAGACAGACTTCTAGAGGAGTAATGATGGAAGTAATGAGGCTCAGATGGAAGTTATGAGTCATGGCAGTGCTCCACATCATTTCCTGCAAATGCCAGATATGATGAGAACTGTTCATTCTGGCCTTCTTTTCTGTAGCCTCATCCAATGTACGAGTGATGGTGAAGAGTATCCTCATGGTGTTTTTCAATGAACAGACTTTTTTTACCCCATCACCTCTTTGAATTGATCCCCTCATTCTAGATGATAAATACATATTCTCCCAGTATTTCAACCATATGAAAGACAGTATCTATTTCAAAATGGTGTCAGACATTTTAAAGCATGTGGATGAACTGTATCACATCTTAAATCCTTAGAGTTGACTTCCTATTCAGCAAGTCATAATAAAATGTTTCATTGAATTTACCTCTGTGGTTGTGATTACTAGAACAGAGAACTGCCTACTATAGAAAAGGTCACAGGTCTGAAGTCTAGATCCTGGTGGGGATTAAGGAACACCAGTGCAAACATTTCCCTGTCATTTACTCATGGAAACACAGATGCATCTTTTCAAATATATTTGTCATACTTTATTCTTGCACTCTATTAATCAAAATCAGTCACAAAATCATGATCATATTGTTGTATAATTAACTAAGTTTAGATAATTTGGGTAATGACTGCTGTATTATTTTGGTTTTCTTACTACAAGGAGATATGTGAACAGTCAATTTCCTACTGAATATTTAATACATTTCTAATAGGCAGTTTATGCAGTTTTTGATGGCACACTAAATCATCCAGTATTTAACTGTGGCATGAAGATTGATTCAGCTTTGCAGTGGGAATAGAACAACTAAATACACACAAGAGCTGATAAATGTGTAAGTGAAGATATAATGCTGCCATGCAAGACCTTAAAAGAATATGGAATCTTTTCCTACAAAAATGAGATCTAGTAGGGTAAAGCCACTTGCTAGATCAACATATTCACACATAGCCAAAATTCTGAAGGGCTCCTGTTTTCTTTCTTTCTCCTCTCCCCAGGTCTGTCCATTTTGAGATTCCTTCTATTTTCCACAAACTGTTCTTTTGACAACAACCCAAGTAAGGCACATGTAACTTTTAACAGATTATAAAACAAACTGGAAAAAAAAAGTCAGTTCTGTGTTACTTGGCACTTCCTACAGGTCATGCCAGTGCCTTTAGCTGTCTCTATATCATTTGGGTAGTTGGAACAGCAAAGACTGGGTACCAGGTCTGTTCTCAACTACCTGCACAATGAGTATGTGGCACTTCACAAAAAGGAAGCCCTCTCTGTGTAGAAAGAGTATCACTTGGACTCAGTCTCACCCTGCACACTGCCCCAACCTGACCAACCATCCATGGTGGAACAGAGGGTATCCCAGCATGACTATTCATTTTTGACTCAGCATATAGTAATTGTAGTCACACAGGTTCTATTCAGCTCCAGGTAAACTTGAGCAGAAATCAATTACGTCTTTCTCATGCTATATCATCAGGCAAATCCTGGGTTACTTTCCAGACTGCTGAATGGGTATGTCCCAAGTCCAGTGAATAGGCTGAGAGCACCAGACAGAGTGATTTCTATCTCTCTTCACTGCTTTGCATCTCCCTACAGCTTGGCTTGCTCCCCATGTGATATCCCAGGAAGATAGAAGCATCAGCCCAGCTTCTCAGCTAGAAGCCTTCAACTTATACTTCTTCCAGCTTTCCATCCTGATTGTATTAGGACCTCAGTGCCCCAAAGACTTCCAAAAACCACTTCTGTTTGCCCTTGCTTCACAAGAGCATTTTGTCACAGAACCAGGGGAATGGCTTCAGACTGAGGGTGGTGAGGCACAGGAACAGGTTTTCCAGAGAAGTTGTGGATGCCCCATCACTGGAAGTGTGGAAGGCCAGGTTGAATAGAGCTCTAAGCAACCTCGTCTAGTGAAAGTGTCTCTTCCTACGGCAGGGCAGGGGGTGTGAAAACAGATTTTTAAGGTCTCTTCCAACCCAAACCAATCTATGATTCTGTGATCCTAATGAAGAAGGTACAAACCCTCTCTCAGAATTAAGGAATTCCTTATGCAGCAATGCTCTCTGTGTATCATGATGCTTATGTGCTGCAGATAAGCATAACAATTCACTTGCATAAGGGATTCTTTAGATAACTGTTGCCTATTTACTTGGTGCCTGAATATCTGAAAAAAGATACCTACCCCTAACTGTCAGGGCACAGATATTAAGCTACACAGCCAGCACTCCTACTGATTTCACTACAAGCTCTGTACAGGAAAGCCTTCCCTCCTCCACTGGCATATTTTGTATTTCTCTCCTAGGGAGCTCAATTGAAAATGTCAGTCATGCCCTGCTACAGAAAAAACTTTGACACTCCAGGTTTAGAGAATGCACAGAGAGAGTCTATAATTATTTATTCATTTATGTATCTTTTATTTTTTATCCTTTGATTTCCGAGGATCACCAGCTAGATTTCCTGGCACAATAATTATAAATACTTCATGATAGTATATGAATGTGAAAATTCTATTTGAAGTTTTGATGAGAGTCTGTGATGAAATGTTGGCGCATTGTTTTTATTCATCTAGGGACTTCGATGCTACAGCAATTTTCAGAAAATAAAACTTCTGCATTTACGCATTACTTCCCACTTTCCTCATTACTTATCATTCACTTTTTCCAGCTCAGTGTCATCTCCCAGCAGATAATTCCACTGATATTTTTAATGTGGCACATACACTTAAAAACTAGAAGAAATAGGGGTAGATTCAGCTAGATGAAGGACATATACTTGGCAAGGATGCACTCACATGAAGGCTTATTGCAGCACTCGCAACATCAAGCAAGTGACAAGCTGAAAGGTACCTGTACCACTGAAAAAACAGAATGCTGTACAGTGAAAGAGTGAAATCTAGCCTGCTCTGTACACAGCTCCACTGAGAAAAAGAAAAGCCGTTTCAAAGACTAAACCGTTGTTTAGCCCCGAACAAGTCACCACAGAGGTTGCCTACATTTTCTCTGGTAGTCTCTAGAGGCTGTGATAGGGTTCTTCAATAGGTGACACACAAAAAAAATCCAGAACAAAGTTCTCATGTTAGTTGCAGCTGCTGGAATAGAAATCTAAAGTTATCAGCAAGGCAAGATGGGTTTTTTAATTCTGAATTTCAAGTTGGAGCAGCACAGGTTTCACTTGGAACTGGAATGTATCTCTTCCCCCTGCACGGCTCTTGCAAAGGGCATGCAGCAATATCCAAAAGAAAACTCATCCTAAAGGAGCACCTTGGACTAGAAAAGTACAGCAAAACAGTGGAAAACCAACAGCCAGGCAAATACAATATGGAGCAAGCTACAGACCATGAGAAGAATAACCATACACAGAATAAAAACTCCTACCCTTTTGTCACTGAAAAATGCATGTCGCAATTAACTCTACACTGTAAAACCTGTAATTCAAAGATACAAGAGACTCAGGCTTTAGTCATGAACCCACTGACACAGCTGAGAAATATGCCACAACACAAAGCAAGATAATGGTTAGCAATGGCAGCAGGGGAAGAAAGCTGCAGAGATCAGATAGGCAAGGACAGCACGGTCAGAAATTGAGCCAAATCTGGCCCTACTGCTCTGCATGTACAATATCAGCTGAACCAGAATGAGAGGCGACTTCCCTGTAAAACAGGAAAATGTTTACTAGCTTGCACATATAGTCACCCATCTTCTTTCAGCCTTTTGACAGGGTGCTGCTGAAGCCTGAGGTGTACTAACGAGTTCAAAGTTCCTTTTCTTTCCCATTCCATACTAACACCCATTCATCAGGCCACTATGCAATCTTTGCAGATCATACAAGCAAATGGCTTGAAGTAGCTATCTGTAAGTATCAGGAACATGGGCCTCTGAAGTAGTTATATCAAAAGCATTGGCAGCAATGAACTGCAGTAAAAGGAAATGTTATCTTAAACAAGGACAATGATGACAGGGATTTCAGGAAAAGAAAAAAACCCATTTTTATTTCAGTCCTTCAAACATCACATCAGCAATTCCGAGGCAGAGATGAAAGTGTATCTTTAACAAGTTTTATCTTTCTTCCCACAGTTAGAGCTTTTATTACAATTGTCACCTAAACTTAGAAGTTCATATTTATATTTTACTCAGTGCTTGTGATTTGTTTACAACGCTAGCACTTTCAATCCAATTTCCACAAAATATGAAGACAGAAAGAGGTAGCGTACAACCAACACAGAAACTTTCAATCAAGTCGAAGTAAGCTCTTCAAAAAGGTACCTAAATTTGCCAGAATTCAAATGTTCACAGAAAGAAAGATGGCAAGAAACATCTTTGCTCATCTTGTGAATTTGTATCTCCTTCTGCTTCTTCTCTGAACTGATCTACCTCAAATGTGCTTTTTAGCTTTAACTCAAGAAAACATATCTGTCATTTTTAAATTAAAATAATAAAAACAGTTCTTCCTTTGAAGTCTTCATTAACATGCATTATATCAATTTCCAGCACAGTAGTGACACTGACATTTTTAGACTTTCATTATGAATGTCAAACACAGAAAGAACTAAAAACCACAATGAGTTGATTCCATTTGAAAACACTCTTTAAAAATAAAAGACAGAGAAATTCTGATGAGAATGGTGATAAAGCAGCCAAATCATGATCAGAGAAAGTATTATGCAGAATGGAAAATGGAAAGCCATATTAAGACACCTTTAAAATCATAGAGCCACTTGCAATCCAATTGCTTTCTGTGTGAGTCACAAACACTACACATTCAATTGCATATGCATAAAGGATGGAAAAATCATAGGCGCTTTTTCTTATAAAGTATTTGATTCATTGGACCTTTACGCAATTCACTACACTGAAAGTGCAAGGCTTATCCAGAGAAGTGCCATTCAAGACATTTTCCATTGCCCCATTTTTAAAAAACTCATAAATGGGATTATGTAAATTATGGGAATATGAACACACACTTATGTATGGACACAAACCTCTGCCATTTCTGAGGCACATGTACTCTTTCACATTTTTTATTTCATGAAGAACACAAAAACATGACTGCCAAGTTTTCAAGTCATCACCACTGCAAACGAGCTTTTTCCATTTGATCATTAATAAAAAAAATAGAAAGGGTAATGGAGTATATGCTACTTTCAGCCCCTTTAAAAATACCTTTTACTTGATGCATTATGTTTTGATATATCCCAGTCAAATTAAGCAGAGGCTGGCAACTGCATATGGCAATCTGATTAAAGACATAATATGATTTATGTGCTTCATTTTAGTACATTGGGCCATTCTGATTTTTTTAAATATATTCCTACAGATGTGAATGAGCACCACATTAAATCCTGTCTCAGACAAAAATCTCCCAATGAGATTGAAATGGCTGAACATTCACATTTAATGAGGATTGCTTAGGGGACTTGGGTTAGATTTCTATTTTTTTTTTAAGGCAGCTCAAGTGCCATCTAAAGGAATTTTCAGAAAAGTCAATACTAGCCAATACCAAACATTTTAAAGACACTAAATAGCCATTAAAATGTGCATCTAGGCACATGAAATCTGCTGAAGTTCCACATCTTTTCAAATTTGGCAGTCTTCTGGGGCTACACAGTCTGCACCACAGTCCACTGACATCACTATATCACAGCTGAGATTTTGATGCAGGCCCCAGTACATTTTGGCATTTGCATGAGCTGCAGAACCAAAGAACACTCATTCCAGACAAAGGTGTGACTCCAAATCACTCTCCAATGAGATCAGCTATCAGAGCCATAGAGGCAGAACCATAGTCTCTTTGTATTTCTTCCTCCTTACAGCAGGTACTAATGGCATAAGAAGAAATTACAGGATCAAGCATCTTTCAACCACTTCCACCTACTGCTTATACTACACACATGCAAGAACCTGGCAGGATTGAATGAAGTATTTCTTTATACTGCTGAGTGTCTGGAATTCTGATAGAAGCAATAATTTAGGGTAGTGGAACTTTTTTTTGTCTATGACATCCTAAAACTGAATGAGAAGGAGTAGTTTTCTAGTCCTTACCTTGGAGCTTTCTTCTGACCCCAATACTTCTTCTCATGTTGAATAATCAACAGAATTAAGTCATTACTGAGAGCTTTGGAAGTCCAGCTCACTAAAAAGTACTTGAATCACCCAGCTACTTTTCCATTACCACAGTTTCAGAAAGAATACGGGAAAGTGAGCTAAAAAAGAGGCAATGAAGAAATAATCAAAATATGTAACTAGAATTCTGAAAATTTTCAACAAGCCTCTCTAAACAGGGCATGGAGGGACACAACAGGCTAAACTACACCTACTGCATTTCATTGACATACTTTTCCAGTAAATATGTGTTTTGCTCAATTACAGTTATTTCTATTCTAATGAAAGAATGTCACATTATTCTGTACTAACCCTGTGAAAGCTTTTTCTTTTATCTCTTTTCCTTGTGGTTTTAGGCAATGTTTAGGCCTCTCTGACACTAAAGACAATTCATTTCATTAAGCTTAATTATAAGGGATTGGAGTCAGGCATTAGTTTATTGCTTAAGTGTACACAGTAATTATTACTGATGTTAAAAAGGATATTTAATCACTGAGAAGCTCCTATTGCATTATTGCTGGTGGCATTGGCATCAGACTGCCAAAACTGTGTCTTTGGGGTTCATCAGCATCATACAGACATACAGGATTTTTTCATCTGTTTCTTCCTACATTTTTCACTTTTCATTGCTTTGTGAACCAACAGAAAAAAAAATGAAACAGGGCTGTTTTTCTCATTTCATTGAGGAAAATCGGCAAAAACCACCAAAGCACAACAAAGTCTCAAAACACAGCAGTTTGTCTCAGGACTTCAAACTCCATCATGTCCCAAGAGACAACTTACAACTGTGTTTAATGGGAAAAGTCAAAACTGGCTCAGGTTTCTTCATTCTAACAAGCCAATACAGAATTTGCACGTTACAGCCTGAAGATTTGCTGGGCAGTTTCCCATTCTCCACAATACTGAGACTGTTTAGCAGAGTCAGCCCTTGTTTTCTGTCCCTCATGGTCCTCACATCAGCTCTGGATGCTTCAGTCTAATTCTACTGCAGTTGATCAGTCTGGTGTAGGAAATACTGGCAAGAGAGTCTTTGGACTGGGAGACTCCAGAAAGTCATACTGCCTCATCCCAGCGGTCTCATTTCATACTCCAGGCCACCTGACACTGAAGCAATTCTATTTTTGGCTCCCTGTTGTTGAAATATCACTGCTAACTACCAGTAAAATCATCCTTATCGCCTTTAACTTTTCAAATTGTATCTGAACTGTTTTCCCAGTTAATTCCCTATCATTAATGAAATCCTTCATTATTCCTATTTTGCCTTTTTCCAGTGCTTTCTCGTCAAAAAAACCCAACACACAATGTAGTCAAACCAATGCAATCTTCTCTCCATTTTATCTTGGACTGACTGGTAATGGCTGCAATCTTTTACTGACTTGGACACACCTGATTTAATTAAAGGATCAAGAGACATGTTGTGTCAGGAGGGACAACAGAAAATAATTACAGCTTCTGAAAGCAACATGTGCAATGTCTCAGCAAGACCGAAGTTTTGGACTATTGAGCAAACAAAAGGCTACTATGATATTTTGCAGTGGGGATCATCGATCAGGAATCTAAATCTCACCTTCATTCAAAAAAAAAAAAATTTCCTTTCCTCTGTCATAACAGAAAGCAGTATCTCAAAATAAGTAATAATTCCTTCCATATCCTGGAACTTCTGAAGTGTTTATACCAAGACCATTATGATATTGTTTTTTGGGTTTTGTTTCTTTTTTTTTTTAATAGAGTGATGTAATATCTGTCCATTTCAGAGGGCATACATGAGCTGAGCTTCACCTGCCCTATTCTAACTTGTCTAATTTTAAGTTGATGAAGCTTTCTACCTAATAGATATACAAAGCTGTTATATTCAAGAAAGTCGTATTGATTTTATAAACTCTCACTCAAAAAGGAAACCTCTATCAATCCTGAAAAGAGTTATGTATGTTAATGTTCTAATGCAAAACTGTAAGTGCGTCATTGTTATATAATCAGAAGGAATTAGAAATATAGAATTAAGGGTGAGGTTATTTAGGGAATGTGTTCTTACAACACGTAATGTTCCAGTTCACTATTCCGGAATTAAATTGCAGATGTGGTTAAAAAACAAGGATGATACTTTCACTCAACTGTCCATCATAAATTTATTTGGATGGTAACACACTGTCTAGAATATGTTACACCAAATGATAGCAAAAGTATTACACAGCTCTTCCAGACAGCTTCCCCTATGAACGAAAGGTTGCTTAGTTGCTTCATTAAAAAAAAAAAAAAAGTAATCCAAATATAGAAAAGGAAAATAATTATCAAGAAAATAGTTTTTAATATTTATGCAAGATCAATAGTATTTTTAATTCATATATACTTAAAGAGTTGAATGCTAAGTGAAGTCTTGTTTTTGTTAATATTAAATGTTTCTAAAAGCTCTTTTCTCTCTAGATTACTTTTAAATGAAAAGAAAAATCTCGATTAAAGCAGGAAACTAAGATATTTCTAAATTCTTTCCTTCATTTTATTTCTATCAGCTTAGCTGTCTAGCCAGGTCAGAATATATTCCTTCCCTTTTGAGGAAGTAGAAATACTAGACTGTTTTATTTAGAAGCAGAAGGTCTAAGAGAAAAGGTCTAAAGACTATCAGGATTCTTGGTCTCATCTCCGTTTCCCTGGGGACCGAGTACTTGTGTATTTTATCTGTTTTTTTACTGCAGATTCATCATGCAGTTTCTCAAGAGACCATGAAATGGCCTAAACCATGCCCCTGTCAGCCCTAGGGAGTGACTGGTCAATTCTTATGGGACAAAGATGAAATGGAAGCCCAGACCAGTTATCCCTGCTTCAAATATCAGGAACATTGTTTGTAGAGGCAGTAACAGCTCTGAGAGTCCTTCCACTGTCTTCTCCCACTCAAAACTAGTGGCAATTTGCCACAACTCCATCCTGACTTTGTCATGGGCCATTAGCATGATTTTCCCAAAACCCACGGTAAGCAAGGAAGACAATGCAAAGGTTGTGGCAATTCTTCTACTTTCTCATTCCCTGGCAGAGCCAGCCCTTCCTCCCTGCACTTTTGCTGAACTTGAACCAATCTCAAGCCTAAGTGCCTGGCTATGAGCATGATATGTCTTTGGCAGGCATGTTATTTTTCTTTAGTCTTCTGGAAATTAAGCAGATCTTTTTTATTTAGCCTAATAAAGATATGCCAAATCAGAAACAAAAATATTACTCTGGAGTAAAAACAACCACCCTAATTGCTCATAAAATGGCTTCTTGCAAATAAATAAGTAAATTTTAAAAAGAAAACAAATATTTTACACAGCAGATTCCTTCTTTCTATGTTTTATGGGAAACTAAGCAAGCCAGTAAATTGCAATAGGAAGCAGAAATCACACTTGTTAGCAAGAAACTCTCTGCTGCAGGGAGTTTCTCACAAAGCGTTCCAAGCTTCAGAACCAGCATGTGCATGGTATTCCAGTATTTGCCACCATGCCACAAAGAGGTACATTACAAAATTGTGGTTCTCTACATCTGTGTTATGTACCACAGCCAGCATTAATAGAACAGAACTATTAATAGACAAAAACTATCAGTGAGAAGATCAACATCAGTCTACAATTCTGCACTTGGTTCTTATCAAGGTGTGTATTTCCATCTGTGAAATCTACAGCTAGCCTGTCCTTTTTAAGAATGTTTTTTTTAACGAAAACCCACATGGCAACATAGCCCTACCCCCAGAAGGCCTTTTTCTAGACTTCTATGTTCACTCCTAGCCAAAGATTCAGTATGTGCTAACTTGTGTCATGAGGCAAAGAGTTAACATTGTTTTAAGGACTTCTTTCATCAGATGGGGATTCTACCTCCAACACAGTTCAGAAGGAGAACACAAAACTAACTGCCTTAAAGCTTTGCAATAACACACATGGGAAACAGAAGTTGAATCCTATTAAATATGGCTTGTTTCACTAATCATTAACAGCAGAGCCACATGACTTTCAAGTGCATATTACTTATAAACACACTAAAATTCAGGGAATGCAGTGTCTGAGATTAGGAAGCCAAAGAAGGTGATTACCATTGTAAAGGCCCAGGTTCAGGCCACACATTTGCCAGGTGGTTTACTTTTATTTAGACTCACAATAGTTTGCCCACACAAATCTTTTGCAGAGTCTTGGTTCTTTGATAGCTTGAATTTGCATACAGAGAGAAAGCCACAGACTTCTCCCCAAGAGATCTTCTTCTAATTTAGTGAGAAAATAAGCATTTTGGCAAAAGGGTTTTACAGGAGTAACAAACAACCAAGGAGAAGCAATACACTAAATCACTCAGCAAACACCAACTCCATCAACTTAGTCAAATAAAACCCATCAGTTTTAAGTTACCCCTAAGAGATTAAGGAAAGAAGAGAGGAAGAGAAGAAAGAAGGAGTAAAGAAAGAGTTTAGAATACAACTACACACTGTGACCTATAATTGCAGGGCTGAATTGGACATTCTGGATGAGGACAATGCTCAAAGAAATGAAGAAGCCAAGGTGGGGGGAAGGAAAATTTTTAACAAGGGGAGAAGAAAATTTGAATGATTTGATAACAACTTGCAGGTGATATAATTTTTGCACAGGTCATAGTGACTTGGAAACAAGCTTCATTAATTATCTTCCCTTGCCAATATTTATAGAAAAAGTGTAAAGTATGTGAACAAAGTGTACAGATTTTATATAAATGCACATACTTTGCTATATAAATGCTCCATTTGTCCCCCACTTAAGAATAAAGGCGATAGCATCATCCAATCAAAGGAAGAAGCAAGAGCAGTTCAAGGGGAGAAATATTTTTATTGTAAATTTCCAGAGGGAATTAACCAATTTTCTGTATTATGATAGAATCAGCATATTGTAGATTGAACCTGTAGATAATGTCAAAGCAGAAGAGACGCTTTCAGATTTGTGCGCCTGCTGAATCTCAAACACAAAAGGCTGCCGTACTTCTGTTTGCTCTGCAGTTTTCTCATCAATGTGCACATTATTGGACCTTACTGTGGGTGCAGTGAACACTTCAGCGTGGCTGATGAAAGAAGTGAAAATACCCCTTGGATCTTGTGCGATTCAGAACTTGGCAATGACTATCCCTCCCGTCAGTGCATGTGTGATAGTGAAAGAACAGGAAGGAAATGAGATCACGGTCATATTCAAAGAATTTTTTGAGCACGGATACATGCCATGCTGTTTAAAATATTCAAAAAGTCTTTTATTATTATTATTAGTATCCTACAATCTAATGTTGAATATGATTACTTCATATAGGAAAGAAGTTGGCAGGGAACTGACATGAAAATAAGGGAAATACAGAATAGCTAGGAAAAGCAAGAGAGAACTCATAACCTTCAAATCCTGCTTTCCTATATTCAATAACCATATACATTTTAATATGTCTCCTGCAATGTTCAGGAAAATTACAAAGTGCCCTTTTGGATATATTTTATTGAAATTGGTGGATTTGGTGCTAGATATAACGAAATAAGCATTAAAGATGACATTTTACTCTTTGGATTTGAATTAATTTTTAGAAAGGCAGGTGGGAATGAATAGGGAGGAGGATGGTAGCAAGGTACTCAAGGAGCAATCTATTACATATATCTAGTATACATGTAAACTTGGTTACACTGCAGAAATGGGACACCTCCTAGCTTCCTATAGGAGTTCCCCCTATTTCTTACTGCTCTCCTAGTCTCTTAGGGAGAAGATGCAGCAGACCACTGCAGCTTCCAGTCTTGAGGTATATCCAGTTTTGTAGAGCTAGAAATAGCATGGTGCACTTTACACCCAGGAGGCTTAAATAAAAGGGGAAGTTAAGTACTGGCCGAAGACTCAGACATTACAGCCATTTAGAACCAATTTCACCTTCTAGTTTCAACTCTGGTATGATACACACTAGGAAAGCTTTCTTATTTAATCTTCATTGTGGAGTGAATCTAATGATGCTTGAATATTTCAGTCATTAATTATCCTGATCATTTGAAATGAAGCTGAGCTTTCAACTTTTTGCTACTGTATGTTACTGTTGCTTCCTTTATCAGCTGGACACCTGTTACTATATTTCTCAAGCATTCAAATCAACATTCCTAGACGTGATCAAATTGATCTACATTTTCTTTGAGGAAATAGAATATATAACCAGTGTGCTTTTAACTAACAGGTTGATTTTCAGGATCTCAATTTTCTTCATCAGAGTTTTCCCTTAATTTTCGCACTACTACTTAAGCTATCAACATGAAAATCAGAGATGCATTACAGTTAGTGGTCCTAACAGCAACAAGGTACAATATAAACATTGTACTCCTATTGTATATTGCTCTTTATACGCTTGCAATTAACGTAAGTCTCTTGACTCATAAGCACCATAGGGCATCCATCATTCAATACCCCATTCATCAGCCATCATAGTACCTAGCTCCTTTCTGGAGAAATGGTGTCCTAGGACAGAGCTCCAACCCATGTACAGTGACTATTCTGTACCTTCTCAGATGATCATGCTGGCATGCACATTATTTGCAGATTCGGAATAAGCTGCATGCAGACTGCAATGATTTCCACCTCTTCGTTCCTTGCTATTCTCTTAGCCTTAATGTCATCTGTAGCTTTTATCAGTAATGATTTTAGCTTTGTTTGATGAAAATGTCATACAGGCAAGAGCCAAGGACTAACCTGTGCAAGTCCCCACTAGACAAATCCTAGATTTACACTTTCATTATAGGTTGTTTAATATAGACCATATTGATACTACTTATTTCTGCTTCTTAAGTAAAATGTCATGCAACAGCATGTCTGTACTACATTTTTTCTGCAAACTAGATATAGAAGTACTTTTCTGCTTCACAGAGATATGAGAGTCTGTAGTGAAGCACTTTGATACTGTGACATTAAGAGGCAACAAAGAAATGCAAATATCTACTCTTAAACCAGGACCACTCAGTTTTCTCACAGGAAAGTAAGTGTTGAAAAGCATTTACTGCTTTAGTACAAGACTTTATTGGTGGGAAAGCAGAGTGAAGAGTTTGCTATTTCTGAAAAGTCAGGTGCAAGAGTTTCTGTGAAGAAAGAGTCCTTAAATGAAAGAGACCAAGAACTGAAGGTAGGGCTCACTGGTAAAAAAGCAGACAAAGACCTTGTCTTGTCAGAGTGCAAACACTGAGGGAGAAATACTAAATAAGCGGAAGGCTGAGGCTTAAAAACAAATGTGAATGCGGCAGGCCTATACTAAGCAGCAGTGGTAAATTTTCAGACTGGAAACAAAATTGTTCTTCAGGCTCTGGATTCTTGAAGTCATACTTTCCATTATGCCCTAGTTTGCCCACCTGAGGAAAAATAAGCATCAATTCAAATCCCTTGGTGATACTGCCTGCTGAAACCAAGTCTTTCTACTGGAACCTTCAGAGAGAATCCTTAACAAAGTGCACAGTCTAAATAAGCTTCAAATGTGCTTAGCACCTCACAGCTCCCTTTTTTCTCAATAGGGGAGTTGTTTTCTGTTGTTTCAAGCAAGAGCAACTATAAGCACTTCCAAAACACTGGTCCATAATCTCAAAACCCCTTTAATTTGCAGGATCAAAAATAACTTTTGCAATGCACAGCTGTACAGTCAAAAGGAGTGTAATTTACACCAAAGCTTGGTAAATAATTTATTCATTCATTTACTTTAAGTGTTACCTCTTAAGCAAAGTCATAAGGCAGTTTTAGTACCCAGGAATAAATTGCAATAAATAAAAGTAATAGAGTACACACTATAATAAAAGAAAATAACTAAGAAAAAGATTTTAAAAAACAGTTTTTGTGCAATGCAATACATAAGCTTTCAGAATTGCTTCAAGAATAGCATTTCTTCACCAAAAGCAGTGATTACCATAAAAAGACAGGCAATGTCTAACATTTGAGGGAACCATGAAGTGTCCCATCCCTGTAACAAAGACACACCAGAAGGTTCTTGCTGTCTCTTTGATCAGCAAGGTCAAGGCTTGCATCAGGCTATCAGTAGAACTGGAAAGAAAATGCAGGCACTTCTGTGCTCCCATTAGTGCTCTGTTCACTAGTAAATCCATAATGAAAGGACATTTTAATTCTGAGAAGGCATCATCTCCTTGAAGGCCCAGAAATTCAGAGACAAAGGACTGAAAAGCACCCTAAAGGAATGCCCAGTCATCTCCATCCTCTGCTAAAGCATATCCAGGCTTTTCCTACAGTATTTCTGCTGCTTGAGACTCTGCATCATATCGAGGCAGTGCAAGCTCTTGCTAGTCTTACTGCTACAAAGTTTGACCTAAAATGTCTTATCTAAATCATCATTTCTGAATGTCAGGCTTATTGTTGGTTGTCCTATCAGCATAGCAGCCTTTTATAAACCTGCAAACAGTAACAGCTCTCCTAGATTTTCCCATTGTAAGAAAATTCTTTGTCTTTACTAGGGACAGAATATTACTTCTCTACAACAAAATAGAAGAGCCTCTGAAATGAATGGCAGAAGCTACACTAGGTAGGACATTCAGAGTCAGACTGCAAAAAAATAGGTTGCATGGGGAACAACTTGGCACCTAAAGGAGGGCATCTGAGCTGAGTAACCCACAAGTCTTAGCATAAGGAGAAGGGTGCAACCCAACAAGTGACTTCTCAGAGAACTGCTTTCATTCTCACTTTTGAATCTTGTTTGTGTAGGTCTTGGGTTGAATATGCTTTCTTTGTGCTCAGAACCAAGTACTTGGGGGCCTGATCTCAGATAGTGTTTCCAGTTGTCATTTTAGCAGAAAATCCAAAACCTGTAGGTTAATATTTGATCCCAGCTGGAGAATCATGACTGTCCTCAACCAGCTGAAAACACTGTATAGACTGTCATGTGCACAGGTCCCACTCTTGCAGAGCACTTAAAAAAGAAATCAGACAGATCCAATATATACCAATTTCTTTTTTCTACTTGGCTCCCTCTACAAATTCCCATATAGTTAGATTGAAAATAATTGTTCAAGCTATAAACATTATACAACAATAAAACTGTAGGGAAGGGTGCAGCAGGGAAGAGGAGACAATTATTTCAAGAATCCAGTGTCTAATATGCAAGGTCTGTGAATAAGCATGCTAATCCTTTCCTGCATTTCTTTTGCAGGAAATCAGCACCAACCTATGCAAATGCACTGTAATTATTCTGGTAGTCTACAAAATGCTCAGGTGTCAGTATCTGGTGGAAAATCCACAGAGCAGGTAGCTGTGATTTTTCTAACTTGACATGTTCCTTTTTGTGAAGGATTTTTTTTAATTGGAAATTTCTCTGGTGTAGGAGAGATGTTTTAATCAGGCATCAATCTTCAACTTAAAGACATAAAGTAGAAAAAAATGAATTGTGAAACTAAAATACTTCTATGTGATAAATTTGCAACTAGGACCATTCAGGGAGAATTTATGAGGAAAGACTTATATATTTAACTACCTTTTTTAAAAATTAAATAATATGTCTTCTGAACATCTTGCTTTCTTATTACCTAGCAAAATAACCTATGGCACATTGTCTGCACATTGTCTCTTATCTTGCTACGTGAGTAAGGAGGGTTAGGGTTTTACAGACACTTTTTAGGTGAATTTTAAAAAAAATATATATTCGTTACCTCATAATCAGATCTGTAAAGGACAGGTACATAGATTGCACCATATTGCATGAGACAATCTTGCTTTAGGCAAGAAATCATGCTTGACATTCACAGCTCCTCTTCTATATCTAGCCTGTTTTTTAAAATCACTTTGCAAATGGGGTCTTCCAGAGTAATTTATTACAACAGGCTTAAAGTCAATTCTGGATGCTTTGGAAAATTCCACCAACACTACCCATACCTTCAGCAGTCATAAAATGGCATCCAGAAACTGCTGCTCTCCTTGCTTGTTCTGCAGTATCTCCACCATCACTAACAAAGTGAGGTTTTTCTGTGGCTGGTGAGATACAACTCCACCTTCCCCTACACTTGTTGGGCTCAAGGAAATCCCTTCACCAGCATGTGCAAAGACAGATAACCATACAGAGGAAAAGGAAAACCGTGTAATTTCGTTTTCCACCTTAGATACAGCCTGAATGTTTGTTTGACACATGGAATGGCTAGATTATTAAATATGCTCCAACAGCATTTTGGATTCTGGGATGAAAGAATCTGATTACCATAAAAAGAAAGGGACTGTAGAGCTCCTCCGGCTGTGATCCTGATAAGACAGCTGCTGCTCTAAGGAAACCAGACTACTGTCATAAACTGGATTTCATCAATTCAATTTTTTCAAGAAACTAATTTTATTTTTCTTTCTCATGCCAGATGAGATCATGAGAGTGACCTGAAGCTGAACAACAATGATAAAAGTGTAGTCATTTGTTGAGAAAAGCTCGGCATAGCTGCAAACACTGTAGAAGTGCCAAGCACTAGGGCTGTTATCCCCTTTTCCTGCTGTTTTAGAGCCATTACACATTTCCCACAGCAGATGACAAAAGCTGGAGCCTATCCAAAGAAGCAACCACCCAACACAATGGGCATGACTTTCACATCCCTGGTTAAGCTAAAATAAGAAAGAGCAAAGGCCACGCAACCATACTCCTGGTCAAATCGTTCCAGTTGCTCTTGCCTCTCCCCCCCTGCCTTTTATCCCTCTAGACCACTTGTTCAGCACCAAGCTCAATAAGTAGTCTGACTGAACTGTGCAAGCACCACTGTGATACAAGGAACGATAACATGAATACAGAAAGCTCAAAGAAGCAGCTGAAGCACCTCGGAAGGAAAAGCACATCAGGTGAAGAGCTCCACAGTTACAGATCGCCAGAATAGCACAAGTTAACCAAAGGTTGCATGCAGTTCAGGACTAGCATATGGAATACACAGTGGTCTTTAGAAGGAAATCGACAGTCTAGAACACAGCACAATATTCTATTTATATAGCATATCCATGAATTTAAACAGTGAATCTTGAGATAAGATACCAAAGCATACCTCTGCATCTTTGGAGTTCACTTCCACAGTCTGGCTTTGAAGTTCTAGAGCCCGACTTCAAAGATATATGAATGTGCAAATCCTATTCCTTGGGAAATATTTCAAACTGTACCTTATGACAATTAAATGAAGCCTAGGTCTTGTAACTCTCTGGAGACCCTTTTTAGAGGCAGTATTTCCAAAACACTTAAGTCATTTAGAAACTTGGGTAACTTAACGTAAATAGCTCTTGGCAGAACTAGAAGGCTTACAAAGCTTAGATTCCATTTGAAAAATCCAGCATCTCCACACTACAATCTCTTTTGATGATTATCAACAATTTCCTATTGTTAAATTGCCTTGTCAAAAATAGCAAACTAACTAGCTTTGCAGACGAGGCACTGCATGTATCAATCATTTCAAATTGCTGTGCTAATGTTTCTGCACGATCTGTGTAACTCACCTCAGCATAAAAGTCTCTTTATTGGCAAGGACTAGGTAACCAGTGACAGGAAATCATAAATGTTTGTGAAGAAAGATACGCAGATACCCAGGGGCTGAAGTTAATCCTGATGAGATTTGACACATTGACACAGCAGTGAGCTGAGAATATTTTTCCCAACTTTTGTCTATTTGTTCACAAGAAATACAGCAGCAGCTCTGTTTGCAGATGTGCTTAATCTATTTAGATTTATTCACCTGTGATAGAGACTTACAGAAGGTTCTTATTTCCAATAATGAGGAGATGAAATTATTCAGCATGGAAAAAACTGTAAATACTGCTCAATTCACTGGTAAGGTATAAATGCAAAAGGAGAGATGTTCTTATGAAACTAAGCAAATGCATTATTCAGTTATCTGTTATTTAATTCACCCACTACTTTTCCTCACCTCTTCCCAGCAACGGCTGGGACCAATGGCTAACTCTGATATGTGTATCCTTCACACAGAAGACCACCTGTCTACTGTCAGATAGTAGTTAACTATCCAGTCTAGGGCATTTAAACAAGCTTCCCACAAGGAATCAAGAGAGGCATTGCCAAAAAGCAACTAAGTTCATCCACTTTAGATGTGTTTTGCACTTAGGGAAAACAATATCAGCCACAGAAAGAGCCCTGACAATTAGCTTAGGTGATGTGATCAATACTGGGAGAGATCAGTTTGACTCTTCGTCCCTGAAGGTGCTCTCTGATTCCTATAGTATCAATTGGGACATCTGCTGTCACCATAGCAGAAAACTGATGGGTCAATTCCCAGGGCAAGGAAGAAAGAATCATCTCTCCATCTATATTACATCTCTTTTCCAGCTGTTCTTCAGGACACCTTGATGTGAATCTTGAGTGTACACAGGGGAAAAATGACCTTTGCAGTACTTCACACATCCTGAAAATTGTTAAACTCCCCACTGCTTTGACTACATCTGAAATGGGTGCACCACTTGCATTTAAAACACTTTTTTTCATGTGCTTTCAGAGTAGAAGAACCATCTCACATCAAGAACATCACTTGAGTTCAGTAAGTCTTGCTACAGACCCATTGCCAAGTTTTCAGTGCATCAGGATATCATCATCAAATCTAATGACTCAGTCTTGCAATCTAACACTAAAACATGCTTCATTTCAGAAAACTCAGCTCTTCCCTAGTAGGTTTTCCCTGTGACATGAGCTCAGGATGGATCTCTTGCAGACACAGTAAAGGTGCATGCTTCTAACCATTCCATGCACCCTTCTCCTCCCATCCCCTAATCAAACTTAAGAAAGAGAATCTTGACAAAAGATCTGAAAAATAAAGACATTCTCCAGTAAGTATGCCTGTGATGAATGAGGTCTTAGGGAATTCACAGACCCAACTAAAACTTCTGTGGCTTATAAGGAAGAAATGTATAAAGGGCAAACAAATACATGGCACAAAATTTTTGAAGCCATTCAGGAAGGCTTCCACACAGATGAGTTATTGCTACACATTGATGATTTTTTTTTATTATTGCCCATTTCAAGTTGCAACCCACTATTTAGACTGTAATCACTTGCCTATAAAATGTGCTGTGGAAGAGATGACCACATCTGACGAAGATCAGTTGTGCTGTGGTTCAGAAATAAACATGCAGTTACAAAGAAGGCCATCACAGACTCTAAACTTGTCAGGTTGATTTTACAATGGCCACTGACAGCTGTCCACACCAAAGATGCAGGTCTTGCAGGTAAGGCAAAACAGATAGAACTGAGGCACAAAAATATTCTACTCAAATTCTAGTCAGATATTTTTCTGGATTAAATCAACTCTCTCTGCACTTTGAATGTGACAGCAGAATCAAAGTCTGGTTTTGGTCTCCCCTTTCATTGTTTTAATGCAGATAATCCTTACAGTAAAGCATTAACTACTGTACACAGGAGCATACACTGGCAGTCTGGACACAGCAGAAGGGCAGGAAAAGCTGGTTTTAAGGGAAAAGAAATCAACTTCAGCTGAACAAAAATTTCAATCTAATATTGAATGGGTTGAACGTGAGAATTCAAGCCTTGTCTTAAACACCTAGTAATCAGGATTGGGTACTTCTGAAACACTCCAACCTAATCAGAATATCTAAAGTTAGTAGGAGAAAATACAGGATGACTATAAAACTGCTATATAGTGCAGCAATATAAAAGCAGGTATGGTGCTCAAACAACAGTTTAGGAAGCTTGGCTTACTGCCCACTCCTTAACAGTGAGAAAAATACAACTTGCTTCACCCATAAAGTGAGCTGACAAACCCCTAAATTTTATGCTACTCAAACAAAAACTCACACAAAATGCTGCAAGAGATGTCTTCTCACTGATCCACACGCAACAATGAAAATAATTCCATTTTGATCCTAAGGAAAATCCAATTTCATAAAAGCACAGCATTCCAAGTAGTACAGTCTCTCGTGTCCCATGTGAATGTCCTAACTGATGTCTAGAGCCTCAACTGTTTCAAGTTCTCTCTCTCTCTGGCCTAGTAAGATTTACACAGAGCTTAGTGATTTTTTTTCCATAGGACAGTCAGCTGAGAAAGTCACACAGCATATTCTTGCACACTAATTTTCAACAGGAGGGAGAAACATCTTTAAGATAAACTACAGAGAAAATTAACTATGTACCGAGAGACCTGTGCCTTGCTAGTGGAGCCAAGAGAAAGGAATGATGCTTGTATGTGCCACAATGCAAAGAGCATAATGAAGGGCTTTCAAAACACATGACAGGGAGAACAACGGGACATGCTAAAGCAATTAATCATTAATTATTTGCTGTTAAAATGTGTAAGAATGCCCTTACTGAGATCTGCAGTAGGGTTTTGGTCTCAGTTGTCAGTCAGGAATTCACAACTTCATTAGGTGTAAACTTGAAAGAAAAACTAAACTTTTCACCTTCTCCACTGACATAATGAAATTTTTTTACTTCCCTGTTCCATGCAAGTATGTACAGTTACAGGTGGTTTTCTTTCCTAATTATCCTTGTAAAACACTTTTGCAGGATGATTTCTTTGGTATTGTCTGGCATTTGAATAGCACTTTTCAGTTCCTTTTCTTCAATTCAATCTACAGTATTAGATTAGATGAGCATCTTTATGGAGTGTTCTCTGAACCTATTTCTTCATCTCTAGCTTTTCTTAGCACTTTTAAGTCTAATCTATAACAAAGTAGAGGGTAAGGGAGATATTGATTGCACCACTGTAACCACCGATACCATTTCCATAAAGAGGATACATTTTTTCAACAATGTGAACAAAGGTCAAATTGGACAGGATTGACTCTGCTGTGCCTAAGCATGTCCATGCAATGGAGCATATAGTGTTTACCTGCAGATTTACCAGTTATACTGCTATAGAAATTAATATAAAATCCTAAACAACAGCCTAAGAAAAGAGAAAGGGGTTAAAAGAAGCCAGAATTAACACATTAAAGCATCTGAAGTATTGGTGCTAGGTACTTAGCTCACTTTGTACTTTGCTTCTTGGATCCTATTTCAAGAAGCTGAACGTGTACAACAGTTATCCACCTGAATATACTTCTCCTGAAAGTCCAAAGCACTAGGAATGTCTTGGGAGAAAACTGAAGAACGAAGTTCTGAAAGGACATGCTCTTTGATTTTACCCCTCAAAGCACATAAGGTTATGCAACTCTTGGTACAAGCAAAGCACTCCTCCTTTCACAGCTGTAAAAACTGCTGACCATTCAGCACTACAATCCAGGCTATAAGACACACTGAATCAATAAAAATCTGCTGGAAAATGTTACATTACAGCTTTTTGTTTACTGGGCTAAATCCAAATGCATGCAAACATTTGTAGCAACATGACTAAACCCAGCAGTGGTGCATCAGCCAACCGCTCCTTTGAAGAAGACCTACAATATTTTCTACTAATCCTTGTGGAGTCCAGTCTTCCATGTATCCACTGGTACTAGATGATGCCAGTGCTTGCACAGCAGGCAGCTTACGGGACAGAAGGCTGTTTGTTTAAACGGGGTGCTTACCCCCTCATTCATGGAAATTAACTGTGCAGCCAACTCAGCATGTGAACCTACCAAGAGGTGGCACTGGAAGGACACTCTTCGGAAGGTGTCAAGCAAACTTCTGGCCAGGAAAAGATGGTGAGAATCAGATTGCACACTCAAAATCTCGGAAGGGGCCCATGGTTCATCTGTTTCAACAGGTAACTGGAGGCAGTGTTTCTACCTAGTTTTTCAGCTTCATCACACTAAACCTGTTTGCACAAAACAGTATGCACACTCGAAACAATGAAGGGTTCTTTTGGTCTTGAACACAGGGAAACACTAGGAAGCACTAAGAAAAATTAGGTTTGATCACATTATTTTCACCCCTAAAAAATTACTATCAGAACTATTTTCCTATTTTTCAAACACTGCTGATAATGAATGAAAAGAATAAAGTCACTTGCAAGACATTCAAACATAATTCAAAGCTGCTATTAACCTTATGACTCTATAAATCTGTGACAATTTCTAAGACCATCAGGAAAAGCAGGCCTATTTTAGTGAGCTTAAATCTACTGCACATGGGATCCACATCTCCCACAGAGAAATTTTAGGAATCTACAAATAGCAGAAGAAAAAAAATTGAAAATCATTATATTAAAAGAGTACCTGTAATATTACATATGGCAGGGTACCCATGCTTATAGAGTGTATTTACATACATACCTATGCACTAATCTATAAATATGTTATGTAAATGAAATTTTAGACACTTTCCCAGTGAAACACTTAAATACTATCCATAATAACGAGAATAGTAGTCCTTAATAAGCTTATTTGTAATTTATATACTGCGGGAAGTTTCAGAGTGAAGTTTTTCTTACCAGCTGGTAAAGTTCTCATTTTACTCTCCCTCTCTACCCTTCCTCAAATTCTCCATCAAAGGAAAACAACAGTTTCTGATTAGCCTGGTTTTGTTTGGTTTTATCCATTCCACCAAACCAATTTATCACAACATACTTAAGTCTTAAAGCTGAGAGAATTTATACACACACTTTAGTACATTGTTAAGTAACAAGCTGGTGCAGTTAATGAATCTTCTCATAAGTAAATCTAAGTGTGTACATTTGCATGACTGGAGTCCAAAATCAGGTTACTCAAGACAAAAATTTGGCTATGTACAATCTAATCACATGTAATAGGCTCTACATATATAGCATCTGAAGTATTTTGAATAATTTATTTCTGAATTGACGTTTTGTGTGATGGCTTGTGTACAGTGTCCCAATCAGTCCCCAGACATATTACAAGATGGAAGTAAAAACACTTATTTGAACTGACATTTCACATAAGGTTGGTCATTCTGTTTCCTCACAGGAAAAAAGCTGTTAGACCATTTACAGATGTTTACTGAATATTGAGGAACTCTGGAGTCTTTAGGTGTCTGCAGAGGTTCACAATTCATCATAATCAAGAATTACTAGATATCTTAATTGTGAATACTACCATATCATAATTGCCGTGGCACAGTTTTGAGTTGACATAAGTTCATTATGAGCAACACCTAAATTGCCAAACTATGCTTAATTCTGGTTTACTGCCACTGGGCAGCTCCGTTGCTGAGTTTATTGGCTTGGGGAAGGGAGATTTGTTGTGCTTTTTTTTTCTTCCAGTAGACATCACAGTGGAAAGAAAAATTAAGATCCATTGAAAAAAAGATTAAATGCTTCATAAGTATCTGTATGGCAAGCAGTTGAAATCTCTCATTTCTTTTGCTTTTATGAAGGCAAAAAACATATTTGAGAAACAAGTTGAACTCACCAATTTGTTCCAACAAAATGTTATCAGAGTCTGACACATTTCAATTACCTGCGTAATCAAATCATAAATGAAAATCACACAGCATTCAAAATACCTCTAATGTTCCAAGTCAAAATATATTCTTTATAGAGAGAGGTAACTCAGATCGTTATGCTTCAAATTGATTACCACAAACTGTACCTATAATTAGATATAACTAATGCAATTTAAGGAAAAAAAACCTAATATTTGAAGCTAAACACTGAAAGTAATCTTGTTGCCTTCCAGTCAGTTACCAAGCAGAAAATGTACTGTCTAACTAATTTATTATTATTAGAAACATCAGACTCAATCTATTTTAAGGACATAACTATGTATTTCAGGTATTACTTCAAGCTGTATTTCAAAACAAGCTTGACGGATTTTTGCTGAAATAAAAAGCACAGAACTCCTACCCTATTACTATAAAGGGATGAATCAGAAAAGGTAGAGTAAGAGTGGAGCATAGCTAACAAACATTAACTTACTTTTAGCAGTTTAAATGCTTGATTCAGAATGGAAACACGAAGAAAAAAAAACTAATTATGAATTAAAAAAAGTAAATCTTTCTCACAGTTCAAATGACAGATGCTATAGAACCAAAGCAACACTTGGCATCATTTCAGTCATATCTCTTTCTTAGGATGACCAAATAATTGCTGCACTATCCAGATGACAGGACACAAAAATGTTCATGACAATTCCCTCTACCAAACCTTTGTGTTTCTTCTCTAGCATTTCCAGATGATCATCTATACATTTAGGCCTTGGCCCACACAGAGCTTTTCCTTTCTACAGCAGGCATTGTGGGTTCCACTGCCTTCCTGCTGACCTCATGTTATGGTCTCATTCACCCAACAGGCTACTATTGATAAGAGTACCACACAGTAACTGTTGAGGCTCATACCACAGCCTCCTTTGCTCCAAAAGACTCCTGGGTGAGCACATGTTTCCTAGTCTCCCTGTCTGAAATATCAGAGACAGATATTTCCCTACTCAAGTAGAACAATGGGCAGAGATTCCCCACCATTAAGACAACAGTAACAGCATCATGGCCCTCTCCAATACTAATTGTGAAGTTTTCCTCCTCCTCTTCACCACCTTGTAAACTGCAGGATTCTCTCCTTGTGCACTTGCCCTCTCTCACCATGCCAGGAATAATGGCTGAACAAGGAATCACTCTGTTATCTGAGCAGCAGCTGCTATTGCTACTCCCTGCTGCCTCCCTAGGGCTCCTATCTGGTGACAAAACACAGCACGTAACCCAAGCCAATGAGGCAAATAGAGCTACCTTAAACTGCAGCTCTCTGAAGCAGCAGTACATGAAATTTTAGCACAACCTCAAGAAGTGATATGATTCACATAACAAGCACTGCTCAAGCCTATGCCCCAATGCACCATTTAGTTTCAGTCATATAGAAGAGACTTACTAATGCTTTGTACACATTAGTAACATGGTTTTTATCTCACTTATTGCTAGATGATTACAACACTATACTTTTTCTGACAGACTAGGAATCATCATCATCTCTGTTGCCCAGAGACAGAAAAAAGCGACATAAATATCATGTACCACTTGCTACCATGACAAAAACAGCCTAAGAGGGAGGCAGAAGTAGGTTGGTCCTGTATTTCAGATCTATCCTGAGAAACCTTAAGAAGGACCAGAACTTGGTCAGACTAGATTCAGAAGACTCAAAAAAACTACAGTACTATGTTGTCATCTCACAACAAATGATTTCTGTTGTGCTGGCACCATATGAGGTCTGTTCTCTAGAGCTAAGCTTCCCTAGCTCAGGAGCATTGGAAGCCTCTTCTGCAATCTTCCAGACAACTTGCTGTTATGCTCACTGTTAGCTGGTGGGCCTGAGGTACTGTGGTTTCCAAGGTGATTTGTGGGCTGAAGGCCTTGCATGTACAAGCAGGCATATCAGTCATCTAAATTTACCTTATTTATCTCTATTTCCAAGTCCTGAAACACAAGCCCACTACGCAACAGCACTTCATATTGAGCATGAGTCACCCACCTATAAGGAAATGGCCCAAGATCACTTCTACAAAAGCCACTGAACAGCATCTTCTAGCAAGTAACTCACCAGTGTGACTAATTGAAACTCTTGACATCACACCTGATGCCTAATGTCATCACTGCTTATAATAGTAGCAGCATTCTGAGTAGTAGGTTCACAATCTTCATTTAATGATCACTATCAGATAAAAAGCCTCCCTCCCACAGTGAGAAGTGAAAGAGGAAATCTTGTTATGAAGATGACTGTCATATGAACAGTACTGAGCTCTTGTAAAGACAGAGAGCTCACTTTAAAAAGCAGTTCTGCATCACAGAGAAAAAGCTACATTTTTCCACACAGATGTCCACATTCTGTAAAATTTAACAGGAAAGAATACTACTGAGTTGACTTTTAAGTTCTTTCTTAATGCCAAGAACCCAAAAGAAGACTGTTTTAAAGAAGCAATCTGGGTTTAGTGGCAGGACAAACCATTCCATTACAATCCTTCTTATTGCGTCTATATGCTCTGACCAAGCATTCAGGGTAAGGTATTTTCTGAAGGTGCTTAGTGCCCCATTTTTACTTTGCAAGAGCAAACAAGTGATTATTTAGAAAGGAAAACAATTGTGGTGGCAGCAGCAACTCTGCAACCTTTACTGCAGTTTGAGCTTCAGCAATTTTCCTCATCTGACCCACAATTTCACAGTGTCATCAGCAGCTCTGAGTAAACATTACTGCCTGCTGTCAGGCCCAAATTTAAAGCCTGCCAATTCACAGAATAACAGGGGTTGAAGAAGACCTCGAAGATCATTGAGTCCAACCTTTGATCACTGCCTTGTCAGCTAGACCATAGCACTAAGTGCCAATTGTCTCTTGAACACCTCCAGAAATGGTGATTCCATCACCTTCCTGGCAGTCTATTCCAATGCTTAGCAACCCTTCCATGAAGAAATTCTTCCTGAATTCAAGTGTGAGCCTGTGTTATGCAGAGCTTTAAGACCAGAGAATCTAATAAACAAGAGCATGTACATTTGTGTTCATACCTGCATTCATATTTGAGAACCTCAGGGAGACATAAGGAATCATCCTCAGTGCTGTAACTTCAATGTTAGCATTGGGCAAAACACACATGAAAGTCACACGTGAAAATCAATTAGAAAACTCAAAAGGATATCTTTTGCCCTTGCTTGCTTCAAGGCATCTAAAGGTTGCACAGTTAGTATAAGTTCTTGTTTTTATTAATATACCAAGAATCTTCAGAAGAGAATACAAGAACAACTTTCTGACTAAAACTGAGCATGCACAAGGACCAAGTCATGCCATTAAGCATCTCAATACAATAGGCAAGCCCGCTGATTCCCTGCGGCAGAAAGTCATACTCATTGCTGGCAGGTATAGGCAGCTACTGAGGAAGTACTCAGGATCTGTCAACAGTTTTTCTGCTGGACTGGATTCAATACCATGGACAGCAAGGTAAGAAATACAAGAACATGTAGGTGCAGCCCCAAGCTATTAAAAAAACCTGAAAAATTCCATTTGTCTTCTACCAGAGAAGAAACAAAACACAAAGCAGCATGTATGTACTTACATATGTATGTAC
>JAWWEW010000131.1:17718967-17732798 GCA_035583185.1 Anabacerthia variegaticeps | reverse complement strand
TGAAAAATTCCATTTGTCTTCTACCAGAGAAGAAACAAAACACAAAGCAGCATGTATGTACTTACATATGTATGTACTTACATATGTATGTACATATAATTGAAGACATGACCACAGAGATATACAAAAGCATTCATACTAAGATACAACTTCTGCTTCTTAGCAACTGAACCCACTTTGAAAAGATAGTTGCTCACAGCTGGTGAACACATAGGAACCAAAGTAATTAAAAAATTCTACCTCAGTTATAACTTCCACATTTTGGTGGAGTGGTGTGTCCTCCCAATCTCTGTCCTGTTCTACCAGCAGAATAATTAGGCATTACATGCTGTTCTGAGAAATATAGCCAGAACACTGTGCAATAAGAAAGTATGATTTCAATAAGAAAGTGTGATTTTCTTATTATATTAAGGGATTGCAGAGGAACAGCTGTGGAAGTATCCTCTGGGAGATAAAAAAAAAAACAAACAACTGGTATCAAAGATGGTAAAACTACAGAGGATTTTTATTGCTCCAGTATTTCATGATGTTTACCACTGAAATTCTCAGGCACTGAAACTTGTCAAACTTTAATACACTTTGTCAATCATGTGAATGAATTGACCTTAATCTAACTGAAGATCACCACACAAAAAAACCCACCCAAAACTGGAGATTTCAATTAATGATTATATGCAAAGAAGAAAAGGCAGATGTAGAGAAATTAACATTATGCTTTTATAGCTCCCACGTTGATACTCAACAGCTGATGTGGAGTTTTAGTGGACACATCATTGGTTTGTTAATAGCAGCAGTCATAAAAACCTTAATGAAGCCCCCTGAGCACCCTGACCACACCAAACTAAAATCTTGTATTCTTGTTTCAGCACCTTGGAAAAATTTTATCTTCCCTCCCTGCTCTGCTTTTTAATTATTACTTTGCTGTGCAGATTGGTTTCCTATTTTGTTTGCTTCTTCCTGTCACTACCTTTCACTTCCAGTATTCTAGCATCTTGAACTGTCAAGAGTCAATGTGTAAAAGCTCTCAAACTTGATTGTCAAAATACTAAAACAATTTTCTTGTGTTTATCTTCTTTGCTCTCTGAGTGTTTGCAATAAGCCTGCTTCCAGATTCAATGTTTGTGTTTAAGAGGCTGTAGTATTAGCTAGAAAGGCTCAGAGTGCAATCCCAGTGATATTACAAACTATGAAGCAAGCACAAAAGAAATCCAGATCTTTTTATAGCCAAGTTTTCACTGCGTAGCTTAGAAACAGACGTATTTTCTCTCTCCCTCCCTGAGATGGTTCATTAAAAAAGCATAAAAATTGCTTGCTTTTTTGTGATGGATTTTGTCCTCATGCAAAAAGAGATAATGCTGGTAGCTGCTGTTTGGTCTCTGGAGTGTTGGTCTGGCCAGGAAGCCAACCCAATTTCTGGTTCACCAGTCAAGTTCATAAACTGGGCCATGGCAAGTCATGTTAAATGTAAACAATCTCAACACAGGACAGACTAGTTCACAGTCATGGTAGCTGGGTAACATTCACACACTGTATGATTTATGTCAATTGCAGCAGAGCTTCAATGGTATCAGGCCCTAAACCCCAGCATGGGGTTACAAAATATACAAGATGCTCCTGTCTCCTGAAGAAATCTAATAATTAATTCAGGTAACATTTGTTAGTGTGGAGGGAGAATAGTGTTTGCATGGACCTTCTCTTCTGGCTCATCAAATTCAATCTTCTACCACTGCAAACACAGAGGTATTAAGTGATTTAGCTCCATTTAAAAGTGGTTTAACAAAGCCATTGTCCCAGTTACACATACACATACTCACTAGGAAGCTGTTCCTGAAGCTCATTCCCCTTCCTCTGCTATATCAAAATTTCTATCAGTTTCCAGTCCAAGCTAAATTCATTGGGAACAGTGGCCTTTCCCCCTGCTACCAGGTTCTGTTGTAGGACTCAAGTAATTAATTTCTTTCTCTCCATCTCAGCTCCATCTATTTAGATATATTTTTTTCTCCATATCACGGTATTTTTGGTTAAAGAGTCACCTTTTCTACTTTCCTAAAATGAGAGGCTTTCCTTCCAGCGTCTTTGCTGTTGTTCTGGAATACACCTTCCTTGATCAAGAGACCAGAACAGTGTAGATGCACACACTCCCCACACCACTCCTTTCTCTCACAGTTCTTCTAGTAATTATATCATTTATTGAAGGACAGAACTGCACAGTGTGAAAAAAGAAATAGGCTAACTGTGGAACACACTGTACAATTCCTAGTGATCCTTGATAATCTTTCTCCCCATCAACCTGTCCCATACATACTTTTACTTGGGGAAAGAACCACAGGATTATCATTTTGGGACAAATGTGATTTTGATAGACTTGGTTAAGGTGTTTGGATTGGAAGGGAGGAAAGGGCTGGGAGTGACGCCCTGAAAGAGAACAAAACTTTCTACAGAAGCATTTCAAAAAGTCTCCTCTGAAACTGCCTGCATATGGAAGCTCCCACTGAGTCTTGTTCCAGACTCCATACAAACAAGACAATGTACATGTGGGCTCAGATCCACTCAAGAGCACAACTGTTTTGCCTTTTCTTTGCATAGCAAAACTGAAGTCAAGTAATGGGTAAGCACATGTATGTTGGATTAGATCTCTTTATTAAAAGACTATTGTTATCTGCAGTCAGTTTCTCAGGAACTTGGGCTCACAGCACAGAATATAAATTCTAGCTGCTCCAACCAATACCTGAGAAAAATCACATAAGAAGGTCTGACTGCCTTTTTTTTTTTTAATGTATTAAAATGAATGAAGAAGCATGAAATGCTTTTTTTCTCCCTAGGAGCACTCTAACACTAGAATGCAGAAACCCTTGAGGTACTCCTCATTAATCCATTGACACCACAGAAAAATTTTGAGCTGCTGTCTCAGAGACTGCAAACTGCATCCTATTTACACTGTACAATCACAGGTTCATGAGCCCTGTACTTTGTCTTTAAAGTAGGCACTCCATTTATCCAGAACTATGGAGTGTGCAGTTTCACACATCTATCAGCCAGTCTACAGGCTGCAGTGTACTGCTGTGTTTTCTGAGATAGGATCATTTTGATGAACACAGTACAAGTGACTAGTGGGATCGTCTACATGTCCAAACAGGATGTATAACACTCCAACTCACATCTCATCCAACTCATTCCTCATCCATAAGGGCAATCACAGAGCTGGAAGCAATTCAGTGCTCCCACCTCCTACATGGCAAACACTACAAGTACTTAATACACTTGCTTACATTTTATTGCATAGTTGAATACAAGAGTTTGTGGGGTTTTTTTTCAGAACTGTCTCCTGTGTCTAATTTACCATTTTAGAGAAGAAGGGACTGTTCCTTCCCTAAGGGTGACTGTGAATGCTCTGCAGAGAGAGGATGACCAAAAGATCAAGTGGAGAGAATGCTTAACTGTGGTATGCAATACAATTTAATGTAAGTCCTGGAAATGATGAAAAGCAAAATGATTTTTATAAGAGATAGAGAGAGGACTGCTTGGATTGTGTGCACACTGGAGCAACTAAAATCTGCTAAATTAAAGCAGGATGGAAATAAATTCACTGAATGGTGTGAGAGCTTGTTTTAAGATTCCCATTTAAAGGATGTTTCACTCAGCAGATCTAAGCAGTCTTTCTTTAGCAGTTTACCTTATCTCAGTGCACTTTTCTGTCCTTCTAGCAAAACAAAGTCATAATGACCAGAAGCCTTCACTTAGTATTGCCCTTTCTAAGAAAACAATCAAACAGAGGAGTGCAGGGTCTGATCAGCCTAGAGATGTGATAAAATCAGGTAGGATCTGTCCCTGTTTTTTTGTAGTGTGCTCAATTCTTTTACGAGAGTTCCACTGCTACATGGGCAACAGTTTAGGTGTTCAAGTTTTTTCTAGTAAAAAGCTAAGATCTGTTATTTTCAATTAGATTAATCACTTCTTGGTTTAACCTCAAAGAGGGGTTCTTTGTTCATGGCTCTTGTGAGTACTTTATTCAGTGGAAGAGATCTCTTTTTTTAGAGTGAACAAGCAGTTTCTTTTCTTTAAGGTAACATTCAGTAACATTTTCAGCTTATATTTCCTGGTAAAGATGATAAGAAGTCACCATGGGACTCTAAAGATGAATCTACACCTTCCTACAGTGCTCTGAGGAATGTCTAAACCAGCATTCCAACCAGGCTCACACTTTTGTCAAATAGAGTAGAATCATTACAACCGCTTCTCCTGCCTTATACTTTTATCTTCTATTACCACATTCCAGAGTCTTAACAACTGCATTCTCTGCAGCGGCATCACCTTGTTGCCTTTAGCACGTATTCAAATACACCAAAGAGATTGTTCTCACTCTTCGTTCGTCCCAAACAGTTTTGAAGTTTCCTGAGACTTCAAGGGATCCGAACAGAAACCAAATAGCTGAATGCCTTTAGGTTCAGACCCTCTCTGTGGCCTCAGGTAACAGTTTTGTATCATTCACCAATTTTAAAAGTCGAAAAGCAAAACAAGAGCACTCCAAAGAGAACTAGAAATATTCCTGGCCAAAACTGATGGTGTGGCTGGAGGCAACTTTTAGCAAGGAGGCTTGTAATAATTACTGCAACATCACTTGTAGCTGACTACTCTTTACTACTTGTCAGCTCCAGCCTCTGTCAGACAGGATCCAAAGCTACCAGAAGGTTGACCTGACCATTTCTTACATCTACCATGTGTCTGCAGAACGCATGTAAGCAGATGTCAGGAAACATGCGTTCACTAGTAAGTAAATTGCTTCTCTAAACACAGTTCCCTCACCTATCTGAGATGAAAATAGAGCTTCACAACCCCTATGTTTACCAATTAGTTAGTTGCCTGCACCTTCAGTCCCTTCTTCCATGTTGCAATGATTTCTCTGTGGGCTCAATTTAGAGAGCAGTGGAAGTAGCTGTGCAAAATAGCCAGCAGTCACACTAAAGACAGGCTGGTTCCATTTATTCTGCTGAGAACAAGTAAATTGGTTGGGAAGGTTTCAAATGTTGAATAACTGTCCACAACAGTTTCTCCTTATTTTGCAGAACACATTACTCATTTGATCTAGATTTTTTAAACCAAAAAGATATTTCAAAATATCAGCAATATACACATTCTTTGTTTAGATACAAGACATAAAATCCAAGTATTTGAACAAAAGAGTATCAGCTTTCAGTGACAAACTAGATTCATTAATCTGGAAGTCTGCCCTGTCACCCTTTAGAGCTAGGTGAAATGCTGAAAAACAGCCCTACCCCATTTCCAGTCCAACCTTGCATTACTCCACTCAGAACTCATCAATTTGAGCCTCCTCAGAGCACAGACCATAATGCTGCAAGTTCCACTGCAGTTCAACTGGGAGGATGTTCTGGAAGCAAGGGCTGTTACAGACAAAAAGATGATCTTTTTCCCAGTCATAACCTTTTGAAGTTTCCACCTTAACAGGAGAAACACTACAGAAAGCTGAATTCCAACTCTACAGCAAGCCCTGGCCAGGTTTCTGGAAGGCTGAGCAACATCCTCTGTCCAAACCCACTCTCGTTTGCTGTACCAGGGGAGGTATATACTCCCACTTGACCCCCACAAGCAACATCTTTTTGAGCATCTGTCTCTGTGACACTCTTGTGAAGCAACTGAGAATTGCTAGCCCTTGTTTCTTTGGGGCTAATGAGACAAAAAGACCCAAAGGACTTGTCCACATGTTAGGATCAAGCAGATATGGAAACTTAGTAGCGTTATCAGTACTTTTAAAAGCCTATGTGGAATGGCAGGTGACATAGAAAGCAAATCTTTTCTTATGCTGTATCTTTTCTGCAAGATAATTAACACAGTTCTTCAGCTACTTGCACATCACTCACTGACAATTTCCCATACAAAGTCCAAACAATGCACCTGCAAGCCATAAAAAAATCTGTGTCAAAGCAAGGACAAATGCCAATACCCCAAGGAAAAGCCATAACTACTATGCCATCTTTCAGTTTAGCTCAAGTGTATGCCAACAGGATGCAGAAGGTTTGCAGGCTGGAAGTCTATTTGTAAATCAATTCCAAGAGCAATGCTGCCTCTTGACCAGGATATTCTCTGTGCTGCTCCAGGTGGGTGAATATAAGCTCAAGTGACAGCAGTTTTGCATCCCGAAGCCTCTTATGTCCACTGCAAATAAAATTCACAGATAAAAGGCTTGTAGTTATAGCTTGATTTATGAGTCTTGATTTATACTGATGGCACTAGAAAAATCAGGCTGCAGGTGTTGTGCAAACTCGCCATAAGAGAAAGGTAAATCGAGGTTTAAATTTGAAGTGCTAACTGTAGAGCAGATTTGGACACATTTTCCCTCTCTATCTGAAAAATGTTAATGTCAAAAGTTAAACAGTGCATCATTACAATCAGAATTTCAATCTGGCAACCTAACCATCACTGATATAATAAAAAGGCAGGAAATGCTCCACACTGATATAATAAAACAGGCGAGAAACACTACTATGCACTTTGACTCCTTGTTCTTATAATGCAGAGCATTTAAAGGCTGATTTGTCTCAAACCACCACCAAAGTGCAGGGGCCACTGAGGTGTGAAGCATCTCTCTGGTCTGTCCCAAGGAGAAAAACAGGGAACACAACCATAGTATCCAAGAGACTATACTTAAGGAAAATTTACCGTGGACTTCAGCTTTCTCATAATACACCAAGTAGATGGAAGGCTATTTCTGTGTGAATTATACACATGAGATGAGCCAATGAAGTTCAACATGCAGGCTCCATATTCTATACTTTGCTAATGACTAACACTGCTAGCAAGGCTTAGAGAATTGGATGTGAAGGACCAGACACAAGAGTCCTCATGGGTCTGTTTCCACTACTAATCCATTTATGTGCTCATGCTTTGTGTCAGGCTGTGCCTAAACATGAGACAGCCCACTGCAGGATCTCTCACTATCAGATCAGAAGCAGATCCATCTCAGTCTGGAGCAGATCTCATTTCTAGTGCAAGGTCTAAAGAGAGGCAAGTTAGTATTCTCAATGCTGACTCAGATCAGCAGGCATTGGAACAAGTCTAGTTCATTTTACAAGCTTTACACCACTGAATAGCATCTAGCTAAGATAGATTTTTTTTAGTTCACTTTAGCCCTGGTTTGGATTAACTAAATTAAGGCTGAACGGAAAGTATTTCAGATACAGCAATTCACTGTCCAATGACATTGCTAAGCAGAAGAGAAAGTTATCCAGGGAAAGGATAATTATCATTACAACAAATCCTACAGAAGATTTCCTGAGGCATTATCACAGGGTAGGAAGGATATAATCACCAACAGTGATAATTACAGCTAACGCAGAACTCTAAAACAAAAGCATGTCTTCATCTATCCAGGGCCATCAGTCTCAGGTCATTGTTATTGACAGGACATGATTACATGGAAGAGTTAAGACATTTCAACACTGCTTCATCATAACATGCTTGAATTATCTAGTTCAAAACAGTTGCAGAATGTCAATCATTTTTAACATAAGTCTTCTTATTTTTACCGTAAGCCTTCCCAAACAGAAGGGATTTGATTATTGCTTGTGAACACATGAAACATTTTCCCAGGTAGGAGTGCAGGACACAGTAGGTTGAACCTGTATCTGAGGTATTTCAGCCCAGATTAGCATGTTTTCTTCAAGCTCCAAGTTTCCAGAAGCTTGATAACAGAAAGAACCAGCATTTTCCAGTTCTCAGAGAAGGGATGCTGAGGTATATGTAGGTGACAGACCTGGGGGGAGGAGGGGAACATCCTACTGGTTGACATGCAATCTTGAACATCAACAAGTCCTCAAGCAGAGTCATTTATAACCCATCATTCCTGATCACTGATTGCCCCTAAGTTACATGGCATACAGTGCACTTGACAACAAATTATCCCCTTCATTTCCTTGCCAGAAGAAAGATGTCACTAAGTCAGTGTACAGTACATTTACTCTAGAAAATACATTTGGTCCCTTAAAAATGAAGCCTCCATGTGCAAGTTTGGACAGGCTCTGAAAAAATTCCGCCACTCATATGGCTCAGTTTAAAAAACAATAATAAAAAGCACAGAATGCAATAACAAAATGTTAAAATTGTATGTTGAAAAACTTACATGGCTATTGAAAATGTATTATTATATTTTAATGCCTGTGTGCCTGATGCATGGATGGAGTAGTATGAACTCCCAAAGGATACATGCATGTAGGAAAATCCTGCCTGCAGAACTCCCAGAATAGCCAGGACGAAACTTTCCAGGAGTGGATTGACCTAACAGTTAGATAGTGATTTATTGTATTAGATAGTTACTTCTCTTGTATTTGTGTGTTTTACGCCCATTGTCTAAACAAGCCCTGAGCTACTATGTAAGGCTAGCCACTCCCAGCTTCTCCCTCTCCTCCCCCTATCTGCCGGGCTCCACCCTAGCCACTCCTCCCCTTTCCCATAATTGTATTCTCCCCTCCCCTCTTTCCCCATATTTGCCATGTCCCACCCATAACTCCTCCCAGTTCCCAAACCCCTTAAAAGTCTCAGTTGCTCTCAATAAAGTCATTCCAGCTTTCTACCCCTAACCAGCTGAGGGCCATTCCTTTGTTCCCCTTCGGCACGCGGCACATGCATATCATGTCAAAAACAGAAGATATGAGAGAAGGGGAAAAAACCAAACAGCCTGTCATTCTCATGTCTCGTACATGAGAGTACATGTCCAGCATTTGATTTCAAGACCTTGGCAAGGGCAAAAGAAAGGCGTGCCTTTCTTTCCAGTTCCACTGCCTTGGAAATCCTTCTCTTGTTACTCGGAACAGATCATCTTCTGAGTGATGCAAGAGACTGCCACTGAACTGTGGGAAATGAAAAATTCAGTCCTATTGCAGGCTGGATTCAAGGACATCCCCAGCCAGGGACAGGGGTGTCTTGAAGACAAGCAGTGGGGGCAAAGGGTCTGCAAGCTCTTTATTTCCAAATCAAACAAATCTGAAATATTAAATGGACACGTACAATCTGTCTGCTCACTCTCGGAGTGTCCAGAGAATCCAGAAGCAATGTATCAACTTCTAGAAACTACTGTGCTGGCTCATAACCCTAATGGAGGGAGGAGGTATGGCGACTATATTGAATACCTTTTTATTGCAGAATGAAAGAGAATGGCATCAAAGAAAGCCAAGGGGTAGGCAGAAGTTTCGGGGTCCAAAAGGCTTCCAGCACCTCAAGCCTGAATCAATGTGCTCTTTGTAGGCAGTAAGCATCAATTAGAAGATATTAACATTACAATGCTGGAGGATTCTGATGAGTGAAGGAGACAGAGGGAAAAATATCAATGCATACCCAGCAGATCCTCTACTTCCAATAGTCAGGGAACAAACATATAGATTTTTTTTTTTAACACAGTCATACATTCAGTAATAACTTGCTGCAAGGACCTGCTAAGTAAGGTCACAATAGTGACTGTTGAGACAGTGGGAAAAAACTTTTTGGCCATCCTGACAACCAATGGAATGTACAATTGGTGATATTAACCTGACTTATCAGTTTTTATATGTATATATAGATTTATGCCAGAATTTCCCCTTTCCATTGTCAGGATGCAAGTTAAATGCTTGAAACATTTTTTAAAAGCTGTACAAGCTATACATGCCACAGGAAACAGCATGTTAACTAATGGACCAGACCTTGGAAGAACCTGAGAGTGACATCCCAGATCCAGTATTGAATGTAGTAATCCCTCCGGCATGGGCTTCAGAGAAACCAGGCAAAGCAAATAATGTGAACTCCACTTAAAGTAGAACTCAAGCCAGGAGCACAACCGGTGAGGCTAAATCAATACCCCATTAGTTTGGAAGCATGTAAAGGATTGGAGCCCTTGATAAATACTGTCATGCAGTATGGACTGCTTAGAGAGTACAAGTTTGAATTTAATACTTCTATTTCACCTCGTTCTCATTAGCAAAGACTGGTACAGAATTTAAGAGCAATAAACAAAATAGCCATAGAACATATATATCTATACACACACCACCGTACCAATTCCTTACACCCTGATAGCCTCAGTTCCAGGAAAAAAAAAGTTATTTTACTGGTTTTGGATTTTAAAATATCCTTTCTCGCACCCTCCCCACCCCCCTTTTTATCCCAGTAGACAAAAATAAGCAATTTTTCCTTCAAATCAGAGAATCACATCATGGGAAGAAATGCAGTTATGCTGGACTGTGCTCTCTCATGGATTGAAAAAACAGCTCAACTCTGTCTGGTAACATATTGGCAAAAACATTCCCACTGGATCAATGGCAAGGTAACAATAAAAATGTAACTGCTGGAATATGCTGATGAGAGAAGATCCATTGTCAGGAATACCAAAAAGTAAAAAAAAAAATATCAGAAGAATAGTGAACAACTCCAAATTAACACATTCTCAGAACTGCTGAAATGAGAAGTCCTTTCAAGAGGTTACATGGAGAGACTCGTGGGAGCAGATGCTAAGGTAAGTAGTGTTAAGAGATGCTATAGGACCAAAAATGCAGTTGAGTGCAGACATAGTAGTAGAAAGATGCCCAACATGTTATGTAAATAACCCTTAAATACAAGGAAATCTGCCAGCAGGTGATGTGAAAAGAGGCATAACCCCCAGAGAACACTAGCAGACAGATTTATCCAAGTTGCCATTTATGTAAGCAACATGAATATCTACTTGTTGTAGTGGATATCTTTTCAGGACAGCCAGAAGCCTTCCCCTGCCATAACAATCAGGCTAGGGAAGTCAAAATACTGTTAAAGGAAATAATCCTTAGATTTGGAATTCCTGAGGGATTGTACTCAGGCAGTGGGCCCTATTTTATTTCAGAAGTAGTCCAAAAAGTATCAGTGTTTCTCTGGCTTAAACGAGTATTACATGCCCTCTGGAGACCACAATCTAGAGAAAACCTGGAAAGCATGATTAAAAACAAAACCAACAACAAAAAACCAAAACTTTTCAATGCTGTGTCTGGAAACTCAGCTCAAATTTGTATATATTTTACTGACTGCTTTGATGAGAGGTATAATCACTCCATGAGTCAAGGAAAGAGTGAGTCCTTTTGAAATATTGCAGGGGAAGTCATATTCCCCTAAAAGAGTGGGTCTTGAAGCAATCAAATGCATGTTAAAGGGGAAGTAATGATAAAAGATTATTTGCTGTCTCTTTTGTACATTTTATCATCTTTACATAAGTACCTCAATCCGTAAGCTCGTTTGCCCCAAATGTGCCAGTATACTTTCAACATGGAAGGTTTATATTCACTCTTGTAGAGATGAGCTACTGGAAAAAAAGTGAAAAGGACCTTGCATTGTTCTGTTGGCTGCATATGCAACTGTGAAAGGGGAAGGAATGATCTCTGGGATTCATTATACACCAGCTCCTCTACGAGAAGCTAAGGTCAAGTGCAAATCAACCGGACCCTTAGAGACTATATTGACACACCACTGTATCACACAATCAAAAATTATACATCTATTGAGTTCTTTCAGGTTTTAGAATTAACTACGTTTTATCAAATACAGGGTGCAACTTCTAAGAAAGGTACTGTGGATACGTCCATAAGTCTCAAAGGGGAGAATTTGAAGTCAGACGAGGTTAAAAATCCACAAAGATCACAGTAACTATGGGTTGGTCTTGAAACCATGACAACAGTGTACCAGAGCAATGGAAGAGTGAAGAGTCCCCAGGAGCAGAACACTATAAATCCTTAGTTCACTGACAATTAATCGTTCAAATAGATTCAAACAGAAACTGTAATAGAGTATATGATCAAATAATAACTTGATGTGAGCTGATAGGATGAAAATATAGCCTCAAGTTACCCTAGATGATGATAATGCTAAAAAACACACAACCAAGGAAATTTGTATATGCAAATGATAGCATAATGAACTGGATCAAGACCACCACAACTACATTAAAAGTTTTGTTATGTAAGCATAAAATGACCAATCACCTGTTTCTGTATCATTCATTCTTTAATTTTGTATGAAAGACTGTGCTTGTTTGCTAGAAGATGTGCCAGCTGTGTTTGATGCCTGGCACCCTATTCTGCAGAATGGTAATAAATTAAATATCTCAATTCAGTGTGTAGATTTGCCCTTGCACGTCCAGTGAAATAATCCTGCTTTAGGGGACAATGGTCTAGCAATTTGCCTCCTGCTCTATTCAGTAGCTCCATCAAAGCAAACACCATACTTAGACAGTAGTTTCAAACTAAAGTAACACACAAAAAAGCACTAATGGCCAGATCAGATTAGTCACATTAAGATAGGCAGTCAGAAACAGACACATTCATTTTTCAGAAAGCATTATGTGTTATTCTTGTTCAACAGCAGCCAAGGATGCTATTTTCTAGGCTACTACCTGGAGCACTGCATGGTTATCCCCATTTCCAGAAAAATGTAAAGGACAAATATTTCTTGTCTTGAAGCCTACATTTCTGGATACCCTACCAGCCAGAACTGCTGCAAGATCTTAGCATATGAAGGACTGGAAAGAGAAAGATTTCAAAGTTAGCCCTAGTCCTCCTGTGGTCACTTCACAGCTAAAAGATATAATCTAAATACCAAATTCCTGTTAAGGTTTGTTTGGTTTGGTTTTGCTTCTGAAAAAAAATCTGCTAAACCCAGAAATTACTCCAGATTCTGTTTTTATACTGAGCTGTTACACATGCTAAATAGTTACCATGAAGCTTTGATTTTCCTTGAAAAGTACAGGCACACACTCGTATAATTTTCAAATGGCTTGTAATTCCTGAATCACTTTCCTCCCACCTATTTCAGAGTTTATTATGTTACAGGCTTCATGCCAAGGTCATCAGCTTTCACACAGAGTAGATGTTAGGATATTTTATTAGAGTTTATGAACAGAAATGTCTCTTGACTATTGATTTGCAAACTCTTGAAAAATCTACATTTTTCTTTTGCAGCTAAAAAACTAAGGCAATATGGTTGACACAAACACTTTATAGTGTCGGTACACACAACTATTATTAGGGAGAACTGTGCAAAAGTAGCTTTCAATCTGGACTTCGTTCAGCACAAATCATCTTGTCTCTACATCCTCGTGTCTGACATACCCTGAAACCATTTACTTACATGCCCATAGAAATGTAAACAAAGCCATGAAATACATCAACAATTACTGTGCCTGACCTCTGGAAAACAGTTCTCTAAATTAAAATCCATTTGAATGAGGACACCTTGTAGAAAAACATCCAGTAGGCATTTAAAAAATATCCAGGATCAGGTTAGGTCAGAAGTCTTTGCTAAGTCATGTTGTGCCCCATTAGCCTGTAGTAGGGTTCTCATTCTGTTTCTCTACTTGAATGTTCTCACACAATCCTATCAACAGTTTCAGTGCTTGACCTTTCCTTTCCAGTTTGCCAAGAATCACACAGATTAAGATATGGCTGTGCTGACTATGCTGACCATACTTCAGCAAAGCACTGAACAGCCAAACTTTGGATGCGTGGAGTCACTGCTACACTGGCCAGTGAGGACTAGGGGTCTTCTCAGGACTCCTAAGGAACGTGTGAAAGCTTTCTTTTAGCTGGGACTGTAAAAGATTCCTATCCACAATCAAACAGGGGAAACCTGCCATTCACTCCTACCATCAGGTTACATGTGCGTTTGAATAGCTTCAGAGGCAATGTGAAACCAATAAAGAGAAACAGTTTTTGAGAAACCAAGAGTTAAGACACCGAGATGCGAAACACTATAAAAAAGCCTAGTATTAGGAAAGCACAGAAGCAATAAATTGTCTAAAAGAACAGAGTAGGTTGACAGAGGAGGACAC
>JAWWEW010000131.1:17704480-17718867 GCA_035583185.1 Anabacerthia variegaticeps | reverse complement strand
AACTCTTTGCCCAGGGTGACCTGGAGAGTTCCCCAACGCGTTGCAAATAAAATACCTCCTGCTTTGAGCATGAAACTCTGTCTCTAAGCAGTTTCTCTGCGCCTATTGGGGCAAATTCGGCATCAAATGGTTCTCGGTCTGCTGGACAAGGGAATTACACACTATCTGAAACATACTGATTTATTGAACTTAGGAAAAGATGCTCGATTTTCACATATCAAACAACAGCTTTGAGCACATTCACTTCTATTTCCCAGTGATCTCCAACAGAGGAACCATACTACACACACAAGCACAGGAACATACAGCAGCTGTTTCTTGAGAGCTCCAGGGCTACTAATTATTATGAATGATGCTCTTGCAATCACACAACTCCAACAGACCAATAAATACAATCTCTACTTAGCCATACAAATCTTGAGATCTATTTCATGTAGGTGAAGCAGTTTTCCTTTCAAGGATGTTTGAAATAAGCTTGTGATATATGTGTTAAATGAACTCTGTATATGTGTTAAATGTGCCATGTGAATCTCAGAGCAGCTGAATGTTCAGCTCTTGCACCTGGCAAAGACCAAAGAATACCAGGACACTCCCAAAAAATTCACATTCACCAAGACAGGGAAACCCTTAAATAAAATATACTGTTTTCCAAATACAGCTGGCAATGCTAGAAGACAAGGGATGATAATGGACTGCTGATCCAGGACAAGAGACTCACTACCTTCCTTTTCTGAAGGAACTCATCTTTTTCTACACTCCACCCTCCTTTCTCCTTTTCTTTATTTCCTCTCCCTTGAAGAAATTAACACCTCCCATTCTGTAATCTTTTTTTTTTTTATTTTCTTTTGCAAAGAATCTGTGCTTCAAAACTTATTTTCCTTTGTGGAATATGCTACAAAATAGCTAAGCCTAGGGACAAGGACAAAAATGAAAAGCTCTGGGGAAAAAAAAAATCTCAGTGAAAGCAGTGTAGAGAACAACTTCCATTCTAATCCAGAAGTCTCTTCCTGTTACAGAGATGAAAAAAAAAAAAATCAGAATTTGTATTGCATTATGCTATGCGTTTGAATGAATGAAAACATAGGTGAATGCAACGCCAGCCTTAACACTAATATCATGATAAGCATTTAAAAAGAAATTCTTCTGAGAAACTGAGAAAACGCAAGGAACCTTGTGAACAACAAGTGATTCTCTAGGACATCCACAGAAATAACAACAAATCTCCAGATCTGGCTTCGGGGCACATCTTAGCTGAACAGCCTTTCCAAACAGAAAGGGATTCAGTTCCCACTCAGGTTCAGCTGTGGGGCATCTATCTGTATCCACAAACAGTCAGAGGCAGCAAACTTTGGTCTCAGGCAGCATCCTTATACTTTGGTTGATGGCAGCAGTTAAATCAGAATCATAAATGGCAAACAACTATGCAATTAGAAAGGAAAATTTACCTCTAAACACAGCATGTGAGCCTAAGGCCTGCAAGTCAGCAAATTACACAGCACCTACACTGAAGCCTGAACAACACTGAATGTTCTTATAATTACGGATGGATTACCATTGCTCTGTGGAGGAGGAATGGATTTAAGCACATGCATTAAACACTTTGTTCAACTTCAGTGTGACATGCTGAGAGGTATAAACAGGCAGCTTCTGCTCTGTTTAATCCATTTAAAACATGTCTGACACCTTCAGTGCTGTTAACTGTGATCTTCAGTTACATCCCTTAGCTCCAGTGGCTGAGCAAATATTCAGGGTCCTACACATACAGAACTCTCTCTGCTAAGAAAGAATAAGCACAGGAAAGACCTGCTGACCTAGGGAGTGGAGCTGGGAGGAGGTCTGGAGGCCTAGAAACCAACCTTTGTCCTATTGCTATGTGCACACAATTCCACCACCACCTAGCCAATTACCACACAAAACCCTTCTACAATGGGTTTACTTTATAACCTTCTCTTTTCCCAAGTATTCTTGTTAAGGGATCTCAATGCCCTTATAAAACCAGAGCACAATCTGGTTTCTGTCACAGAAGTCACAGTTCAGAAATGTATTTGTTTTCTGTTGTGCCTCTGTTACCTCTTAGACTATGCTTTGTACTCCTTTAAATACTTTAATTGGGCTTATAATTAGACCCTGTCTCCCCACCTTTATGTACCTCTTCCCAGCTTCCTTTTCAAAGTGCTAGATCCTAACAATATTAACATTCTCCTCTGGAACTCTTGAGATCTTAGCAGTAATTTCATGCACCAATAATGTTTTACTGAAAATAAACAGACCTAAAACATTGGTAACCTGGGAATAATCAAGAAGTCACACATGTCCTGATGTACAGCCAAGCTGCCTGGTGACCTCTGTAATTACGTCATTCATTAACATATCCCTGACCAGCTGGCTTTGCTCTGGGTGAAAGAAAGCATATCTGCCCAGCTAAGCAGACTGAAAAGGTGTGACCGACAAATCAGTGAAACCTAATGGGGTAGATCCCAGGTGCCATAAAGGTTTAGGCTCACTGGAGTGGTTTTGTAGTAAGGGCCAATGATCAAATTCCAGGTCTACAGTAGGAAACTGATATTTATTCTGGCATAGCTCTAACATTATATGTTTTAAAGGATTCAAGACACCTCTTGCATTCCTACTAATCACAGGTCAACCTCTGCCAAACCATTTTGGACAGAGCCATGTGAGACTCCACTACTGCCTAAAACAAGGCAACTATTCCCCTCAAAAACACTGATGCCTCCATGTCCAAATCTCTTTCTTCTCAGGCAGCAAAGAAACCATGGTCATGTGCCAAGGAATGGGCAAATGTCAAAATAATACGTTTAAAACAAAACCAAAACTAAGTGCTACATACTGCAACTTTAATCCTCCAAACACTGAGATATGTGCAGAAGATTGAGACAGTCTTCCTTCTTGGTGCATACAGTAAATCTCTTTGCACTAGCAAAACACAGTAAGCTCTTACAGCATAGATGCCAGGGCAGGTTCTTCTACAAATTATAAAACTTGGCACATATGCACACAAAAAAAAGGATGAATTACCTTTTTATTTTCAAGACCATCTTCCTAATTGCACCTGGAACTTCAAGGAGTCAGAGACCACTGAAACAGGGAAAGAGATTACTCCATGGTATATGGAATCTTGGCTACTGGAGGGTTATTACAAATTTACAAACAAATATGTTAAAAAAATACACAAGTGTGTCATTTCTCAGATAAGAAGAAAGGAGTACTTGGCCTTTTAGATTCATCCTTGACCAATTTTTATGTGATTCCATGTAATTTCAAAAAAAACATTAAAAATACCTAAGATGTACAATATGTATTTTCCCAAAACTCAAACATGAGACATTTCAGTCATAAGGTTTCGTGTTCTGAGGATTAACTCTCTACTGTAAGGTGGTTTAAATAGAGAAAGAAAAGCTATGCCAAAGTTCGGTTCATTCATGGCCTTTAAAACACAGAGGCTGAATCAGCCTCTGGCACTGATCTCCACCCAAAGACGACAGGCAGAGTCTGGTTCACAGACATAGACCAAAATCTAACTAAGCACAAAGAATCTTTCTGTTGGTCTGACTGAGTAAACAGGCTAATGGAAACAGTTCGCAATGCTAAAAGGCAGAGAACAATACAATATGACTTCAAGCAAATTACCATATTTATAAAATATTTTAACTCAATTCTATTTCTTTGTTCTTAAACACAATGAATCACTTGTCTCCATTTCAGTGAACAGTTATATTTCTGAATTTGCTGTTAAACTGAAACAGAGAGTGAGTTTTTGTTTTTCAACAAGGTTTTCTTTTTCCTTTGTTTTTAATAGGATGTTGAAATTCGCAGAAGAATAATCATTTGCTCTCATTATGCTTCAGTCTTCGATTATAGCATGACAGAGGAGCAATCTTATTTCAAAATTACTTTTTTAATGGGAATAAGTCAATCTCATAATTTATTGACTTCTCAAACTCCAACAGCAAACACTGTACAAAAGTTAAATCAAGATAACAAATTACCATGAGCAATATAAACCCACAGAAATGTAATTATACAGTTTCAACAGTTGTTCTTATCAGAACAATGGAAAGCATGCCGATGAATCTGAAATTGACACTGAATTTTGTTGAATTCAGCCTAAGTACCACCTCCTCCGGTCTAGGCTTTGGGGTCAAGCTCTGGCATACAAGTGCTTCAGGAAAAGAAGTTAAAATAGCCCTCACTTCCTAGCCTTCATGGATTCCTTCTCATTTCCATTAGCAGAAAATGGATTATCTTTCTCCTCCTAGACTTCTCAGTATCATTAAGTACCACCATCTTGGGTATTAAAGACAAACCTTCAGTCTGTCATTTCAGCATTAAGGACTCCAAAAAGATGACAGCTCAGCTCTGCCAGAGACTTTGCTGTAACGCTGAGCAAAGTGTTTATCTTCTTTTGCCTCTCTTCATCACAGCCAACTTAGACTGCAGCTTCTTTAGGAAAGAACTGCATCTTAGCAGGCAGATAGAGTAAAAGACCCTCAATTTTATTTGATCCTCTAGGCACCACTGTAATTACAAAACAACAATAATCAGGGGAAATGATCAAATAATTAATGTGGAAAAAACCCAGAGATGCATCTTATAAATTATTCAAGTATCTGCAGTTAATAACTTCCTAGATTATTGAAACTAAACCAACAATAAAAATCAAATTTATTTTTGCTGCCACTTCCTTCTGTTACCATCAGCCTGCAAGACAGCAAACTACAATGTCACATTTAACCTAAGTGAGGACTCCACCACTGCCAAGTGTTGCCTTTGGACAGAAAGCCTTGCAGGGGAATTTTTCCATTGCAATGATTTGCAAAGTCATAATAATATTTCTATGTCCATATTAAATTTTATAGAGGTTATTTTTTTATTACCAAATATAAATTTGGGGCCTCTATTACCTGCCACACTGTCTTAAAATAGTTCCAAGGTTATGCTGTCACCACATAACTCTGAAAATTTGTAACCCTAATTCAAGCATTGGAAATATAACACATAATGTACAGCAAAAGAAACAAAGTAGCGCCAAGCACAATTTTCTACTACAATAAGCTGGGGAGTGTCTGAGCAGAAAATTCATCTTTCATATTGTACACACCGGTAGTCCATAAGGGAAGATCATACTTCTTTCAAAAGCCTGAATGATAATGTCACTTGTGAAGCCATTTCTGAAGTGTCAAAAGACAACAGCAATAGATTTCTGAAGTCCTGGAGCTAATTGTTTGGCTATCTGGAAATCAATGTAACAGGGAAACCTGCTTTTGCTGGCATTATACTTAGCACTCAGTGTACTCGAGGTCTTCTAACCCCTGCTTTATTTTTGAGATCAAAGGCAAAGCAGCATTCCTTGAAGATGCAACTTGCAATGTGACACAATAATAGGAGAAAGCAGCAATAAAGCTATAAAGTTCCTTAGTTGCCATATATTAAAAAGAGCAGGGAACTTTTTTGTACTTTGCATACCAAGACTATTAAAAGGCCAGGAACTCCATGCAAAATACTCCACAGACACATTGTCTGGCAAACAGCTTGTTAAAGATCAAGTTTTGCCAGAGCATGACAGACCTTGAACTAAGTATTTCACAGCCCTGCAATTCAAGTTTCCATACAAGAGAGGGGAACAAGGACTCAAGACTTCTGTTGTATAGTAACCTACCACACACACGCTGATAAAAAGCACCATGCATGAAGTATTCTTGTCACTGTATCACACAGAAATACAACTTCATTTAGTGGCAAGACAGCAAGACATGCTAAAGAACCTGCTAGTACGCACCAGATTCAGGCAGTAACACATAAGCAGAATAGCAATGGACTGCAAAGGTCTAAATAGACTCCTGTGAAGCAACAGCTCTATTGAATACACTGACGTATGAATGCTACACATTTTGCACTGTGAAACAGCAGGATCTGCATCATGTTAAGAGCTGTCTCTATGCACAAAAGACATGATCCATTCATATATATGTCTCCAAGACAGAAACTACTAAAAGAAAAAGAAACAAACAAAAAAACCAGAACAGGTGAAAATCTCTGGTAACTCGCTGTTTTACAGAAATTACTGAGTCACAATTGTTAGCTGCACACTGGGGCTGGCTCCACTGTTCTTAGCAGCCTAAGTTTCATGGTTGTACATAAAACATGCTCAAAACGGACCTCAGAACAGTGCCTCTTCCTTCACCCCAAGGCAGTAGAAGTGCTATTAAGTTGTTTTTCATTATCATACAGAAACTCCAACTGCAGGAGTAGGAGCGCTAAACACTGACCACCCATGAAAATACACGGAAGTCTCAATGAACAGAACACATGGAATGAAACACAGGAAAAAAGCTCTGCTCAGTGAGACACCTGAGCAGAACCTAGTCATGGCAGTAAGAGAACCTGCAGTCTTACATCAGAAAAGGCACTTTTTAATGAGTTACATAGGACAAGACTCATTACTAATACCACTGTTTCCCATAAACACCTAACAGAGGGTAGGTAACAATGAAAACAAAAACATGCAGTGAACCCTGGCCAGAGACTTCTTAGCAAGTCTAATATTAGTTGTACTGAAAAATAGTAACACAAATGTATTCCCCATACTTTGCTTCAGTCTGCAAATTTAGTGTGTTGGCTACCAACATCCACACAAGAAATGGCACACAGTGATACTGCCCCTTCCCCCTGAGCTGCATTTTAGGACTACAAGGAAAATGAAACACAATAGCATCCATGTCAAGGGTCTTTCATTTTTTGTCCTGTTGGACCTTAGTAGCATGAAAAGGAGAGCATGAAGGCAATGACTTGGGGCACTAAATTTTGGTATTTATAACATTTGGCATCCATCAAGTTTTGCATGATCTTTAACAGCATGTCCCTCATTTTCTGAAAACCCAGTTTGAATTACCTTGTCAAAGAGCAGGAAGCATTTCAAACTGTTGCTGTTGTCTATACGTTGCAGTTTTACACCAAAGAAGGAAATAAGAATTTATGCAACCAAATAATTGAATTGAGACAATAAATTGACATTTTTACTGATCCTAGCTTATCCATCTCTCTGACTGCATCTCAGGTACAGAGTAAAGCTGATAACAGTGAGGTGCAGAGTGATAATTCTCTTGACAGATTATTCAGTATTACTGTATGAAGCAACACGGGAAATATCTTCTGGAAAATAAAGATGCCTTGCTTTCAGAGCAAGATGCAGTGCTCAGTAGAAAATGTACAGGGACTGACTTTGACCATGAAGCACAACCACCAGTAAGCTGCTACCAGTTCTGCAAGCACTGCTCAGACTGAGACAGGAATTCTACAGGAAAAATATGATCATATAGCTAAAGGCCCATGAAAGAATATACATAGAAAAGGTCAAAAGATGAACACAAACCCACACAAAATCAGAGAGCTTTATAATTATTTAGCATTTGGGAAGTTTATCCACTTTTCTTTTTTTTCTTTCTGTTCTTAAATAGGACTTCAGTTTATAAAGCACACAGTTCTCTGTATAGGCAGATAAAATCACATATATCCTATGAGAAGCAACAGCTGGCAGAAAGATAAGTCCATAGTGCATGTAACTATCATGCACCCACAGGGATGGAAGGGACTCCAAGAATTTACATGGCAAACTCCCACCTCAAGGCAAGCTCAGTTTTGCCTGTGTCATTCCTGATCAGTGTTTGCCTGATCAGCAATTAAAGACCAGCCACAGAGACGTCAGATCCTGAGCAGAAAGTCTAATGCACTGTCTTTTCTATTGGAATGTTTTTGCTTAACTTTTTCTTCCAGAAATGTAAGTTTACAAATTAAGTGTTATCCACTACAAATATAGGGTATAATGGGTGAGTTTCCTCCTCTCTTTAAAAGGTGGGCTATTTCAAATAGGTTGATATTTTGATAATCACCACTACTCTTAAAACAGAGAAATATACCTAGCAGTGGTAATGTATCTCCTAGAGTCCCAGTGTAAGAATAAGCAGGCACTGAAATAATAATTTGAGAGGAAAGTCAACTCTATTTACAACTACAATATTTTCACTATTGTTAACAAAAATATTTGCACATCAGGGTTTTGCCTCTCAGCATTAGTGCCATTTATTTTCTGGTCAGCAGAAGATCAGCTATGAAATCTATTTCCATAAGACCAAGATAAATTTATACAAGAAATAAAACAGCCATTTTAAGTTTCAAACATAATGCAACCAGAAGTTTTGGTTCTGCTTTAGCAATAAATGCCCCAAAAAGACAAAACAATTTCAGTTATTTGAAGAGATCTTTAAACCTGAAAAACAAGCAGGACCTGTCAAATTCTTCATTTGAAGGAGTAAAAAAACCTGAAGAGAAGCAGACCATAAATAATCCCCCTGCTTCCTTTGCTTTCCCTGCATGTCTTCCTCATGGGTTTTCAACGACACCTCCAGGGCTCTCTGTGAGTTCTACATGAGCCTTGAGGTCCCTACAAGGTGTCCACCTGTCACAGCAGAGGCCAAATTGTGCATTCCCTCCCTGTGTTCTGCAGACCCTGTGGTGACCTTCCCTCTTCTCAGCAGCTTGAAGGCATCTAGCCTTCTCTCAAAGGAAGATGAGTGTCAACTCTTTGTAAGGGACTAATTCATGCATGCAAGAGAAAGTAAATTTCTGTATACATCTGTGTAAGCAAGCTCTGACTCAAGGTAACGGAAACAAGAAGTAGGATTTTCTGGGAGGCTTACTGCAGATCTGAACAGAAACAGAGTTAAGCTAGTTATCCCTACATCACAAAATTCACCAGTGTTAATTGTAAAATGTAGCACCATGAAAGCCAAGAAGGCTCAATGAATATTAAAGGAAACAATTTTTTTTTAAAAAAAGCTATCCATTTTGTCAGTTCTCCAAAGGATCTAATAAACCTAAAGGCAAACGAGCAGTCCAAATCCTGCCCCTCTGAAAGACTTAAAGCAGCGGATTCTGGGAATTTTGTCACATATGTTGTAAAAAGATTAGTAGTATGTCTCAGAGTTGACTTATGTCTACAAAGAAATGGCAACAGGCCTTGTTAAGAAGAGCTTTCGCTCTTGAATCATGACCAAAATTCCCCAGGTCCAGCTCAGTGGTCTGGAATCAGGAGCATTCATTGCTTAGATAAGATCCCTTCTCCAAAAAGCACATGTCTGGCCTATTTAACAGGATCCCCTTCCTCTGGGTGACAGAGCAAAATTCACTATCTTTCTCACTTTTGTGCAAGGGTAAGACAAGCATTTCCATCTTGAAGTAGCTCTGCTTGAAAACGCATTTGTGTATGTAGGATGAGCTACACATATAGCAGAGATATAATTATCCTCAACAAGTAAAAATTCAAGAAGCTTACTTTTACAAAACAAATGTGGAATAGCACAATTGAGGACAGCTCTGCTACACTTTTATGATCCCAATAGTCTATGCCTACACCCATATTGTATCCACTGCATTTATAGCACCCCTCACTGGGATAAGAGCACTTATCACTGCAGTTATACAGGCCCTCAACAGCTTTAGCAATGATATTTCAGCATTTCAAATGACAGAGCAACATTCCAACAATGCTCAATATGAGAGTTGTGAGCTCTTGTGAAAATCTGCTTTCAGACTGTGAGCAATGGCCGTATCAGCTGATCCTCAAATAGCCAGGCACAGTCAGGCACTGGGGAAGGGAGCATTCACACAAGAAAGTGTCCTCCTGGACAGAGGGGTCTTAACAATTTACTGGTGCAAGAAACGCAGTACTTAAGGGTGCTTACCTATAGCCTACTTGATTCCAAAATAATAGACAATGAGACTTCTGTTTCTTTCCTAACATGACCTTTGACCCATCTCCCAAGTGCATTTTAAATCAATAGAGCTCTTCTTTCAGTTGGACACCAAAATGAGGCTGTGGTAATTTAAGATTATCTTACAGTAAGTGGAAATTCAAGATTAGCTTTCAGTCAAAAATACTGTGGGACTGTGGTTCACAGTTCTACACTCAGCTTGCAAACATACTCTGAAAATATAAGACCCTAAATAACAGATGATATGGCAAAGCTAGTGGATGCCACATGGTGAGATACAAAGCCGTCAAGGAAAGAAGATGTCTTGTAAAAAATAAATAAAAATGTAGTACCAAAAATTGACTATATTTAATTCATACTCCATAGGATTTGGTTCTATTCCCAAATGTTGCTATACCAATAAATCCTCCTTCCCTAGGAAGTTCCAGAAACACAAAGGATAGAGGAAATGACACGTAAACAATCTGTGTGTTGACAAGAAGGCAATTTTGTAATATGTTGTTATTTATGGCCAACACTTAAGCAGATGGAAGACGCATCAAAATGAGAGTTTCATTTAGAACATGCAGGCCAGGGAGAAGCCTCTGCAGGAGAGGTGCACCACAGGAAAACAGGAGGCACTTCACAGCTAGAACTGCATTATAATATTTGTTTAAACTTAAAAAGGAACTTGTGGTAGGTAACATACTGGAGATCAGGTAAAGGTGCAACAGAGAGGGTCTCTCAAATAGGCAGTGAAAGGAGGAGTCAGAAGTGAAATATTGTTCAGGGGTGCACACCATGAGCAGCCCTCTTGCTTCCTGAAGGCACTGGCAAATTCCATGACGTGTACTGGGTTTGGCTGAGTTAGAGTTCAGTTCCCCATAGCAGCTCTCACAGTGCTGTGCTTTGCATTGGTAGCTAGAAAGGTGTCTATAACACACCAGTGTTTTGGCCACTGCTGAGCAGAGCTGGCACAGCATCAGCACTGTCTGTCAACATTGCCCCCTCCATCAAGGGGCTGGGGCTGGGCAAGATCCTGGGAAGGCACACAATTAAGCCAGCTAAACCAAACTAACCAAAGGGATATTCCATACCATATGACATCAGCTGAGATATAAAAGCCAAGGAAATGAGAAGGGGGGGCATTTGTAATTTACAAAGTTTGTCTTGCTGAAGTCCTGATTCCCAGGATGTGGTCAGCCATTGCTGCTGAAGTGAAGTAGAGAACAGACTTTTTTTTGCCTCCTTACTTGTGTGGATACAAACTTTCACTTTTGTCTCAGTAAACTGCCTTATCTCAACCTATGAATTGTTCTCCATCTTATTTTCTCTCTCCTGTCCAACTGGAAAGGGAAGTGATGGAGTGGCTTGGTGGGCACTCAGCATCCAGCCGGGGTCAACCATCACAACACATCCTGCTGGAAGTCTGCCATTTTGCTATTCCTTCCCCCAGTACTGGTGACATCTCTCCCTTTTACAGGTGCAGGCTCTGAATCACAGTCGTGTTGGCAAAAGCAGGTGCATAACTTGGCCCTCACTGTGCACTGACTGGATTTGCATTCATTACTTCACCACGGTTCATTAGACTTCCCAGGGGCTGCCTGCCTCCAGCACTGCTGAGAGCACATGGTGATACAGTGCACAAAAGGAAAGGACTGGCCCAACAGGCCAGCGAGCAATTTCTAGCCATAACTCTGAGCAGCACAGCACGCAGCTCCCAAAAACTGCACTCATTATAGCTGCATCATTTTCCATTGCATTAGCTCATATACAAAAGGGGAAAATAAATTAACAAGGGGGAAATATTTATGCCTCCTCCTCTCCCCCCTACTATTTCATTTCATTCTAAATCAATTTGGAAGCCCTGCTGGCATCAGGGCCCTGAAGCACTGACAGCCTCAGGGAGCTTTTACTATCTGACAGTCCAACTCTCTATTTTTCTCTCAGTTGGCATGGCCCCTTAGTCATACCATGGGACACAAGAGGGAGCAAGGCAGTTTTAGAATAGCAATTTTTTTTCTAATGACTGACTTAACTTCCCAATCAAAGTTGAATTTTAGGAGTTTCCCACCCACTGAAGCATCCCCATGCATGCAAGGATAATAACCTCCTCACCTCCCTCCCATACCCGCTGGCAATCCAACTCCTCAAGTCACATGACAGTGTTCTCCACGGATTAGGTTTGTGGTTTGGTTTCCAAACCAGTAAAAAGATCTCCCTCTGCTGACTCTGAGCTCATTAGCCAATTTCCGTTGCCTTTGGCAGGGAGGAAGAGCCCTCAGAAACATTCATGTTTTTTGCAGGAATCAGCAGCAGAGCCAGCTAAGCAGCTGTTTAAGACCCTGGCTGGGAGAAGACTCTACCATGAATGCTCCCTCTGACCAAGCCCCAGCAAACCTACATGGGAGGTGCTCCTCCAAAGGCAAACACATAGGAAACAAAAGTTCATTAGCACTGCTTCTCTAGGAACTAGTCCATTTTTTTCTAGGCTTCCTACAGCTTCATCCAAGTTCCATGGTTTTCACCACAAACTCAGCCTGCAATGTTTATCACTATCCTCTCTGCCCGACAAAATACTTATAAGCAATGTGGGGAGCAATGGACAGGGAGCGAAGAGCATCATGCCAGCAGCAGGTGACAACACAGGACCCCAAACGTAAGGCAAGTTCCTCACATTCACTGGCCTCTGGCCTCTACCACCTTGCAGAAAATATCAGACAGCAAGACCATGTAATGAAGCAGTGCACTGAAGCAAAAGTGCTTGAGTGTTATAGTTTTAAACCTCAGAATTCCTTCCAACAAGTTTAGAGCCAACGCCTGGGTACGGATAGACAGGTTTAACAAAGGATGCCATGAATATGCATGTTCTGTTGTTAATGGCTGTAAGCAGAGCCTTTGTCTGAATCTCTCTTTGAGCCTAAGGGAAGGGTGAGCTGGGCAGGTCAGGAACTTCACTCGCTCGATATGGAGGAGTGGAGCAGACACACACACAGCCAGGATCCGACCTCGCTGGACACGGGAGCTGTGTCCTCTGATCTCTGGCTTTTCACCAATCATCCACAGACCCGGAGAGGCATCTAGGAAAGGGGGGACTTGTCCAGCCTCCTGCCTTGCATAGGCTGCTGCTGCTGTTTCCTGTGTCATTGGGACCCACGAGGGCAGATTGAGGCTGCTTGCTGTCCGCAGAGAGGGAGAGAGAGGAGAGCTGGCTGGGCACAACATCGCCACCATCTGTCCGTAAATATAACTGCCACCCCCTGGGAGTGGGAGCAGCCAGCACGTGAGGTGCAACAGCACCACCTGCTGTCTGCAGATATAATTGCATCTTCCTCCCTTTTGAACACCACCGAAAGGACATTTAACCGGTTTCTTTTTATTACAATTGTTGTTGTTTGGTTCTTTTTGGATATATATATATATAGGTATATGTGTATATCTGTGTGTTGTGATTAAGAACTGTTATCCTTTCATATTCATATTTATATTTTTCCCTAATTAAAGTTGTTTTTTTTTTCTAAATTTAAGGAGAGGGATTATTTTATTTCTTGGCCAATAAGATACCTTAGTTTTCCATTCAAACTAAGACATTGAGGTATCCTGCCTTCCCAGCAACTCCCTCTCAACCCCAAAGCATGTTGATATAAGCTGTGATTCAGCACAAGGATCACAAGGAGCCACATGGACAAAACAAGGAGCAACAGGAAGAGTTTACATCAGGAGAGGTTCCATCTTGGTGCAAGAGATTTTTTACAGTGAAACAATCAATCACTGGAACAAACTCCCCAGAGACATTGTAGTGTGTCTGTCACTGGAGGTTATCAAGGTGCAATTGAATAGTGTGCTAGACAGACTCATCTAGGCTCCCTTTCCCACAAATGTCCATTCCAACCTGGGCTGTATTGTAATCCTATGCTTCTAATGAAAAGGGCCTGTTCATTGCATCGTTACCCAATCCCACACATACAGCAATACACGACTCATGCTGGGACAGAAACACTCACTGTAAAGAGATCAGGGAAGAAGCCAGGACTGGGGAGGGACTCCTTTTCTTTTGGTGATGCAGGTAGACCAAATGCACAGCAAATTTCAGTTTTAGAGCATATTTCTGGACACCATACCCCAGCACTGTTATGCTAATATTTGGTAGACAACAGTCTTCATGTGACTATAAAATCAACTACAAGAAAAACAAGTGTAAAATATAGTTCTGGTTTGTCTGGGAATATCTGCAAGGTCAAATTCAATTTAGCTAACAGGTATGGTCAGGTAAAAGCAAAAAAGAAAGTGATCAAAAAACCACTTTAAAAATTGAACATTTTGACATTTCATTTCAAAATGTTTTTTCTCTTATGAGAAGTATTTGCTTTTGGGGTTTGGTAAAATAAATAATTTTCCCTCTCCTTCCACTGATTGAAACACTGTTTCACCTAATATTTTCTCCAGGTTTTGACAGACTGAACTTTCTGCTTTACAAAAAAAAAAAACCACACACACCACCAAAACACCACCACCACAAACCCAACCCAACCCCAACCCAAACAAACAAAAACCACCAAACCCAAACAAACAAAAACCACCAAACCCAAACAAACAAAAACCACCAAACCCAAACAAACA
>JAWWEW010000131.1:17688283-17704380 GCA_035583185.1 Anabacerthia variegaticeps | reverse complement strand
AAACAAAAACCACCAAACCCAAACAAACAAAAACCACCAAACCCAAACAAACAAAAACCACCAAACCCAAACAAACATTTCTTCATTCAGATCAATGAGTGCTCAGGGTTTTTTAGAACAGAAATCTTCAATTCTGTGAGACTTTCTTTCCACACAGCTCTTCACGACTTTGCATAGTTAAACTGCAAATTAGGCTTGGAAGAGTTATGACTTTTGCTTTGCAAAAAAGCAAGTAGGGCATTTTTAGGTCTGAAGCCAGGCTTAGCATCATTTACTAGAGTTAGCTCATTGTCAGTATTGAGACTGCAAGGATACGGATACAGCTAAATGCACGAGTTACAATAACCAAGCTAAAGGAAAAACTTACAATGTTACATTAACAGCTAGAGTGGAAAATACAGACATCACAGCTTGTTAAACTGGGTTAGTTAGAGAGCTTGCCAGGGTTGTTTTGGCAGTGAACACACTGATAAGCACCCACAAGGTGAATTACAGCCAGACGGGCACAGCAATGTTGCTGATGTCAGAGGGACATTTTGCACAACAGCCTCCTGTGAGAGCACTGCCTGGTGGTGGAGCAGGGCACATCACCTGGCTGGTTTGTAAAGATAGCAGCAAGACAAATGTGCTTTAGAAATTAGCATGGAATAGATAAAGAAGCAAGATTAGGGTTGGGTTTGTTTTCTTGGTTTTTTGGGGGTTTGGGTTTTTTTGGTTGGTTGTTTTTTTCCCCCTCAGAAGTCCCTCTTTCTCTGGGGATGACCATTAAAAGCCTTATTTTGCTAATTATAAAGGTTAACCTAATTTTAAATCCATGAAAATTGATATGAATTAGATTTTCTAAACTACTTTATTATTCTACACATCTTGATAGCACTGACTGCTTTGGCTTCTGCAAGGTAAAAAGGCAAATCCAAGAACCACTATCCCAATGCCCCGGGTTCAGTAAGCCCATAACCTCAAAGAAAGCCTGACCACAAAACTCACCTCTTGCATGGTTTTCCTGCAACACCTCCAGAGATGCCTGCTTGCAGGAAGCAGGGTAAACCCACCCAGCCACTGCCCCTTGTCCAAGAAGAGATCCCTCCTTGCTCCATGCCCAGCTATCCACAGGAACAGTGGCAGCTGGTGACCCAACCAGCTCGGCTCCCACAAGGTTGTGGGTGCACCACAGACCAGAGTGGCCATGGGGTCTTCAGGAAGTTTTCTGAAGCAACAAGAGTCAGCAAGACTCATTTTCAATCTCCCTTCCCCCCAAAAAATAAAATTAAATCCTTACACATGTCCCCACTAAAATAATTCTTTTTGCACAACTTTTCACTATCTCTGTACAACCATGTCCATGATGTCTCATAGTTGCACTTCCCTACACCTGGAAATCTTAAGCACTGAGATGAGGACAGAGGGAAACCATCACCATCAAAAAAGGCTCTAAAGCATGTCAGAACCCAAAACAATGGCCTAGTTGTCTCGCACTGAACCTTCAGGCATTGCAGTGGCATGCATGTGTGTAAAGAAGCACAAGGGGATACTTATCTACATGTTTAAACAAAAATTAAAAATAATTCTGCAAACCACAGCCAGAGAAGCAGACAAATCAACATATTTTGACACAAACAGGAATTTAGCTATTTTTGCTATTTTTACCTCAAGGATTTAAAACACACCCTGCCTCCCAAGTTCATTTCTTTCTCACAATGTAACTATTGGTGAGAATACTATAAAAATGTTTACCAAAGCTTTTCAGATGTAAAATCAGAGAGGAGAGAAAATTAGGTCTTTACTCTGCCCATGCACCCAGCATCTCTTCTTGCATCAGGCAGCAAGCTGGGTTGCTTCTTCCCCATCCCCTCTCTGTTGCTCATCATGCCTGCCATCCCAATTTGTCATGTTTAAAATGCACATGGCAATCTTTTGAGGCTGAAACCAAGGGCCAGAATGTAGCAAAAGCAAGCTGGTGTAAATCCAGAGATGTCATGGAGTCATCGTGATTTACACATACTCTGCCAATGGCTCGCTTTGCCTCCTCCGAAGAGCAGCCCTACTTGCGTGACCATAAAACAATAAATAACAATAATAAAAATGCTCTGCACGCATTCTAACTTGAATAATTCCTTTCTGACTCTTTCCATTCCTCTCAAAGTGTCAGCAGGACACAGCTACTCCCATTACTTGCTTTACTAACCCAAAGAAAACCAAGCTCTTAAAGCGATAGATCCTGAAAGACATTAGGGATGTGTTCACAGAAGAAAGCAGAGGCATCTTTACAGCAAATGTCAACATCTTTGTACTGCCTTGAGAGATACATCAGGGACACAAGGACAACAAGGTAGGCTTTGGCACATTATCTGGGTATGAACTTACAAGGGAAATCAGGAAGGCTCTCAGCACTTGGTATAAATCTCCCCATCTTCCTCCTTCGGTTCCAGAGCAGAACTAGTTTGTTGTCTCAGACACCAGGAAGTGCTTGCTGGTTACTCACACCAGGCCACCCACTGCAGTCACCAAAACAGATACCCAGCTTACTGAAAGCATTTGTACTTTGGCTGATAGCATCTTTGCTGGAGCACCTTCAGTGACTGCCTTACCTATATCAATGCAGTACCCTACACATTTGCTTAGTCTTGCTATAGTCATGCTTATTTTGTTACAAGGAGCCAAAAAAAAAAAAAAATTGCTTAAAGGACCCAGACAGAGAAATCATTGGCATACCTGTCATGCATCAAGTACTTCATTACACAGTGACAGATGGTGACAGAGGAGTCTGCTGGTTCACTGACCTCCAGCTGTTTGCTCAAGACTATACAGGATCATGAGGACAGAAGTGTTACCTACAGCTCTAGAGATCCACATTTGGCCTAGGACCTTCACAGTTCCTCTAAGCCTTCCCTTTCTTCTTCTGACATAGCCTTTGCTCTTGACCTGTCCTCAACTGTAAAAACATCCATGAGCATAAGGAAAAGAACAAATCAGTAATGAGCCCTGGGAAGCAGAAGAGAAAAGGAAGTCAAAGAGCTAGAGATGCACAGAGATAAACATTGCAAAGGAAAAGGAGATTGGTAAGAAAAGGTGCAAGGAGAAAAAACAATGGGAAAGCCATAGACAGATTTCTACTGGAATGGAGCTGGGAGGTACAAGGTAGACTGTTGAAAGCTCTGTGCACTGATCTGGCTGTTTTGTTTATCTTAGTGACAACACTCTGCCTGAAATCAACCCTTAGGTCACTGATGCAGAGCTTAGGAGCAACTCAGAGGGAAAGTGCAATACAGATTAAAATGAGAGCGAAAAACTGAAAGAAGAGAGTCTGGAGAAAAGATAAGAACAGAATCCTGATGCTTCAACAGGCACGTGTCCCTGTGTGATTTTACCTGCTCAGTGACATGCTGTTAATTTTCCTCTCTGTCTTCCAGAATGTGAAAGTCCATACCTACGCAACCATGACAACAGCACACAAATACAATTATCTGCACAGTAAAATATGTACCTTAAGAGACCAATGAAGGCAAAAAAATCACCCTACAAGGTTTATAGGGTGAGTTTCTTCAGTCACTACATCACCAGTATGAAGCTGACCACCACTGTGTGTTTGGAAATATTTCAGAGGTTTATTCAGTTTTGTTGGGAACAGTTGACCATTTTTGGTATGTCTAAAAGAAACAAATAAACAGATTCCTCTCTAAACCTGGAAACCTATTGACATTTTTAGAATTGTCATTGTAGGTTCAGACTGGTATAAGTGTTAAAAACTGGAATGACTGCATTTATCCATTCACCATCACCTGCTGTCAGAAAATGTTACAAAATATACACAAATGGCACTCAGATTTGTTTGAATACTATTAGAAAAACAAAAGCCACGTTTCCCACGGTGGGAAACACCACAACTCAGACAGTGCAATTTTCCCTCTGGCTACAGAAGGACATCTGGCAGTCCTGGTTTTAAGGGCTCAAAATGATTTACTGATTGCTCAAGTCTGACAGAAACTGGTGTGAAAATACAGCTCTTCATTAGGCAGAAGTATGAAGAACCAGTAAAAAACATCTCAGAGCGGATTCCTTCTAGGTCTCTTTGTGGGAATAGCTTTGCTGCTTTGTCTGTAATGAGTCATTCTTACTAACCTTTATATTATTTTAGCAACCTAGAACTCTGAGCAAGATCAGAGGCCCTGTAAATTTTTGCTCAGCAGTCTCAGACAGAATCCCTGCTGCAAACCTCTCTGGCTGAAAGCCTGGCATATTTCGGTGGAGCCAAGATACAATACTGATCCAAGCAGAGATCAGAAAGCCACACAACACTGTAAGCCTCTAGGGGAGCTTGACATGTGATGCAGGACTCCAGATTTGCACCCTGATGCACTGCTTGGCACATCACCTTCCTCCACAAGACTTACCTACTACATCAATATGCTGACCCTTTTGATATCAATTTTGCAGAAGGGCAGCACTGGGCAAACCCAGCTAATTCTCATGTGTACAGGAACAGAAGTCAGGTATCGAATGCCATCTGCCCTTGACAGCCTTTCACATCATAAGTGGTTCCCAGCGAGGCAGCTCCAGTACCACCACACACTCTCCATTAGCTCCTTTTCTCTGAAAGTTGACAGAGCCTTGACTAAGGGCTCTGGGGGCTTAGAAACTGATGCAATTTCCAGGCCATCAGCTGCAGGTCACCAGTGAGAGACTGACCAAAACCTACTGCTTCTTCTGTCCTGGGATGGCTGCTTTAGAGGCCACTGTCCCCATTCAAAGCAGAGTCTGTCGGCACAAGGCAACACGTAGAGGCAGATACATCTACTTGCACAATACAACAAATGTTTTAGGCACTGAACCTGTAGCTTTTATAGCCAAACACTGTAGATTCGAGGCCTGTTGTCAAGAAGCCACCACAGGGAGCTTTATGTTATAGTATCTCCGTACAATAAGTTACCACAGCTTCCAGGATCCTATTTTGCTGCTTTTAAAATCATCATGTCAACTAAAATTCTACAAGGGGCTGCTGTGTTTCTCAAGGGGATGGGAAGTCCATACTTCGTGGCACTAATTATGCCTTTTTCCTGCCATTGGTACACAGTGAAATGAAAATTAGAAATGGCATCATGCACAAAATTGCGCTTTTGGGTTTTCAAGTCACTGTGATTATTTCTCATGCCTCGTCATTCTTCCAGATAAACAATGTGACACCCTCCTCTTTAAAGTTTAGCTAGCATATAGTGATCATTTTTGACTGCACAAAGGGCAGATTGTTGTTCCTATGACAATGCAGTGAAAAAACTAAAGGGTGACTTCCAAGCCCATGTAAGCCCTTCTAGTTTATTCCCATATCACTTCGCATTTGAGGCACAAGCTTACTAAAAAGGTTCATTTCTTTTAAAGCAAGAGAGGGGCTTAAAGAATGCATAGGTTTTACTTGCAAGACCAGGAGATTAAAGCTTGGCAACTCAAGGAAGGATTTTCAAAACAGCTCAGCTTTGGCATAACGCTGCTTTTAACACAGCAGTGATAAGACTCCCATTGTCTACAAAGTGGGAAGTGCTACTATTTCACTTGGACAAAGAGGATCAGCAGCATATGATTTAAAAATGCCCAGCAGTTTTGAAGTTGCTGCTACCTGGCAAACATGTTTTACCACTTCTTACACAGCCAGCAGGTTGGGAAATGTGGATTTGGGAGAGCTACCTTGTTTTAAACATGAAAGCTCACAGTCTCACTGAAACACCTATCTTAAGATGGAACACTGAGCTGACCTCCAACTACTGAGACATCATAAAATCCTGAAAGCCAGAAATTCTAACACGGGAGTGTGGCAGTTCACAGCAGCTTGTCTTCTTTTTTTATCAGTCTCCTCTAGGCTAACTCTTATTGCCGTGCTTCAGGAGAAAAGAACCTTTGTATGAGAACAGAGGTTTTGTCCTTTATATTCTTCTTGGGTAGAGACAAACTAAATGAAAAGACAGAAAATAAATGTCCTTATCCTCTGTGCCCTTATGGGATAAAGTTTTGCCCGTCATTTTGCAGCCCAGCAACTTCTTGGGCTGAACCAACTCAGGTGCAGAAAAACTGAGAAAGAACAGCAGAGAACTGTGAGCAGCAAGTGATTTTATACTGTAGCCAACTGCAGGGGTGGTGAAAGTCTTTCAGTGGCAGTGTGGTGAAGAAAAGATCAAATAGAAATTGGTAGTAACAATCATCTTCTATTCCGAGCTCTGCATCCTATTACAAAAGATGAGAGACCTTGATCAGCATAAAAAGATGTAGTAATTGGAGGAGCTTCTGCTTCTGGAAAAGCTCCAAGTTAACTGACTTGGGGGGGGAAGATAATAAAAAAGCTTATTTGTTTTGAAATGTTAATTATTCTATCCAGTTTCTATTGAAGATCAAAGACAAAATTCTGGTCCAGAAAGAACTGGTGGACAAGATAGCTCACCAGAACACAGGAACTGTAAGACAGAAACAATTCTTTCAAACTGGAAACTTGGGGAGTGTGGCAAGGGAGCAGACCAAAATATAAGATCAGTTGCACCTGGTGAAGGGACACTTTTTACTCACTACCACAGGCCCAGCTGTACCTTCTCTATTTGCTCTCTGGATGGCAAGCACACAGGAAGGAGCAGCACAAGAAGATGGCAAGGCGTTATAGAGGCCAAGTGCATATTTTTCCCCCCTGAGCTCAAAAATGCCAGAGAGACTGCATCCACTGGTTCAATACTGGTGTTGGGAGATCAGTTCACACTTACAGTTAGGGATGCTCTGGCAGGTAAAAGTTACTCTGTGGAGCTTTTTTTATACTTTCCTTTTTCAGAATAGATGGACATAGGCACCCATGAACAGCCCTAACAGATGCAAGAGAGATTCTTTACAGGCAGCCAGGTCCACCCATACCATAGACTAGGGCCTGAGCAGACAGCTCTGGATAACATACTCTGCACCCTCAGAAACACAGAGGCCCAGCAGAGGGTGGTCTATAGGCTTGGGTCAAATAATATCCGTGCCCTGTTGTTGCTACAGAAGTAACTTCTGGGTACCTCAGATTCCTGAATGAAAGGTTTGCCTTCTTCTCTGTGCTGTTTTCCCTGTGCCATGTGCCTGATCAACCCTTACTGTTTTTCATTTGTTTGCTTAAAATTAAATGAGCCTAAGGCTGTGCTTGGTTTCTGCATATTTTATCTGATCATGCTGTATTTCAAGCAGTGCATCCCTTCAATGACATGGGGCCTCAGCAGCTCTGCTGGAGGTCTAGCACACAGAGAGGAGAAATTCGCCATCTCCTGCATTTTCAAAGGAATTTTCCCTCTCTTTCACTGAGAATTATGCAGGAAGCTCAGCAGAACCTTCATATATTCTGCAGAGACCTTTAATCATAAGTTTCTAGTAGGTATCCAGCTACTATATTCTAACACCCAAAGACAGAGAACTTCCTACCCCTTTGCCCTCCTGCTTATACAAAATCACTTTGAGGGCTTAAATTAACATTTTATGTCTGCCCTTGAAGTAACATCCCATATTTAACCTTGAGTTGTGTACATTTCCAGTTTTGTCTGTGGAAGCCTCTTTTTCTCATCCTAAGCACAGCCCTCCTTCACTTCCTGCATTAACCAGGTATCCTATCCATATGATATGGGATCCTTTTAACTTGTCCTCCATGGGAAGAAATAGTTTACTGTACCTCATGCTGCATGGAGCTAGAGACTAAATTTTCGCTTTGATCCATTTAACATATGAAATCAAGACCATTCCAGAATGAGGTCAGTGTGAATTCGTTAAGACTAAATCTCGAACTTGCCTTGCAGGACACGTATGGGCTAAAAGAAAATAAAAAATGGAGTGACCTTTGCTTTGGCAGCTCTCAGCAACAGGTCTGACTGGCAATGCCACAACTTCAACCTTGCACATAAACTCTGACAGCAAGATGAAAATCCATATATTTACAGAAGCCAATTGTGGAGAAGGACTCGGAAGCTGAAGATCATGACAGCAGCAGAGCCTGCTGTTTGGCATCAGTGGGAAGGGTATGATCACCTGTTGCTATCTAAACAGCCCTTTGAACAAAAACCATATGATCTACCAGGTGGCAAACAGCATGTGCTCAGTGTTACTATCCTACTGCTATACAGTAAAGACTGGCTTTATGAAACATGTCACTTTGGAATGTGACTTTCACCTACATAGTCAGGCTACCATAAGTCCAACTGTGCTGATAAAAACATTTTTATACTGCTATGTTTGTGTTTCCTTGTGGTATGCAGATTAGAAATACAGTTAAATTAGATAGGCAATACCTAGCATATTGTCAAAGTTCTCCTGTGACAAATCAAGAGCTAAAAACACAAGATGAAAGAGAAGCAAAATGACCTGCCTGAGGTTATTGAGTAGTTCAGTGACAGAAGCAAGAATAAGCTTGAAGTCTCAAGTTTCATAGCTGTCTGTCCATCACTGGCAGAGTCCAATAGTTCTCTTTTTTCCCCATCAGTCTAGGTTCATTTAGATACTACACACAGAGAAGATTTAATGTCTCATTTCAAACATACTTGTTAGAATATAGTTGATGTAATATGGGATTTCTGATTTAGTGGAGTAATACAAAATATACTGAAAACATAGTAAAAATGCACATTGCACTTGATAAAATACAACCATTGCAATGCAGAGCCTACTCACAATACCAACATGATTCCCACTACTGGTCTCTGTAATATGCCAACTGTCATGACACCAGGCAACCCCAAACACCAGGAAGCAATACATGAGTTCAAGCCAGCTCAAAACCATTGCACTCTTTAAAACTGTTTTCCTAGTTGCTGAGTTTTTTATTACATGTTGGGCTGAGCCACAGATCCACTCCTCCTCACTCCCCCGCGGCTCTTCTTCTCACCATGCTGGTCCCTTGCAGGAAGACAGGCTCTCTGAAGGAGGTTAGAGAGAAACATTTGCACTACCTATTGAGCCACTACCAGCTGTTGATAGGTGTTTAACTAAAACAAAGGCCACCCTCTGGTCCCCTTTGTGTTGACATGAAGCCAACTTCCTTGGTAATAGTTGTGGCTCTGAGCTTCATAGACACATTGCCCTAGACCAGCACCATGAGCCTTCTTCTATCGTAAGGGTTTACTTATTAGACACAATCATGTTGCCTTCTCATTTTTAAGGCTCTGCCCCAGAAGAGGATGAATATTGTCCTGGTCTTCAGGGCTTTAGCAGTACAATTTACTGGAGGATGTGGTATTCTGAAAGAGCAGAGGTCAGGAACAATTTTCTCCACTCAGGCAGCAGGGGCAGTTCAAATAATGTTCACAGACAGAACTGTCAAAATAGCAGATCACAAAAAACCATGTTCTGAATGAAGTTAATCTCAAACTATAGGTACAGGTATCCTTTTCAACTCAACAACCCCTACCTCTCTCTCTCCATAAAACAGGCAAAGCTAAGGCCTATGGCAATTACCTTCACTTAATCACTAGCTCATATAACTTGTGAATAGGAACAAGACAACCATTCACAGACATGGCCAAGGCCAAAAACCAGGAATAGTTTTAAATGTCAAAACAGACTTCCAACAAGGTCCTGGTAGCTGGGGTAAAGAAAGCTGAAGTTCTGGAAGAATGGACACAGCCTTTTTTTTTTCTTTATCTGCAGCTTTCAACTGATGGAGAGGCAAAAAATAAGCAAAGACATCAAGAATAACTTTGGGCAAGACAGAGGCCTAGGGACAGAGAGAACAAACAGAAAACCTGTCTCATCTTTTCCATTTCCCAGCCTCAGAGAAACTGCTTCTCCCTTGAAGGTAGCCAGTCACTATAACAGCAAACAACAGTGGCTAATACTGAGGAACTCCAAGTTAAACCACACTTTCAGGAGCTCTTTGCAAGACCATACAGCTACAATAGCAGTGTGGCTCACATACATTAACCAGAGATCTTCAAATCATTTGTATAGGTCAAAGAGTTGAGCTTAAGAAAGACCAAAGAGCAAGAAATCATAGTAGAGGTCTTAAAAAACTCCAAAAAAACCATATACTGTATGATGAAGAAATTACATTAAATTTCAAAGTGCTATTATCAGCAACCAAAATTAACAGCTAAGAGCACTGATACCTAACTTTTTTTTAGAGCAAACTTGATTTATATGCTAGATTCAGATTTATTAAGTCAGACATATGCTCCTTTGCATCAAATAGAAATCTGTACTTGTATTTCCCTTTACCTGGTGGTGCCAGACAAAGAGCAAGGAACTTAGTCCAATCATCTGGAAGTCCATAGGAGACACAGAGTTGGCAAGGAAGCAGTCACAAGTTGTAGAGACTGAGGAGCTTTTTGTCTATGAGCCCTTTAGCTCTCAGCACCACCACAGACCTTATACTGTGTAATGCACTTGCATGAGAGCTAATCAGTATTTTATTCTGCCACTGGGATCACCACCAGCTGATCATCATTAAGCTCAGGAGAAGCAATCAGCAGGGGCAACGCCCTAGCTGAATCATGGCCTTGAGAGGTCTGGAAGCAACTTATTTTAACTTATTTCAATGCAGGACAGCCTGAGAGGAGGTTAAAAAAAAAAAAAAAAACAACACAGGAAATAGGATTTTATCAATTCTACTTCTCACAATTTACACCTCCACAAATAAGAATTTCAGTGGAAGGTCTGATGAGCCTTGTTGTCTGGACAATCTCTAGGCAAAAGAGCTCTGCTAGAGGTACCCACATCCTTAAGAGCTCCATTTGTTTGGTTTTGGGTTGAAATGACCTGAAATTAATTTCCTTTTTACATTATTGAAAAACTTCATTCTGTATTCCAAGAGGAAATATTGCCCATTTGGGAATGAGACTGCATCTTCCAGTCATAATAACAGGATGAGCTGTAACCTTTGTGAACTGAGCACTTGTAAAAGGAGCATTCCCAGCTTCCATGTCCATCCCCACCCACTTTTGCTGACAGCTCTATGGGGAAATTTCAGACATGCTCAAAAACTCATAAAAGTGGTTTACTCACACCTTCTACTTTTAATGAATTAATTTCATTTGACTAATTTTGTTTAATGTTGTTTCATGTTGTTTACTTATTTCATTCCTGCTACTCCTCATTGGGTGAATTTCTTCCAAATGCTAAGCATTAACAATGTTTCTTTAGGAAGGAGGAATTTTGTTTTCTGTTGCAGTGACTCCCAGACCCTACTGCTCAAAACTAAGCAGCAGATTTTATTAATAAAAACACAGCTCAATCTGAAAGTTAGCCATTCCATTAAGAGAAATTAAAACATGATTTTGGCACAACTAGAGCAGAACTGTAGGTAAAAATCTTATCTGTATAAAGAGCAGTAATATTATGGAATTCCATCACTGCCATCACAGAGCTAAATTTCACACTATCTTGGCTTATGCATCCAAAGATAAATTATTTTCTCATTTCATGTATTTTACAGAGACCCAAGCTACACCACTTATGGGTTTTACAAGGAAACAGAAGAAACTTTTATGTCCAGTTAATTTTATAAAATGCAAATAAAACTAGTTATAACAATAAATGCTACTAGAAATATTATCAGTTGCTGAGAGCTGGACATGACTAAAATTCTTGATCAAGAACTGGAACTTAAAATCTTCCTGATACTTGAGCTTGAACCAAGTTAAAAATGTGAAACGAGCATGTAAAGCCGTGTGGAAGAAAGCGAGGGGGAAATGACCATGAGATGAAAGGGAGGACAAAACCAGCGTTGTAGTAGCAGATGACATTCACCTATAATGCATCACCCGCTTTTTTTCTTCAAGCTGTCCCAATAATATACAGAGAAATGACAACAACAGAAACTCAAGATCAGAAACACACGTCCCATTGCCTTCCTCACTTTGAACACTGCAATATACAGAGATCACAGCATAAATGCTTTTCCCTGCCCTCTTGTTATAGGGTCTGAATTGAAGTGTTGTCTTCTGTGGACTCGGTACACGGCATTGCTGCATTGATCAGCGTGACAACGTGTAGGTTAATGCACAGGAGCTCCCAGGTTAAGCCCTCCCTGTTTCAGTTCCCAATGTCAATACACAACAGAGCCATCTCATTGCATCTAAAGTTGAGTTGCTCCATGGGTGAATGAACAACATAAAGCCCTGAGCCGAGTCTGAACTCAGTCTCACACTTTTGAAATTCCCTGGGGCTTCCAAAACTCACTGATAGATTCAAAACTCTAACTTTCCTGAATGGCTTCAATAATAGCCATACAGAGACTGAAGTCCAATTCTAATGCAGTCTACTTTTTGTGAGGGCAAACATTTAAAGCAGCTTTTTTTGTTTGATTGAGTGTAGTTTTCAACACAGTAGAGGCATGTCACACCTAAATGCATTTGCCAGTTCTAGTTCGGTGTATGTAGCTCAGAGATGATGCGTTAAAACATCATCAGTGGGGAAACAATTATTACTTATATATTAAGATCGAATGGTTTTGACTTCAGAGAGAAAAACTCAGCCATGATAGAAAATCTAGTTTCAAATTCTGCAATATAATCTACACTCTCTGAGGTCACAATGGCCCTTTCCACAATAACTACTTTCTGCTCTCATTTGGAGGGAATAGTAATTGATTTATGGCACAAGATAAAGAGGGTTCTAGCATATATGCTATTTTATATTGTGAGTACTTAGCAAACCTATATGGCACCTTTGTGCTCAGCAGTGTAACTATCTCTGTACATCCATGCAAAATAGGACAATTACCTTTGGAGGCAAAGGCACACTGTCAGGTAAAGCAAGGGAAACAAGGGACCTGCTATTAATTTTTATGACAAAAAAGCAGTTATCTCCACCAATATATTTAATTTTTCAATTCAGATTAGAAATTCCTCTTTGGAAACCACTGCTGCCAGTAATCCTTTTGATTAATAGTATCCAGAATCCCAAAATTTCTTTGTTCTGCACCTTAAATCAACTGAACACACATATATTGCATTTCTTTTACAACATATTAACTTTCCACACTTTCCACTACTTCAAAAGAATTCATACATGATGAGCACTACCCTAAGAAAAGCAACAGATAATGCTTTAAGGTCAATCTTCAAACCACCATGTGGAATGAATTTGGCATCCACTGAATGCCAGTGGGGACCTGCATTTTATCTGTATCTCATTACTTAACTTATTAGGATAATTTTACAGGTTTTTAGAGACCATGGCTCATTTCCCAGTATTATTATTCAGTGACATCTGGTAGCTGATAGAGGGAGCTGTTATCGCAAATGTCAAATGTCAGTAATGCAGAGACAATGTCCATTATCCCTCTCACTTCCAGGACAGAGATAGATTCAACAAGTTTGGTGCTCAGTCAGGATTGGGAAGGACAGGAAATGCTGAAGGTAGTTGCAGGGAAGGCAGCAGTGAGACTTGCACAATGAGAGAGAGGTTTTGCAGTGAACTGGAACAGGTTGAAATGATGCTTGGAAACCATGAGAAGTACCATGTCTAATTAATGTGGATGTGCAAATGATGTAATGAGGCATTTGAGAATGAAATTGAATAGCAGTTGGATAAAAGATTAATAATCATCACATCTGTCATCTATCAGAGGCCCAAGAGAGGGCTGCACAAGACACTTATGTTGTCATATACATCAGAAATGTCCAGGAATGGAAATACCCACTGACACAGGATGCTGGAGTAGCCAGTTATAGGGAGCATCTGAGCAACAGCGAATTGGAAACCTGAGAATGGAGCAGGGTACCATAGCACCTAGAAATCCAGTAGTCCCTGAGACACCAGTAGTTCCCAGTGTGACAGACCCCAACTGTGGACAGCAGCCTATGATAGTAAATTAAACCCTGAGACACCTTAGCCATTTAGGGGTAGAGCTGAATCAGCAAGGATTACATAAAGTTCCTATATCTGCATTTCACATTGGACCACACTGCTGAGGGCTTGGAAATCCAGCTGCCACTTTGGTGTCAGCTTACAGCATGGCTGCTATCCAGCTTTACTTCCACTGCCTAAAGTATGTTCTCTTACTAGCCCAGATTACCGTTTTCATCTCAGGTACTAAAGATCATCTTCTCCTTCTCCCCCTCTATTATATTCCCATTATTGTTTTGAGATATTATTAAAGGTGCAGAGGGATATTTGCACTTTCAGAGTTTGTTTTAGATTGTCTGCAATTTTGGGAAGAAATAATTTACTTATTTATATGCTGATTTTTTAAGGTTTCCAGCACAGACATGAGGGCTGTAGCTCCTCAAGGTTGAACAAAACCAGCAGTGTAATCCCATGAGTCCACAAGCTGGGGCTATATACATCAAACTTGAACCTCACCCTTGGGATATAGGTATGGCTCAGGATTCAAGTTTTCACAAAGTATCTCATAACAAATGCACAATTAAAGAAAGTGAGGGATAATGGATGAGATTTGCAGAGAGGTAGCTTGATGAGGAAATTGTAAATTGCTGCTCTGCAGAAATTTCAAAGTGGTATGAGTGTTATTATTCATTCACTAGCCAAAAGCCATGGCCAAAAGCTGACAAACATCCCATTGCTCTGCTAGGTCTGCAAGTCAAAGATAGTTATTTGGTGAGGGAGGGAATATTTTTATTAATATTAAATAAATTACACTAACACCTCTTTTAGAATTCAGCCAATGGGCAATGACCAGACCTAGTTACAGTGATTAAAAACCTCATTCATATCTAATGATCACACACAGTAATAATCTCATTGTAAAAGGCAATCAGACACTTGTTCACTCTTCTTATCTCTTCTCCACATTTGTAGTTACTAAGAAAGGATCTGCCTTTGATCATCTTTTCCTGTGCTGTTCTTTAAGCCATTTCATTAAAGGGCCAGAGTTTCCTGAATTAATGGTCATTTGTCATTTCCCCAAATCAATCTTGCCCTGAGTCTGTTGAGACCTTACAAACATTTCCTCAAGTGTTTTTTTCAGAATTACAGAAGTTACAATGCTGTGCTCAGATGAAGAAGTTTTATTAAAAAAAAAAAAAAAAAAAAAAGCTAGAGGAGCTTTATCTTTTCTTTAAAGGTATGGAAATATTAATTTATTAACTGAATTTTTATTTTTAGAGAAGAAATATATATATTGATTGACTCTATTTTTTTCTACATGTCCAAGAAGTCTTAATTCATTCAGCTTTTCAATCTGACTATTTCTCTTGAATTGCCTCTGGAGCCTGGGCTCAGCCCATCTGTTACTGTTGAGCTCTTTTCTCTCCTATTCCATTTCTGTCCACCACATCTGCTTTCAAGCCTCCAGGATGACCTGTAGACTTTTTCTGAAAGAGCCCAATATTTCAATAAAATCAGTGCCATGCTAAAACCTCTTTCTTCATGGGGCAAAATGCCACCTCTGGTGTCTCAGGTAAGCACAGCCATTCTGGAAAAGGAAATATAAAGGAAATTGAGTCCTTCATATCAGTGGAGGGCTGAAATTCAGCGGCAGAGCTTTTCTTCAGCATTCAGATTTAACTGGGGGCTGATACTACTGCCAGTCTAATGATGAGGGTGAATTTCAATATTTAGCAGGGATATGGATTTTGTAGTGTTTTGTTTTGTTTTCTTCTCCAAACAGAAACAACTTCCCAGTTCTTCAGTGGCACAAGACGGTAGAGAGAGGGAGGTGCCATTGGTCCATCCCCATTCTATGCCAAGAGTACTTCCCTTGCAACTCTAACACATTTGCTAAGAGGTATAACAAATTTAACACAAACCACACAGTTCTCTTATCCTTTTCAATCAAGCCATGCGTTCTTATCCAGCAGGTGTAATTTACTCCATTTTTACAGTGGTGGAATGGAGATGAAAAGACAAAAAACACTCATTAATGTGTCTTGGTTTTTGGATAGGTAACACAAGACATATGTCACTAGATTTTCACAGTGCTTTTTAGGCAGGTAATTCCTTTGCACATGGATTTGCCGAGCTGCTAATGTGTTAGTCATTAGGATAACACCAGAGGTCTAACTGAGGCTCTCTAAATGTTAATTCCAGAGCTGTGATGGTATCAGCTAAGAGTCTTAGCAGGCCTTCTTCCTAAGTAACTGAGGTCTAGGCAGAAATATATGTGGGCCATCCACCGTCCTAGGCCATCCACCGTCCTAGGCCATCCACCGTCC
>JAWWEW010000131.1:17650138-17682320 GCA_035583185.1 Anabacerthia variegaticeps | reverse complement strand
ACAAAACAAAGGGATCTTCCCCCCCCCCTTTTTTTTAATTTTCCCCGACAATTTCCTGCTTCCTTTTCCTTTCCCCCCCTCCCCCATCCCCACCTTTATTCAGGGTTCTTCTCTTCCTGCTGTCTCGGGAACTGAAGTCTGCTATGTTCAGTAGATCTATCTACATGTCTGAAGATAAGCACCAACAGAACTGCTCATAAAATCAGCACCCTGTTGAGATGAGATCATTTCACACGTGCTGTTTGTTTCCTGTTATACTGGGGAATTTACAGTGGCTGCTGGCCACTATAAATACTGAACTGGCAAGACAGCTTTCTCATATATTTCACTGCAATAGTCATTGCTGCATTTTTGTCCTAAGAGTAATTTGATTTGTTGTAATTGATTTGGGTGGGGTTTCATTCCTAATTATCTGTTGTTATGATGGAACGATGCAACCTTTGTTCACAAACCAGAGCCCAGAAAGGAAATTGAGAACAGGGTAATAGCAGGAGGATGAAGGAGAGCCTTACCTACCAGAATGGCTAAACAGTGGACTGGGAAGCCAATTAGCTGTGGTGTTGCTTGGTGCTGCTCACATTAGTGGTGCGAGTGGACATGTTCAGTCTTCTCACGCTTGTGGTCAGCACCCTGCAAAAGTCATTTCTTTGTAAGACTTAGTAAAAAGGACACACATCAATAAGAGCTCCCTAGTGAGGTTTTGGCAGACTCTGCCTTTTGCTAGTGTTTGGACCAATCTGTTCATCACTAGATTTAGTAGTGGAAGGCTGAGGCCATGGACCTTTACAAACACACATGAACTACCATCTCTGCGAAACCTTCCACTTGCAGTCAGAGCCCCCCTCTGCTCATGGACACACACAGGGCAGAAGAAAACATTGGGCTTGTCAAGAGAAAGAACATCCCAGCTGCCCCTCAGGCCAGAAGCAAACACTGAACACAGGCTAGAAGTGAGAGCACCTCTCACCATCAGTCTGTCAGTCAGGCCAATGCATTTACCTTTGTAAACTGGAATTTATGCTGTTATGTCTCGGCTGGAATCCTTTTCAATTGCTAACCTTGATTTTGAGAATGGACCGAAACAAGGAGTCACATGGATTCTTCCAGAAAACATGAATCGTGAGTCTTATTTCAGAGGTGCCTTTTGAAAAAATTGCTGTACAAGTCAGAAGGTTCTGTCAGCCCAAACCTGAGTTGAAAAGACTTTATTGGCAGCACTCTAAAACTCATCCCTGCTTTTGCAATGCTGTTGCAGCTGTTACTGTACCGATACAAGGCATGTTCTGTTAGTACTTTCATGGTATTTCTACATCAATCAGATAATAATAAATGCAAAATCACCTATGTGTATCACTTGATGAATTAAGTAGATATTACTGATCACATATAGCCCCCTGTTCCCCCTGAATTTTATTTCCCCCTCCCCTCCGTGGAGAAACCAGTCAGTGAAAACTAGGTGTTTCAATCAAACCAGAAAATATGCGTATTTGGTAATGATTTTACTATGTTTTTGACGCCCTATGGTTCAAATGCTGTGAGTTGTCATTCTTTTCTGTTGCAAAAGCTCTAAGCTAGTTTATATGATGTACCAAGGTCAGGATGTTCATGATTCCACTGACCTTTGCCCACCACCCAGGAGTCATCAAGGGTGGCTACATAGATTGAACCAGGTAATTTGTGTATCTGAACCTTTCTGTTTAATCCAGAATTGCAATTTAGAAAAGACAAAAGAGAAGTATTTATAAATTAATTTCTTTATGGATTTAAGGCAAAATATTTTTGTTTTCCACTAGGACATTCTAATATATAGTTTTTCATGGGGGAAAATTAATCCATGCTGAAAAAAACCCAAAACACTTTTACAATCAGTCCTAATAACTAGCTCTGGGCACAATCTCCCTTTACCTGGAATGAATGATACTATGGAAGGTCTTTTTCCCTTACTGTCAAACAGATAAGCTGAGCTAAGATTATCCTCAAATCACAGCCTCCAGGATGTTATCTATTTTTTTCCTACTATGGAGTTGTCCAAGTGAGGAATAGACACTTGTCTTTATCTGAAACACTAATGGAGTTACAAGAAAGAAGTAGTAACATTAACAAACTATTCAAGTCATGTGTAGTAAGGAGCATAAATGATACTCTTTTCTTGGCAAAATCTCTTCAGATCTTGGGTTTCAAAATGTGGTGTGATTGTGAAGGAGACAGAGAATAAATAAATGCAGACATACTTACTCTGTTTTGGACCTGAAAAGATGCTACTTACTTAAATAAGAGGAAACCCTTTTATCTCCAGTGAGAAGTTTATCCTTTATCTCTTGTGCTTGCTCTTATTGCTTTTTGCCCTTCCAATTCCTTAATAACAAATGGCCACACAGGTGTTAACAATATTCCCAGCATGTCCTATGGCAATGCTGAGGAGATCTATATGCTGCTATTAGCATTAATTGGCAACATTGCCCCAATGGACAAGCTATTATCTTCCTAAGCTTTAGTTGTCTCTGTCTGAATACTTATCTTTATCCAACTGGTAAAGTCAAGGTTCCACTCTATTGTTTTCTCCCACAGAGGGCGATTTATTGGATAATACGGTTTCAAAGACAATCTTTTCCTAAATTATCCTATCTATTCCATTATTTCTTTTCTATTATCTTGAAAGTCTAAAAGACTAGGTAAAAAAATTAGGTGCCAAATTCACTGTAAGTTTAGAAACCGAGACTGACATCTCTAAATCCCTTTGATGAGATTTTGTGATGTCATTTTGTCATTCCAATTAACTCAGAGTGGTGTAGTGGTGATAAAAAGATTTGGTCAGTATTTGTCTTCCAGATATTGTGTAAACACAAGTCTCTCTATTTAATCCACACTTACTCTTTGTTCAGAAGCAGTGAATATTTTTTATTTGATAAAGGTCATGCTTACTTCCTTTCCATGCAACAAAGACACATTCTGTATGTGTGGAAAGTCTCATAACTTAAGAAAAAATAAAATAGTCTGGAAAAGGTACTAGTCAAAAATGCTCTTGGGGAAAGCAGTTACATTTATATTATCAGGACAGGCGAGTCTTTAATGCTGTGATACTGTCATAGCAATTCAAAGCTAAGCTACTTTATAAATATTAAATTCCTAAGGAAATGGAAATTCATGGTGTACTAGTTTCGGAATGTTACTTCCACCTGTCACTTAGATCCTTAATGTACAGTCTCTGAACAGCAAAGGACTTTTCCAATATGAAGATGTAGGTGTCAGGCTTTTCCGTGTAGCTATGTATAAGAAGATCAATTTTTTGTTGCTCTGGTTTTCTCCTGAAGGATATATAAACTGCTTTCCTCTCATCATCATCCTCTACATCAAAAGAAGTGATCTGTGGTCCTGTTCTGCTGTTGCATATCTTAATTAACATCTAACACCCAAGTACTAGCAAAAATAAGCAAGAAGTCTTTCCTGATTATCCAAGGAACGTTATTTGAGGCCAACATTCTTTTTTGATCTATGCTCAAGGCCAAAAAGCAAACCAATCTTGTCTGACTGGTGTCATAGTGAACCAGCTGGAGAGAGTATCCTACAACACTGCACTCTTGGCCCTGTTCTCTAGACTTTGCTCAAGCCATTACAGAACAGGCATGAAAGCTGGCATAATGGCAACTTGACTTCTCTGCAAAAGTACCTACGGCATCATTCCAGAAACAGAATTCTACAGAAACATCCTTTAGTCATCATAGAGTTACTCGTAAAGGGACCTCTGACTTGTCTGACCGGCACATGAGCTCCTGCCAGAAGGCCAGCTCTTAAAAGGCACATAGCATGTGCATTTTTTACTAATGCAAGCCCCTGGGTATAGTTACTTTTTCCTTCCACATATTCACCCTGAAGAACTGAGTCCATTTAGTGATGTAGTGCTGAGTGAAACTCTTTTTTTGTTACTGCCTTAAAAGCTGTGAAATACTTCCTTACCATTTCTTCTTCTGTGGGGTGAGAGCCCTTCTCAACTTTCAGACAACATCTTGCAGACAGCCAAGAAGAGATCTGTCTGCTCAACATCTTGTAATAACTTGAAATCTTTGCTTCAAACTCGCAGCTTTCTCAAGAGCAGGGTCATTGTACTGAAACAGAAGAGAGCAAAGCTCTAAGCTATCAAGCAGAGTACGAGCAGATTAGGGAGAAATGAAATTCATCAATACAATGCCCTCTTGGTCAAAAGTTCAGCTAGAGAGAAGGGAGCTGTATGATGCACCCATCTCCTTTTAATTGGCTTGAAGCTGCTTCCTACCATGCTCAAGCAGATGTGGTGACAGTGGAAGCCATGCAAAAGCAGAAACTTTTAATTATTTTAAAATAGCCTGCATCATCTTGGGGAGCTGTGGTTAGGACCTGACGGGGAGAGAGATAAAAAAGAAAAAGAGAGAATGGGTTAATGTTTGCTGAAACAAATCTCTGAATTTGCTTCTAAAACTTGTGTCCAGTGTTTATTAATGCAGAGGTAAGTTGTTCAGCAGCACACAAGAAGAAATAAAAATCCTGTGAACATTTTTGAAACCATGTATATTTGTGGCTGATTAATTGCATGATTACATGGGATTTATTTGCATCCTTTTCTTAGCTCAAAAAAGTGTATCTTTTCAAAGGGAAAAAACCCTGGCATTATACAACTTATCACAAACCACAAAACAACTAGCTGTATGTTGGATATTTGAAGCATTAGTTATAAGACAGAAGTCAGACTGAAATACACATCATATATGACAACGACTGGTTCTTGAGCAGACATAATCTCTCCTAGATAACTGATGAACAAAAAAACAGCCGGTAAGACAATTAAACCTGTTCCTCATCACGAGCAGGTCTGCAATGGATAACATTGGTTAGAATGATTTTCATTACCCTCTATCTTCCAAAAAAGCTGCTATGGCAAACAGAGAGGGATATGCTCTTTTGCTAAGATAAAATTGCCATTTTCTGAGTCTTTCCTCCTCTCTGAAAAAGGCTGGGAATGACAAGAGGTTGCTACCACAGGGCAAAGAGGTATTGGCAAGCTGAGTCCTGAGTGGCAAGAAAAGTCCAGGAGGCACTGAAGTGACAGACACAAAATATTTGAAGAAGGAAAGGGTCTCTGTGGTTCTTTTTGCAACCAGAACATAACAAAAAGCAGCTGGCTGGAAAGAAAACCCTCTGCGAGGACACCCTATACAGGGCAGAAATATTTTTATCAACTTTTTTATATTGAGTTTTCTCTTTTAAAAGGCCACAGTTGTAGCTTCATGTCCAACAAAGCCTAGATGCTGAGAGTAAAAGTCCTATGATGTGTCTGGAATATGGTTCTTTAAACCTCCAGTTCAGGAAGACCCATCTTAGAGATGAGACCATTGTAGAACTTTTCAGAGGCTCATGGTATGTTTGCATGGCAAGTATGAAACTTTGCTACAGCTGCTTCATGTAATGATGAACATTTGAAGGTCTTAGCATGGACCATAATGTGTGATAAATGTATAAATAATTATTGTGAAAAGCCAAAACCAACTTTCAATCTACCATCCCTGTTAAAAGTGCTTTCCAATGCTGATTTGGCATTTCTCTCAAATATTTTATCAACCCAACATTCCTGACACTGTGAAATGAAGACACAACTGATACCCTCTGGTAAAACAGAGCTCCAAGTCCTACATTTTCCTAGTACCTATAACCAATAGACTGTAAAAACTGTTTACTGATGGCATAACTCACCTCCCACTGGTGCTACAGGGCACTTTATCATTGAGTCCAAAAAGAGACTGAGGCTAGCGCAGTCAGCTTTGACAAATCCCATCCTCCCTTTATTTCTAGTCTTATGAAGCAAGAGCGAGATCAGAGGAAATGTTTATTGCTTATCAAATATTGATATATTACAATAAAAAATCTGGCCAATTATAACGATCTGCCTGTCGTGTTTTTGCAGGGCCCCTCCTGGTGCCTGTGCCTGCTGGGATTTAGTTTAGCACATCAAAGTGTCTGTCAGGATCAGCATTTCTTCATAGTGCTAACAGGATCAGTTGAACAGTAACTTCCCTTCAGCACACACGTGTAGAGCATCCTAGCAAAACATTTCCTATGAAAAAAAAAAGACAAATCTGTGCTGGAAGGTGAAAAAAAAACTAGAAAAGAAAAATCACTGATGAGTAAAACCTATCTAACCTGACAGAATTAATGGGCACTTCCTGTGAAGCATCTGTAGATTCTTTCTTATGGCAACTATCTTCCTTTTAAAACTCAGAAGTTACCTGCAATGTTCTGCGTTCTGGCAGCATAATGTAGCCCTGTACCTCCTCAGCTAAGCCTCATCTCTGCAAACGTCCCCACATGAGACACCTTTTGGCAAGTCCTTCTGCAGTCCACAGACCATCTTGTCTGTCCAGATTGTGTAGAAGGTGCTCTCCTCCCTGTGGGCTCACCATCCTGACACCATATGAAGTTGCCAGCTGTGCTGAGCCATCCAGATGGGTCTTAGAAGAACTTAAGGTACTTCCAGCAATGCCCAAGCTCAGACTCATAGCTCGCATATCTGTTCTGAGTGTAAGTGTCCTTTCAAAGACAACCCTGATGACATGCCGGAGATTGGGCCAAGAGCACCCCTTGCCTAATGTGTCAAGTGCAGGACATCCTTAAGTGCTTGCAGAATTAGGGCACTGCTTGCTACAAAACATACTTATAACCATCCGGAAAGCTTAACTGCTTGATACTATAAATAACTGGTTTCCTTTTCCCCCTGTGACTGTTTCTTTAAGCTTCTCAGTTTAAAATAAGCACAGACAAAAACAATGCGTTAGAAGGTGCCAAACTGTACATAAGGGAAAGGCATGTGCAAGAGTGCAAGCTATTCCTGAAAGTCTGACAGACTCACACAATGTTTTTGTTAGTTTAATAATAAATAATCATAACATTCAAAGCACAGGGATTACATTAACAAGGACAGGATGACACACACACACAAAAAGATGCTCAGTTTTTTGGCTGCTGAGACTTAGTTACACAAACTATTTGCCAGAACTGACAGCTAGAAAAAAGATGGGATGCATCTTCTTGGATCATGTGGGCCTTTCATCTAATTCCTAACTACTGCAGGTGCCCTTCATTTTTCTGCTCTCTTGTTTTGACCCATTTCAGTCGATATGATTTCTGTAAGGATCATTGTCAGGTAGATATGGTGAGAAAAGTTCAGTGATCACAGCTGAGTGAGGACTTTCTAACCCCAAAGAGAACTCTATTCCTTGATCAAGATGCTGTTGAAGCCTGAAGTCTGAGCCATAAGGATGGCCTCAGGTAATGCAATGGTCAGGGACATTCAAAGACCATCAAGCAAGGAGCAAGGCAAGCACACGCTCAAAAGCAAATCTTGGTGAAAGGAAACCAAGGAGAATACAATATAACTGGATCCAAAATAACAGACAGGTAAACAAGTTAAAAGGCAGAACAATCCTTTGGCAGCAGAAGGCAAGAATAAAGAGGAATCTACAGAAATGCAGCTACAACCAAGTAGTGGGTTGAGCAGCTAAGAGAAATTGATCTTGGCTCTTGAAAAGGGGAGCTATGTCAGACTTTTAAGGGACAAGAGAGATCACATTTTAGACTCCCAAGTTCTTTGTTCTCTTAAGTCTTGAGCTCTGTAGATCAGGGCATAACCAGAAGGCTTCTGGCCACTTCAGACAGAATATCTGTTATTCATGACAGCTAAATAATTGACCCATAAGGGCCAGGCTGTGTCACGGGTTGAATTTCAATCTACAGAATTATGTTGTTGTTCCTCTGAGCTTTCACTGAAGGCAAACACACCACGATGCAACTCTTATTCTCGTCCCACATCTTCTCACAGCCTTTCCAGTCTCAAAGAGCTTGGCAATATCCAGTAGCTGCTGCTCGCAACTCTCCTTCCTTTGCTTTCCCTGTTGGCTTTTCTTCCAGCTCTGAAAATCAGTGTGGCCGTTTTCTCTTGCTCCACACATATGGCTTTGGATTTCGTTGGGCAGAAAACCATGCTGGCACTAATGTTGAGTTTGTTTTATTCAGCTGTTTTCCACTCCCATATGTACAAAAGCTGGTTTTAATTCTCACCTCTCATTCTGATGCTTATATATGCCTCTGCTTTTCTGAGCTATACTTGCTTTATGACCTGCTGCTCAGTCAGAAAGCTGGCAGGTATTTGCTGCATTCACATGAAAAATATTTCTCTTATCTTCAGCAAAACTGCGCTGGAGATTTTTGTGTGGATTGCACCTATGAATGTATTTTCCCTGTGTAGGAAAAGGGAGGATTTATACTGGTGCTAGACTCCTTTTTGGGTCTGGATTTTTCGGTCAGTTTGAGATGCTAACAGGCAATGAAGGGTACTTGCCTCAAACAACAGAGACCATCAGGCGTGGAGAAGAATGTTTCAGATAGGAAGCAAGGGAGGCAGGAGTGTTATTGCCTTCAGAGATGAATGCTGAGAGTGCTACCATAATCTGACACTGTTCTGGCCACAGCTGGAAAACTTTCTGTTGCTTGTTAAATGTGAAAGTCATTGTATAGCTATATTTCATAACCAGGCACACTTTACATTTTTAATGTTGCCGGGAAGACTGTTTGAGCATCTTAGTGCAGAGGGAGTATTTGCAATAATCCTGTCCCTTGAAGAGGCATAGCCCAGAAAGCTCAGGATGGTCTTTGCTGCCAACTGTCCTTTTAGCAAATGAATTCCCATCTGTGGGGCTGGAGGAATTTCAGAGATGGATAAGAAGATATTTCTCCACTGGAATTACAGCTAAATACAATTCAGTGTAAACTCTGTCTAACTTAACAAACATCAGTTCCTCAGTTTTGCTAACTAGTTTGTCACAATTATCATAATTATACACACACGTGTGTGTATACATGGTGTTTTATTTTTTTAAACAATTTAAATTACTGAGAACATAAATAGCACATTAAATCTCAGATTTTGCAATCAGAACCTCTAATAGTAATGCTTCCCTACTGATTTTTTACCACTTAATGTTCAATGTTTTTATGAAAGAATGCACGAGCACTATTATACTCCAGATTTAGATAGCTCTTTGAATATAAAACTGACCAGACAACAAGCCCGTACACATTTCATGGTAGGTCTGAAAATCTTGAGCCATAGTGTGGAGCATGACCAAGCTGCACCTGGCAATTTTTGCAAAAATGGAATCCCACAGTTTTGGGTTCCCCTCTTCATTCTAAACAAAATGTAAGCTTTTCCTGCATGCAGCCTTATGGTTACAGCATTCATCTAAGATACACAATGTCTTCTTTCTATTCTTTAGTCTGAATCAGGGCATTTTTTACTCTGGATGACTGCAACTCCAAGGGCAATGATTTTTTTTTTTTTTTTCCCCTCCAAGGCTGATGTGCTAAACCCCATGAGTTTAAGAAAACAGAAATATATGGAAACATCAATATGTAGCTAAAAAAAGTTATGGTGTGACGTGACATCATATTTTCACTCAACCAGAAATGTTCCTACTTGTCCCTGTATGGTTTAGCTGAAGGCACCGTCTGTAAGTGTCAAAGGTGGTCATTGAATTGCAGACCATGAAATAATTTCTTGGATAGAGTGCAGGTGCCAGCTTCTTAACTGCAGTAAATCAGGATATCTCCACACAATTTTACAGATTGTTTGTCTAACCCAATGTGTCTCCTTGTTTTTATTGCTTATTAAACCAGAGGATGAAATGCAGGTATTTTGAGGATGGATACACACCCCATATTAAGTATGGGTAGCCCAAAAATGCTTGCTTGCATCCCTTGTGTGTTCACCCAAAGGCAGATTTGTAGTGTCCATTTGGAGCTGACCCAACTCTGAGAAATTTGCTTGGCCATGACTCTTAGCTGGGTTCAGCATTTCAGTCATAAGTGGCTACATTCTAAAAAGCTGACAAAATTTGTTGGAAAAAGACTCCACATTGTGCTTTAAAATAAGTTACACTGGTGGAAAAATACAGCTCAGGTCTTTCATCATTTTTTCATGTTGTACAGACACGAATCCTTAGCATGCTGGAACAGAGCTTGGAGTACCACAGTTTTACAAAGTCAGAGTAAATTAGAAAGAAAATGGATAAAATCCCCTCATAGTTCACTGTTAAAGAATAATCATACAGCATCTGCCTTCATGTCTATAGCTGCATTACAATGAAGGACACAATCAGTCTCTCAAACATACATTGCTGGCATGGCTTATCATTTCCTACCTCTCACACTGATCCTTCTGCCTCTGTTAAGTAGTTTTCCATTGACATTTTCTGTTCTTTTTCAACACTCTAAGAGCTTTTGATGACATTGGCTGTTACAGGACTTTGAAAACTCGATTTTGTTTAATATGAGGACAACCTGACTTTCTGGTGTCTTTCCTTTTGCATTTGTCCTTAAACAGGGCAGGCTTTTTGAAACTACTCAGGCCCATTAATGGATTTCTCTGGAGTTCCAGTCTGCTCCTATAAAGCCCAGAAAGCACAGGCTGTGAGGAAGAGAAGGTATTGCTGAATATGACCCATTTCCGAAATTTACTGTCTCATGTGATGAAGTGAGATGAGCTGATATTGCTGAAATATTTTTTAAATCTCAGGGATTCAAAACTTTGCATTTAATCACATTTTTACGGGGCTTTGTATCTATGAAGCATCAGTAACTTGCCCTCCTAATTTAACCCTCATTTTATCTCATTTCTTTCTTTCTTTATTGTATCTACCTGGTTTCTCTTTAACATCACCTATTGTGAGGAAGGTTGTTCACCTGTTACAAATCAATTGGATCATTATATCCACCCCCACCTGTTCTTGGTTACATTGCAAATCTGAAGTTAGTAGTAAGTCATTACAGACTTCTTTTCCCAGATATTGGCTTCTGTCATCATGCTGTTACAAAACTGCCCGGCAGCTTTCAAGCAGTCAAGATTTATATGCTGGATCACAAAAATAAAAGGCAGAGCTTCCATAAGAATGTCCTGAAGCATCTAAATGCAGCCAAGCCTAGGCTGAAGGATGCAGAAGGTAATGTCTCCCTACCAAAACTGCTTTTGTCAAAGACAGCAGACCTGACTCATTTGCTCACCCTCCTCTTGTTTGCATGACACCACCCTTTCACATGCATCACCCTTTCATAATATGTGAACAGACACGGACTCTGGCCAATAGAGGTATGTGTATAGGTATCTATCAAAAGCCACCCCAACTCCTCTTTAACTTCATAATGATGCTGAGAGAAAAATATACGGGGGTTTTCCAAGGCTGTAGCTCTACATCTCCTTGCATACTGCTCACAAGTGCAGAGCCTTGCACTCTCTGTGAGCAGAGGTGGTGAAGGACAAGCATGGCCTGCAGCTTGCATACTGTGCTCCTCTGAAGGGCTGTGGCTTTAAAACCCCCAGGTCATTATGTTTGCTCCAGTCTGAAATGCTGTCCCACAGATGCTGCTTTAAGGTCACCATGAGCAGACAGCAAGAAGCACAACTCCCTTAGCCAGCCATGATTCCCTCTCTATGCTTTAGCTAGCTTGGTAGTAGACTTCTGCTCTGGATTTGGATTTTGATTTAAAACTGTTGTCTACTTCTTTACTAATTGTCAACACTTGGAAATTGTCTTGTGTTTATGAAGCATTATCAGCATCTGTTTGGATGGTGTTACAGAATAGGATACGGCCCGGTCAGTAACATTTCAAAGCTTTTTCCATTAGCCATCAGCAAAATACTGGTGGATTGAGAACTGCCTGAATGGCAGACCTCAGATAGTTGTGATCAGTGACGGTCTAGTTGGAGCTCTGTCACTAGTGGTGTTCCCCAAGGTTCAACATTGAGTCCAGTATTGTTTAACATATTCATCAATGACTTGGATGAAGGGGCAGATGCCTCCTCAGCAAGTTCACTGATGACACAAAGCTGGGAGGAGTAGCCAATAGCCCAGAGGGCTGTGCAGCCCTTCAGAAGGATCTCAGCAGGTTAAAGAGATGGGCAGAGAAGAACTGCCTGAAATTCAACAAAGGCAAATGCAGGGTCCTGCACCCTGGGAAGAATAACCCCAGGCATCAGTACAGGCTGGGGGCTGACCTGCTGGAAAGCAACTCAGCAGAGAAGGACCTGGGGGGTCCTGGTGGACAACAACCTGTCCATGAGCCAGATGTGTGCCCTGGTGGGCAAGAAGGCCACTGGTATCCTGGGCTGCATTAGGAAGAGCATTGCCAACAGATCCAGAGAGGTGATCCTGCCTCTCTACTCAGTCTTAGTGATGCCTCACCTGGAGTGCTGCTCCAGTACTGGAATCTCCCTCACTGGTGATATTAAAGAACCATCTGGACACAATCCAGAACACAATCCAGTGCTCTAGGAAAACCTGCTTGAGCAGGGAGGCTGGACTAGACGGCCTTCAGCAGTCCCTTCCAACTTTACCCATTCTATGACTCTGTGATTTAAAATGTTCACAAACAGGACTCAAAGGACTTTGATTCAGAAACATGAGGCAACCATTAAGAACATACTTAAATATAGGTATATATTTAAATGCCCTTCTAAAGCTGTGCTTAAATATCTGCAGATTGAATCTGAGCTGATTAGTACCGAACCACATTAGATTTCTACTGAGCTCATAATAAGCTCCTCCTTAATACTGTGGCAAGGGACCAGCGTACGCCCACTTCTTATTCAAACACTTATGAAATTATTTTGATTCAAGCACTAATTAACTGGACCGTATCTTAATCATTCCTACTTGTATCATACAGACATAAGCAAAATATCATATGATTCCCTACCAGCCTGGTAAATTTCAATTTCAACATAACTTAATAATTGCAGTACCAATTAGTTAAAACATAAGTACGAAAAAACATTGGATGGAGACATCTTAATTTAAATATAATCCATTAAGTAAAAACTGCTATTCTAATTAGTGATAATGAAGCACAATTAGGAAATAAAATTTGATTGGTACATTGGAATTTAAACTTAATTAGTAACTGCTACCCTAATGAGTAAATGCAATACGTTTCATGCAGTGTTTTGTCAGGGAGAAGTGCATGTACAGTAGAGATGATGGGGAGGAAACAGGCAGCAGTGGAGCTGAGGTGGGTAGTGTGGAGCAGAGGAATCTAGCCAGTGTCAAGCCCCACATCCTACTTCTGAACCAGCACTGACCTCACAGCAGAGTAGTTCAATCTCACTCAAAAAACTTGACGTGAAGGATGATTCACTGTCACCTACAGGCAATCTCTTCCTGTGGTTAATTACTTCCATTGCCCAGATGGAGTGTTTCACTTTGACATCTACAGTTTTCTCTTTCCAGATCTGGATTGACAAATTTTGATAAGTAGGGAAAATAGTTGTGGAAGTCAACTAAATTGAAAAGCTCAGTATTTTGAAACAGGAAAATGCAAAGTTGTCTTAGACACAAAGGCACTATAATACCCCAGGTCCACACTTTTATGAAGGGGAGGATATTTGAAGAAGGAGCTTGAGACCTAGCAGGATCTATAGCCTTCATAGAAAGATATTATAACTTCTCTTTCAATGGGGGTAGAAGAGGGGTAGAAAAATCATTTTCGTTGAACTAATCGTAATCATTTCATCATCTTTTTGTGTAAAACAGTTCATCTAAACCCCTTATTATGTACACATACTTAGCACCATTTCCATTGTATTACTTTTCATTTAGTGACACTGAATTCTGTCTGCTGTTTTTTCAGCCAGTCACTTGATGTCTTTAATTGCAATTTTAGATTTGTGTTTCTGGACTAGCATGTGAACACCAGGAAATGTCATTACTTCCCAATCGCTCCTTTTGCAGTCACCTGTGACTATGCAGAGCATACCAGGTCCATCACCACTGAATGTCCATTGTATGGACTTCCATTTATTCTCCACTCATTGCTACTCTTTCAAGAGAGGAAAAAAACTATTGGGAATAAATTAATTGCAAATACTTAATAACTAGGAACAAGATATACCAATTAATTAACCTTTGCACTTATCCCATGATATCTCTAGAAAGCTTTGGTCAAAGAGATTTTGTGAAAAGATTTTAAAAAATCTAGTGTTTTGTATTGATTGGATTCTCCTTATTAATACATACATTGCTACAGACAGCTTCAATAGATTTGTATGGTAAAGAGTTTTGTAAAAGCTACATAGTTGTTTTTTCCCTCCACTGGATCATATTTATCCAAACATTTATTCATTCCATTCTTAATTATAGTTTACACCAGATGCTTCCAGACTTTACACCAAAAACATTTGTTATGTTTACCATTTTCCATTCTCCTGGTACCAAGGTCTATTTATGAAAACAACACAGCTAGTATGTCAGTACTTTCAGACTTACGTTCCTTGACACCTCTTGTGTGAATATTAGTTAGTTTTAACAATTGCTTCCTATCCTTCCTGCTAATTTATTTGGAAAACTTTTCTTTAAGTAACTTAATTAGACTTAGATTGTCAGAAATATACTCTGGAAAGAAATGTTGCAATATGGGAAAGATCCTCAGTTTCATCAAAATGAATTTTTTAATGCCTTTTTATTGCATAGCCTGATCTTTTCTAGATGCCCCTGACTATGTCTCAATCATCTGTTATCCCTACAGAAAAAAATCAGCAACATCCCTATTTCTGATATATAAAGGAGGTGGAAAGTGCATTTAGCAAGTTCAGGTCCACCTACACCCCCACCCCAACCCTTTTTATCTTTTTTCCTGTGACTCTTCTTCATAGGGTTTAGCTTTAAATTTCCAGAATTTGGGCATGTCTTTTCATGTGTGTACATGAGTGTTGAATCATTATTTATAGCTTTCCTCAGTGACTTCTTTACACAGTTTGACGGTAATCCCTTTAATTTTCTTTTTCTCATGGGTAACACACATTTACTGTGAGCTTCTACTTAAAGCATTTATGCTATAATCCAAGAATTTGACCCCTTTGACTGTTCCTTTTATGTATTTATTCCTTTCTGGTTTGCCTAGATGGCTAGAGAGTAAGCTTTTTCATTCTTCTACATTCTTTTTTAATTCTCCCCTTTGAAGTTAAAAACGAAGCAGCACATTTTCTATTCCTGAATGCAAAGGTGGGGAAGCAAAACACCAGCATGCATCTGCTGCGTGCAGTGTGGATGTTTCCACAGCTCAACGTCTTCATAAACGAGTTGCACAAACACCAATCAGGAATTTTATCAGGATGACTGGCTTGGCTTTGAAGTGAGGATAAGCACTACTTAATCATGAATGGTTCCCTGCAATGCTGTTTTTCTGCAATTTTTACAAAATATATGAGGGTAATAAGCACCAGGGGAGCAAGAAAAGCCTCTTGTGCTGAGGGTTAAGGCTGGTACAGGAATAAATACATTGAAAACACTTAACCAAGTCACAACTAAATTAAGACTGGCAATTAGAAGATGGTTCATGCCTGTAAGGGACAGATTTCCAATCACCAGAATAGCTTAGGAAAATGTTAACTAGTTTTAATAGAGGGATCCCTAAATCTATGGGGAAGATCACAAGACTCCCTTTCTGTGATAGCAAGGACTCAGTTTGATCAAAATATCTTTCCTAGATGGTTCAGGATGTTTTTCTGCCCTTTTCTGTTAGAGGATTCTCTGCTGCGAAAAACTTTTTGTCTTGCTCCCCAGCTTGAAAGGCAATTCAAGATCTGATTCTATTGTGGCAATGACTTTGCCAGCAAAATTCACCATTGGCAGAAAAAAACCCCAAAGGCTTCCTTTGTTTGTACTGAATCTGTCACTCAATAATTTCATTTGATGTTCCTGACTCCTGAGTTGTAAGACCAATGCACCTCTCCCTCTTCACCAAACTTGTATTTCTATAGTTTTTCCATGTATCTTTCCCCCGATGCCTTTTTTTTCCCCCCACCAAGGAGCCTTAGGCCATTTAACCACTCCTTAGACAAAACTGTTCTATACTACTAAAAATCCTTATTGCCTGTTAGATCATTTTTGAGCTAGAAAAACAAATTGCACACAGTGCTCAAGATGTAGAAACACCATGCATTTAAACAGCAGCCTGGGGGTATTTTCTGTTCACTTTTCCTAATAATTTTTAGCATAACTACTAACAAGGACTGAGCAGATGCTGAAGTTCTAAGACCTCTTTCCTTACTGGCAGCAGTCACTTTAGAGCCCATAACTACAAGTGTAAAGATTTGAAGTGTTTTTTACCTTACACAGAGCTGTTGATTCCAATGTGTTTTTCACATCCTGCAGAAAAAAAAAAGGCTTTCAGTCACCCTGACTGGCAAATTGTCATCTGCAGCATATATGCCCCTCCCTGATACATACCAGAAGCCATTCACAGACAGCTGCATCCACCCACTGCTCCAGACACCTTATCAACCTGGATTTGAGATATTTCCCTAATGCAATACCCTCTCAGGTTTCCATTCAAGAAAGTCACACAAGCATCAGTTTAATACTACTCTTGTTAGCTAAATATTTATGCACAAAGCTACCATTACACACCTAACGAATCCTTTTATATTCAGCAGGATTGCTGCATTTGCTTGAATTTAAGTATAAACTTTGGTATTTTGCTGAGTGGAGATACCATCTTGAACAAAGCTTCTATTGAGTGTGTTAGCCAAACAGATTTCCTAAATCCTAGGCTTTCACCTACTGGAAATGGGTTGAGTGTGTGCATGGCTTAAGAAATAAACAAACGTTGAATTTGTCCATCAGAATTATTTTATGTCAACAAACACACACTCTGCCTTATTTGACCTACATTTTAATTGTATTATTTATGCCTCACTTGAGTCAAACTTCACTGAACAAGAGATGCAGACCAAAGGGAGGTCTTAAAGAGAAAGGCAGCAGCAGCAGACCACCAGGCACACACATTGCAATTACATCAAGACAAAACATCAGTATGCCTCCTGAAAAAACTTCTCTGACCTTGGATTAATGCCATGGAAGTCCCTTGATTTGCACACACATCTGATGAATCACAGAGTTTTTAAAAAATGTAATCTTTGAGCTTTAAGTTTCCTCTGATAAGTCAGTATTAAAGTCTGAAAGCTGCCCTGCAGTTCTGCCTGCCTTTTGGTTGGGAGAAGCAAAAGCCATTTAACCAAACAGTTTGTGTTTCACGAGGAAAGTATTTCCTTCTGATCTTATTGTAGTGTCCAGGACATAGAAAACTGCACTCTGCTTTGGATCTGCTGTAGTTTGGAGCAGGGACAGAGTCTTCCTGTGGGATTTCTGAGCACTGACACCAGAGTACAATGGCAGTAGGCATAGAAAACACAAAAATCTTGCCAAAGGGTAAGGTGTTGCTGTGACTGGCAGCTGGAAGCCCACATTGGGCGAGACATACGTATATTTAAACAAGTATAGATCTGTCTTACCAGTTTTGCACAGTACTGTTATTTCTAAAATCCTCTCCAAACTCCTTTTCTACTGTGTATTTTTATAGCCTCTAACACAACAGGGTTTGAGACCCTGACCTCAGCTTTTAGGTAAAAATTGTGATTCAAAGACATAATGGGTAATCAACAGGTCCCTGCCAAACTGGCAATGCTTTCCTTCAGACTGCCTGGGAAAGCAGAGGCACTGGTAAGCATGAGTAAGGGACTTACTTAAAGTCACATTGTAAATTAACGTTTGAGGGAAGAATATTACCTGCCTTTTCTGGGCTATACAAATTGCATTTCTGCTCCATCTGCATGAACTGAAATTACAGTTTGCCTAATACAATGAAATAAGCAGAGTGTTCACAGTGAAGGGCTTGTACCACTAGGCCTTAGTGGATAAGTAGTATTTGTTCCTAGAAAATGATGGTCATGCCCTCTAAATACCCTTTACTGTGATACATTTTGATTAAGCATCCTGAAGAGTCCCCTGATGAAGAGCCAGCCTGCCCTCATGCCACACTAAACACTGTAGAACAGCTCAGCTAATTTCAGCTGTCAAAAAATTAACTACCTAGACACAGCAGTCACTGGGGTATGCTGCGCTCAGGAGAGATTCAAGGCTCAGGCAGATTTCATTTCCCTCAGAGCTACCTGCCTCTCTGCAGGAGAGGGTGATTCATCCTGTCCTAGAATAGGTATGTATACCAGGGATTTGCATCACTCTCTGGTAATGCTCTTCTCTCCTCTTCAGCTCCTGATGACTCTTAAGGGAGACCAGATATTCAGCACTGACCAGCCCTGGGGGCAGTTGGCTAAAATTATGATAAATCTCAAGCAATAAGCTTTTTCCCCACCCTAAGTAGCCAACCAACTAAATTGGGTAGATCTTCAGAAGAAAGGTTTGCAGCTGTCAGGTCTTGCTGTGCAAGACAAGTGCCAACCTTACTTACAGGTAGGGTTTGCAAGTAATTGCATTTCAGGTGAGATTTTCTACCCTCATCCCTGCCAGGCCACACAGGGATGTTCTTATTTCAACATAAGTGTGGCTTTGGCATGTTCTGTGCAGAGTATATTTGACATTTTAATTGATGCCATTTGTTAATTAAGAAGGCTAAGTGATGACAGGGAGAGGGGAGGAGATCTTATAAAGAATGAATAATAACCTTGTTCAAAATCAGGTAATGAGACACTGAGTTAAAAATATGCAAGCACTTGAAAAGTGTCTAAACGTTTTTCAGAAATCAGGTGTTGCCCATCTTTTCCTTACTGCAGAAATGTCACAGAGCAGAATTCATGAGCTGCTATAACATGTGCTCTTAACTCAAGTTTTTTCTAGCAGAAAAGGCCGCATATCCCTGGGTTAAGCTACAGACAGTCTCCTGCCACAGCATGGACTGGGGCTCACCATTCCTTTTCTTTCCACTTGCCATTACCACAACTACCACCAAGGCAGAGGATGCAGCCACACCTTTGCCAGGCTCAGCCTGCCCACACTGGGCTGGCCCCCGACTTTGCACAGGAAGATGCCAGGCAGCAGTGACTTCCCTCAGCAAGGAGGAGCAAAAAGGTGGAGTTGGTGTCATGATGCTCAACACTGATCCCCTTTTCAGATGCACCAGCAGCTGTGTTTGGGACTTGTTTTCCCTAAATGCTGCCTGCATGCTACACAAAGCCCCTTAATAGAAAAGAACAGAGTGGAGACTGTTAGCCAGGAGGGTGGCTCTGCAGAAAAGCAGATCCAAAAAAGCCTTAGGTCTAGCTCCTTTCTGTGCAGATGCACAATTAGGCAGAGACAAAAGGAAAGATTAAGCAGATGCTGGAGAGGAAAGAAAAGCAATTTTCACTAGCTGACATAGGGAATGGGAAGAAAGGCTGCCACAAATTTCCAGTGTCACTCCTAAGTTTGGTGTTTTGGACCAAGAAGAGCTTTTAATATCTAGCAAGAGATTACGCTGCCCTGCCTCTAGATCTTCATCTAGACTTTCCTGTCCAGTCTGAAACAACACTTCTCTCTCTCCTCCTCTCTCATTCATGGGCCATGCATGACCCAGGGATGACCCCACTGCCATATTGCACTGCCAAGCCTCACCTCCACCTTTCTGATCTCACCTGCACTCTCCTGCTCCTCTGCACACCCCAGGAGAAGCACTTACAGATACCAATATCTCCATCTGTGCAGAGTGCACAAGTCCTTCCATCTGGTACATGCTAGAAAACCTGTACAGGTGGGAGTTATTTGCTATGGTCTATAACAAGTATACAATGTATGTCTCCTAGGACGAAAGGTGAGATAGTTTAGAGAGGATTTCCATGTCCAGGAGCTTAACAGAGAAACTGCAATTTTGGAGGAACTGGCAGAGCACCCAAAAGATCCCGAGTCCCTGTTCTGATTGTCCTACAGGGTCTGGGTTACACCTTGAGCATGTCTTCTGCCTTCCACAGCCCTCAGGTTGCTTTGGGGTCGGGAAGGTGGCAGTGAACATTACACCAACCTTGTCCGGACTCTGAGAGAAGCACAGCACTGGACCAGTGCCAGGAATTTCGACATATAGATATACTGAAAATTGCCAGAAAAGTTCATTTTCAATTTCCATCTGTGAAAAGTTTGGGGAGGTGATTAATACCAGCTCCAGAGTGATACAGGCTGACTGTTTGTGGGGTTTTTTCTATTTGTTTTACATTGTTTACTCAAAGTATTCATTTGTTTACCTTGTTGTTTTCCACTCCTTGCATCTGTTCATTTAAGTATGAGCCTCCGTGTTTTCCACTTCTGTTTCCTCTCATTACAGTGGAGCATCTGCTTAGCACTTAAAAAAAATCAATCAAAAATAATCTTATACCATGGAGCAGAAAGTTTTCATAAACTATGAGTGAAGAATGATTATTGTCTGTGTAATCCCTTTTATTATTACTATTTCTTCAGACTTCAGTTTGACAACAATTCTGGATGACCTTGACAAACATTTTTTGGGATAAAAGTAGGGATGACAACCTAAGGAAATACCTAAGAGAATCAGTTCTCCCTGAAAATCAAGGAAACAAGACTATTGTCTTTTCCTTCCTCTGCAAGTCATTTTAAGATCAGTCTTGAGATGGGAATAGCCTTAAAAAATATGTGGTTTTCCCTGCTAGACAGAAATCCTAAGTCAGCAGGAAACTGGCTAGATGTGACCCACTGCAAAACTTCTGCAGAAAGCTCAGGTAGGCATGTTTATGCAGTGTTAATGTGAAAAGCATCACTGTCACCTCCACCAGCTCCCCATCTCCTTGACAAAACTCTCCGTTCTTCCTCAACCAGCAACTGCTGGGGTTCTCAGAGTCTGTGCCCTCTTCCCTCCCTGCCAGAAGGGAGTTGCAGAGAACATCCCGACACCCCTTTGCTTCTTGCCTGAACAAAAACATCAGCTCTCACTGGTTATTCACACGGAGGAATCTCATCTGACCAAGTGACATTTAGAGGAAATTGTCTTGCTGATTAAAGGAAACATGTAGTATCTGCGGAAAAGATATCAAGAGCACATAAGGGGGTAACATGAGGCTGGGTGTCCTCTTGATGACTAACAGCTGCAGGCAAGCGTTGTTCATTAATGTAATCAAGTCACACAAAATTTCATGATAAGGTTGGGGAGTTTTGCACAAGTGATTAAACCAAACAGCAGGTATATGAACCACTGTCAGCTTTTCCGGCAACTGCCTGAATCGCCTCCAGGTCCAAGTTTAGGTCTAAGAGGGGATCCTAATACCTGCAATCCATCACAAGTGACTCTGAGCTCCCTTTTACTGTCTCTGCCCAGTGCTACTGTCATCCAATAGATCTTAAAAAAAAACAAACACACACACACACAAAAAAAAACCCAAATAAACACAATCCCCCAAAAATTATCACACAGCAACACTGTTTGGACATCATTGCATTAGGAAACCCTGGTGCCTATGATGCAATGCTCAGAGATAGAGCATCTGGATTGAATTGAGGTTGGACCGATACCTTGTGAATCTAAACAAACAGTAGATCCTGAGTATTCCTGCCTGTTTACTCAGATATTTCTTTCTCCTCTCACGAGAAGTAAGAAAGGGAAGTGTTTCTACAAAACAAGATAATACTTGCTGTATAAAAGTACTGTTCTTCTAATTAGCAGAGATATTCAAGGCAGTGAGTGAAGGAAAACTTTTTTCCCCTACCCTATTCTGCTGTAAAGATATGCTATCATTTAGAACATCACTTAATTAAATATTAGAAATGAGGACACTTTGGAATTGAATAATTCTTCTCCAACAATTTTTTCTAGTGTTCAAATATTGGTCAGAATAAAAAAAATTGCTTTGTCACCGTCACCTGGTATTTAATTGATTTCTTTATTTAGTTCAGTATTAAAGCACGAACTTGGGGAAAAAATTAATTAATTGCTCTCCAGTGTGGACAGCTCACAATAAGTGATTGTGTGGAAAGAAAGAAAACAACACCGAGTCATTACAAAGCCCAACATCTGATCTCAGTATCATCTTTCATCCTTTACAAAACTCTAGCTGACATGGGAGGTACATCTCTTCTATGTTAGCATTAAAAAGAAAACTGAAGGTAGGATTTTTCAAAGGCACTTACTTCTCGCTGCTCTCTTGATTCCCATTGAAACCACTGAGAAAATTCTTTACTTCCTTCCCAAAGACCAAGGTATGCCAAGCACGTCTGAGCACCCCACATACATAAAAATCAATAAATGCTTGTTTGTATCATCTAGATTGTGTCAGGTCAATGACGTGGAGACCCAAAGGTCATTTTGACCAGCCAAATCCACTGAGGGTACTCCGCCCTTCGAGTTGCCTCTTTAGCCCATAGCACAGCTCTTCTCCTGGTGCCATTTGCTCGGGAAGCAGAAGAGATCCTGCTGGTGCAGCCTTCTTTCAGCTTAGCTCCAATTTAGACAGTAGCGGAAGAGGACAACCAGGATTTCCTAGGGCAGGAGAAGGGAGTGGTGGGATTACTTTAGCCTGTCACAGTGCATAGGGCAACATCCACCTCCGTGCCAGGGGCTTGGCAGAGATACTGGGGCCAAACTGGGAGTCAGCTGCAGGAGTTGGCAGGGCATTTGGGGGCTGGCCCACAAGGCCATCATTGCAGTTCTTTTAGACAGCAGGCATGGACAGAAGCCAGATCTGTCATAAAGTGATAACAAGACTTGTATTGACACCAGGAACAGAGGATTCAATATAGGGAATAATGGACAAAGATCCTCTTAGGCATCCAGGAAAGCTTGATTTTAGAGAGCAGCTGTTGCCCCCATCCTCCCTTTTGAAACATCTTACATATATCTGGCACAGGGATGCTGGTCCCCATCCCTGCTACCCCATCAGTGATATCCTGCAAGCAGGAGTGGTTGAAAGGAAGCCACATGTGTGAGACCTTATTAACTGGAAAAAACTCTAACATCACATGCTTCTACCAACGTGCTCCTTAGGAGAAAGGCACATTAGCTTTAGTACTTGGCCAAAATCTCTATCAAGTCAGCAAAGACAAGAAAGGTCACAATTTCTGCATACCAGCAGTTGTGTTGATTAAAAACTACAATCTTGTTTTTACTCAGCTGGTTATCATACAGTAGCTAAAATGCTCTGGGGAGAGCACTGTTCCTAGAGAGAGGGAGTAAGGCAGAGAACAGGGATCAAAAGGATGCTGCAGAATCAGTGGAGAGTTAACAAACAAGGAGATTGCAGTTTCTTCATTAGCACCAAATAAGAGCAGTTTTGAAACACACGAAACGCTTTGCTGCACCATCTGTTTTGTCCGGCTAAATTCTCACATTAATCATCATTATTCCTTGTGAGTAATTCCCTTATGGGAAATCTACTGAGCATGCTTAAATTTATTAAAACTATCACAGTTTATTAAGAGTCCATACTTCTGCCTTACACACCTGATTATGGGGAGAAAAACCCAGCTGTAATCACAAAATGATTTCTCTCATCTCTGTACCTCCCAGTGTTATTCATAGCAGTAGTGGGTATTGATGTTGCAGTGACATTTCATGCATGTCCACTGCAGTGTACTGAGCAACGTACTAGCACATCATGTTTCTCCAGAAAGCTTGTGTCAAAACATTTATAAGAGATTCAGATGTGGTTACATCTGGTTTAAGGAGGAAAACTCTCCTCTGCTCTCCTATTAGCTAACATAAACCTGTTCCTAATTTTTAATGCAGACATTTACCAGGCAGCCTAGGTAGGCATCAGCCAATTGATCAACTCTGGACCACAACTCCCAAGACAGAAGAAAAAGTGGTTTTGCCTTTGTTGCCTTGTGCAGATAACCAGAGGGAAGCAAAGAACAGGACCGGCACCATGGCTAGCCTGGGAGTAATTGATAGACAGCACAACTTTATATTCCAGAAGTTTTCAAGATGTTCATATCTGACAGGACAATGAAATACTGAAATGGTTTCCATTAAATCTGTGTTGTGTTCTTCAGCTGCATCAAAAGACAGGAGATTTTTAATGACAGAAGAATGACTCATTTGTCTGGTGTGAATCATCACACTCTGCTTGTGCCTCCTAACTTATATAAGGAATACCAAAATATTTTTTCTTATTAGTAATGAAAATTACTTAATGTGTATAAAGGGCTGTCAAGCCATGGCCAAAGACTGAACAAGACTGCAATATCCAAGACAAGGCCCCTTCGCTTCAGCCTGCCAAACCAACGTGCAATGTCAGAGGAAGAGCTGTGCCATCCCATCAGTCACACTGGCAACACAAGTCCACTTCACAGGGACATCAGCTGCTTCACCAGACCCTTGGCTGAAGCAAGGGCACTGCAGGGGCATAAACCTTTCAGCCTACTTTGCTCCAAGGCCAGGAGCCTCTGGGGGCTGCCATGTCCCAAGTCACCAGCTTTCACCCACCACAGATTACAGGCCAGAGCTGTTTCACCTCACCCTTTATTTTAATAAATAAAATAAATTAAAAAAAATAAAAAAAATAAAATTAATAAGCTATCTCGGCTTGGTTTGCATAGCACAGAAAAAGTTGAGCACAGCCAGTTTTTTCCAGCCAAAAGCAAACACAGGCAATTATCCCATCAAAACTCACTTTGCAAGCTTAACACACTCCATCCAGGCAACCGCTTTAATCTGTGCTGGCTAGTGACTCCCTGCTGAATAAGCTTACTTCTCCTTGAGGGGGTTGCCAGTCTAACTTAATTCATGTGTGTAAACTGGCAAAACCCACTGAAGTGCAAACAGGCCATCTAGGGTGTTCAGAGACCCATTCCTGAGTAATTGGCTTCCATAATGACTCATACACGCACAAACACAAAACATAGGAAAGCTTCCCCTCAGGTTTGCTCACAGTACATAGTTTTTCACCTGTGATGAATAATAAAGAACTCTTCCTTTTATTCCCCTGTCCATGAATTAATCAGGCAGGGGGAAAGGGGAACTGGATGAGTGCCATGGGCTAAAGGACAAAGATCACATAGAGAGAGAGCAGGGACATGCAGAAATGCCATATGGAGAGTAAACAAGCTGTAGTGACCTTCTCAGGCTTTATCAAGTATTCATTGGAAGCAGGCTCATGGGAATACAAAACTAATAATAATGAACCCACCAGCATCCTGGCATGTTGTGGATCTCTCTTCCAACAGTGTTTCCTCGCCATTAGCATGCCAGATGCCTGGTGGGCTTTGGCCCTTTGCTAAAACTTGGAGCTAAAGCAGAGAAGGAGGGTGCAACAGTGCAGGGGATTTCTTCACATCCAGGCCTTTCTAAATAGAGAGGAATGGACAAAGTCAGGCCTTCAGGGAGACCTGGCAATCTGTGGACTCCACTAATTTAAAAGACAGAGACTAGCATCTTGAACATCAGTGGCAAATTTTTTACTCTTTTACCTTGACCATAGACCTTGTTTTTTTCCAGCCTCTGAGCAGCATGATCATTAGGTACTTTCTGGAGATCAGAGATGGCATATGTTACCAAGTTACTGACCTCAGACATGAAAGGAGTCATCTTATTAGAAGCCAGCCATTCAACCATGCCAAATTACATTTCTTGAAGGATTTCAGCCTTGAATTTTGATTCCACAATCTATTTCAAAGGAAAAATGGAACATGCTATACACATAGCTAGAAGAATGAACTGTGCAAGATGGATGATTTTTTCCAAAGGACAACGATTTATTTCAAAGCAACACAAATAGCTGAGTGGAAATGATCCAAATTATGTTGATGTGACTACTTGAGAAAGCTAAATGTATGCAAGTCTTTACATCATCAGTGCTTTCAGCTTTAATCTCTTAAAAAATAAAAGGAAAAAATGGCAATGTTGTCATTGCTTGAAAGACAGTGGAAGTATCTTGATTTTGGTATTCTTTGCTTCTCTTTGAACTGTTTTTCTCTCTCCTATATACTTCAGATGTCAAAAAAAAAAAGGTTATTTTAAAATAACAGGTGCAATTGCCCAGAGGTGGATGGAACAGAAAGAGACAAAAGAAGAGTCAGATAAAGATGAGGGCAAAAATAGCTGGACAATATCTATAAAACCAGAATTGGAAGCTTTGAGGCCTGAAATGTTGCAGAAAGCAACTTAGGACAGTTGCAGTAACTACTTGAAGGTGAACATTACAGCCCTTTGAAAGAAGTTTGGTAAATTCAGAGGATATTTACAGCTATGTGGAAGCTGAACCAAAACCAGTTGCAGCCTCTATCCCCCCAACCTTGCTCCAGTAGGGAGCAAGGGTTTTCCAGGGTGAATAAACCATGCTAACACAGAGCTGCTGCTCTGATTTCCTCCCTATACTTTCAAGTGGCTCTTGTATCTCTCACTTTCTTAGGCTATAAAGTGTGCCTTTAACAGTGGTGCAGTTTAACACCAATATCCATACCTTGTGCTTGGGTGGCTGGGTGAAGGGTAAATGTGTCAAGGGATAAGCTGCATTTCTCCTATACTTTTAAGTACCTCCCTCATGCTTAGCTCTTTAATCCACTAAATATGGACATACTTCTAATATTCCAGGCACCTCCTGCTAATAAAAAACCCAAACAAAATAAAAAAACAGAGATAAAAGCAGAAGTTTTTTTCTTTGCCCACATGTGAAATTACCTTAACAAAACCACATTCATTTGTGCTTTAGTGGTGAATAAATTGGTATTACATGCTGTGAAATGTTGCGTGAGGAAGGCCAAAGAGAAGGCAAAACTACCTGTGAGGGAAAGCTTGAGGAAAGAAGCAAAAGAGAAGATGGTAGGAGTGGAGGGAGATCTCTGATGTTCCAGAGATGAATGGAAAGATGAGAGCAAGGAGACAGCCATACAAAATAGGCAATGCAATAACACATTATTGTTGATAATGACACTATTTTAACCCTCAAAATGTTTTGCTCCCACTCATTAAGGCAGGAGAATTTTTCCTTACAAGCAGCCACAGGCAGTTAGGCACATGTACATACTAACTCCAGAGCAGCATTCACAAACTTATCAGAATCAGTCTGCACCTTTGGACTGGCACATCAGCAGTCATGCTGTAACAATGTCATGCTATAATTCCTAATTTTGCCCAAACCAGCCCTCCTTTCCCCATCCCTGCATTGTATACCATCTGGCCCCTGGAAACACGATATGCTTTGCTTTTAATTCAATTCAACCTTTCCGCTTGCTTTGGTGTTCTTTGCTCAATGTCACAGCAAGAGCAGCTTCCTGATTACCTTGCTATATGTTTATAATTAATTTCTCTCAAGAGGATTACAGCCAATATTATTACCAAATGAATTTCCTAGGTACTGAAGCAGTGTTGGTTCCAAAAAATACACGTGATTTATTTTCTCCCTAGGGAGTAGACATTTGTAAGTGGCAGATTACTGACGTGCCACAACCAGAAAGCAAAACATAATAGCAATTAATACAGCATTGTGAAGGAAAGCCTGCTTACTGCAGAGACCTCTCAACAGCAGCAAGTTGACAGCACCCACGTCATGGATTCTGCCGCAGGACTCAAAATACCAAGCAAGATTAAGACCAGAAGTGCAGGATTTAAACTCATTGCTGCAGAGATTGTCCTTTTATTCTGCTTTTGAACAGCACTGAGCAGGTAGAGGTCCTGCCCTACAACGGGTGTCATGAGCACCTGCACCAGGGATGAAGGATAATACACCCTTATGAAAGCTTTCTGGGTGTTTCAGAGGAACTGAGGCCTTTTATGGGATAACTTGCAGAATAAATTTAATTATTTTTTTCTTTTTTAAACCTTCATTATTTCAAAGGGAGAAAGAAGGGATATATTTTTATTTTTTAAAAAAAAATCATGAGGTTCCCCCTCTTCCTCTGCTTACCATACTCTTTTGCTTAAAATTCCCTCAAATATGTGATATAGCAGCTTTTCTTGAGATTGTCCTTAGGCAAAAGGAGAAAAGTAGTTTTTCCTAGGCAAATTGGCTTCTGGAGAAGATATCTTTGACCAGCCCTGAAGTAATAAAACAAGTGCCTATGGCATGATTTTAAATCACTAATGTCTTAATACAAAGCAGAGGAAAGCGTCTCATGGTCCTCATTCAGTTTAATAGCCACTTAACCCTATCCTTCCTTAACGAGCCATTCTGTGAAAGGATTTAAAGGGGTTTTGCTTAATCAAGAAATGCTTACTGACTTGCCAACCCAAACCACAGGTGCTTTCCAGAGGCATCTTTGCAAGCACAGAGAACCATAGCATTACAGCAAAGCTTCAGCTCACCTTGCTTTACAGCAAGGTCTCCCCTTCAGCACAGCACTAGGTCACATCGAGGCTCTTCTGTAAAGGGCCCTCAGGGAACCAGTTTGTGCACAGCACATCTCCCCCAGATCTGTCTTTATGCATAGGCATTGCAGGAAGAAAAGGGCATTGCAAGGTACCTGTCAGCTGACTTGGTGGACTTAAGCCCTGTAATCCTCAAGCCTCTCTCTCTCATTAGCTCCAAAGACAACCAAGTGGATGGTGGCAGAGCTTGGGGGTGAACAAGCCACCATGAAGCCCAATGCTGTGAAAGGCCACATTAATGAGAGTTGGCAAGTCCCTGCTTGTGGATGATTTGAAAAAATCAATTTCTAATTGACAATGCAGGTCATCAACTGTTTCTCAGGCAAAAAGTTGAAATATTGTGCAAGACAGCTGCTTTCACTGAGAAACTATCAGCGAAGGCTTTCAGCTCTTCCCAGCAGTGCATGGCCAGCAGAGCTGAAAAGGGGTAAAGAGAATGTGCAAGAGGATGGGAAGAGTCCCTCCATCCCACTTCCCTTTATTCACCTTCCTGTAAACCAAGCACTGAAAACTTTACTATATAAACAAGGTAGTTTGCAAATGATGGCAAAACATTTTGCAAGCCACAGAAAGGAGAGAGAAGCAGATTTTTAAAAGTGCAGTTTTCCCTATCCCATTGTAGCTTTTATAATTGTTTCTAAGGGGGAGCACAGAGCTGGTGATAATCGAGGGCTGTGCATGTGGGAATTCTGGACATTGTCGAGATCTCTTCACAGATATCCCTGCTGTTGCAGCATTGAAACTTTCACTCAAAGACAGTGTTTCTGCCTGTGAAGATAACTCAGGGCAAATTGCTAACTTTCTGAAGCCACAGCAGAGTTTAAATAACCATGCTAACAGACATAACAACTTTCTACCTCTGCTTTCCAGCATAATAAGGTTTTTAAAACCTAATTAATAACATTAAAGTGTCAACAGCCTTAACCTTTTCAGTACCTGAAGCAGATTATCACAGCCCATGCTTGAAGCCTGTGGTTGCTGCGGTTGCCTTTGATGAGCCATGTATTTAAAAGGATGGCATGTTACAATTAACTGTGTGGGTCTAGACAATGGAGAGTGCTTGGATGGCAAGAATAAGTGAACTAATCACCTCCAAATTATACTAGCTGGACTGATTATGGTAATGCCAATTTAAAAATACAACAGCAAGCTTGCTCTTCTTTCCTGACCCAAAAGCCAAACTTTGCTCCACACTGTCTTTATTTTGATAGCAGTGAACTTGGAGTCTGGCTCACATCCAGGTTTGTGAGTTTTTTTCTTTTTTTTTTTTTTAAAGGAAACTTCACTCACTAATGAAAGTAGATCCTTGAAATACACATGGACAACAACCTAGCTTTTGTCATATGGCACTAACTACCATCAAGCTATGGCTATTAGGCCTGGACCTTTTGAAAAAACTTCTGGCATTTGGTCTTAACTGTTAGAGAACTAGCTAGGAAGTTGCAAGCCTGGTTCTTCATCTTCTCCCATTTCATTTGAAATTGGGATAGTGGGTCAGGTGTCTGTTCCTGCAGGACCATTCTTCCACTCTTTGAGACATACAGGACAAAAATCCCTGGACTATTGATTTGCCTTAAAGCATTTTTCAAAATGCCTCAAAATGTTATTTTCCCCTTAGTTTAACTAACTGAGATTTTTCAGTTTGTGATGTCTTGGGTTATGGCACACATTGTATTCACTTTTACTATGTGATAATGGCAGCAGCTTATCAGAAGTGTACAAATGTTAAATATTTCCCAGGGTAACCTGCAAAGTAGGGGGAACTTGAGATTCTCCAGAACAACTAAAAAAACCGCAGATTTGTTACTAAATAACTTGACTGCTTGTTTGAAAGTCTTAGCAAGATGAATTTCTCTGTTGTTTGCTAACACGGAGCAAGAAGTTTGTGCTTGCTTCCCCAGAACTGTAGCCCTGAATGTCTCCCAGCAGCATCAGCACAATTTAAACTGAAATTTGAAGTCATGAGTGGCTTATGTTTGAAACAGCAAGTTGGTCCTCCTGGAATTTGGAACACAGGGCAAGAATGGCATGGTTTCAAAAATAGTGCATTTTGGGTTCTCTGATATAAACAGTTTGGAGTCATATATTTTGAGTTTCCTTCCTATAGCATAAAAGAAGCCTCCTGGCAACTCCAAATCTTTGTGTCTTCCTACCTCCTGAATTAACTTGTACCATTCCTGAATATGTACAAAAACATGTGGGAATCCTTCTGTGTGATGTAGGTTTCTAAAGGTGGGTATTGCTGCAGGTCTCCACCCTCCAACTATTTACCAAATATTCTCCACCCTCCAAAGCTATTTCTGCACTGTGTTACTGTGACTTAGACTTAGGTTTATAATTCCATTTGTTTGGTTTTGTTTGAGTTTTGAGGGTGTTTCTTTGACCCTCTAGTGAATAGTTACCCACAGAACATGAACCTCATTCTCCTGTCCTTGTATCTCAGAGATGCCTGTATTCTTTTTGTGATGGACTGACCTCATTAATGTCCAGCTTGTAGCAACCAGTTTATTCCCTCATTCATAGGTGAAGGCCCACTTCCTTATGCATTCACTGGAAGATGCATATTATGAATTTCTAGTAAATTTTATATACTGATGCCTAAAACTGGTTCCAATTAATCTCAGCTTTAATAAGAAAATAAGTAAAAATTCAGTGTGTTAAGACAAAAAGAAGCTGGATTAGATGTAATCTATGTCAAACATGTATGTTGTCCCTTATAGACTCATCTCATAATCATAATTGGCTCATCTGATTGCTTGAGTCCAATTATTTTAAATACTCCTGGCAATCAATAGAGATTCATCCCTATAAACCTGTTTGACCCCTTTCCTCAGTGAGACATGATTACATACATAACAGTCCTCTATTAACCTTTGACAGAGGTAGGAATTAGTGATCACATCTGACATACAAGTGGTGGAAAGTTGCCAAGCAGTTTCACAGAAATCCATCTCTAGAATGAACCCATCACTGTGGCCTTCTAAGAGAATAGAAATTCACCTGACAAGGTGGATACTACAAGATAAGAGAGGCTTTATTGATCTTTCAGTTCTCCCTACTGCATCATTGTTAATTGCAAATGATAAGAGGAAGAGTATTCAAAGTAAGCAAAGTTCTTCAATATTAACTTCAATAAGTGAATTAAGCAGCAATACTTTGCATAAAATTGAAGATCATTAATGGGTCAAAAAATGCAATTCATTCTTGCTCTGGGCAATCAAGATTCTCAGATGATAGACCTCTGCAACTTAGTGTGAACCTGGTAATTGCTGCCCATTACTGCAATAATCAGAGTTTGACTTCAGGGATGAGCCATGCCAAAATCATATTGGATTTCAGTGGCACTGGGGCATCAGATGCCACCAACAGGCCTATCCTTTGAAACATCCCAGTCAACAATTCATCCTACACACTTGAACAAGGCTAAGTCATTCAAACTGCTTCCAGAAAAACAAGGGGTTAAACCCATCCCAGGGCTATCCTGTTGAAATAATGATAAATCTGGAGCAGTGTTAATTAACAACTGCAAGAGATTCTTTTCCTATTAGCAGTAAAAAACCCATGACTATTCACAGGCAGCTGTATTTCAGCAGTAAAGGTGTAATCGATATTGAAAATCTCCAGTTTAGCTTCTGAATCTCTTAGGTATTGCAAAGCTCAAAAGAGAGAGTAATTCTCTTCCTACAGGGGAAGGCTTCAAGAGCAGCTGTGCAGAGGTCAATGAAATAAAACTGATGCAGGAAGACATGCAAAGCCTAAAGTAGCAAATATAATTTTGCTCCCTACTCCAGTACAACTTGCTTTGACATCACAGAGGATTTATCATACCTGATTCAAAGGTCCAGTGACACCAATAAACTGCCTTTAAAAGAATCCAGCACTTCATACTTTGAGAGATGACAGAAACACCCAGAACCTGCAAGTACTCCAAGAAACCACCAACCTGTAATTCCTGGGAAGAAGAGTGTCCTAGTTCAGTAGGTGGGACCAGTTATCACTGTGTGGGAGTGATTAAAGCTGTGTATTCTACCCCCATCTA
>JAWWEW010000131.1:17632425-17650038 GCA_035583185.1 Anabacerthia variegaticeps | reverse complement strand
AACTGTAATTCTGACTTACAATATCTCTCGTGGTAGGTCCATTTCTCCTGCCAGTTTGCTTTTAAACCAGCACAAAGAGGAAGAACAAATCTGAAAAAGTGTATTGTGATGTAGGAAAGCTCCTGCATCTCATCGTAGTCTCTCCCACGTTCACTCTGCTGAGTCCTCCAAAGGCTGTTGCAGACCCCAGGCCTGGGTGCATTTGAAGAAATGGGTGTGTTGCCTGGCCTCAGCAGAAGGGAACCTCTAATCAATGGGTATTGAAAACAGCTGGTACTGCCAAAGCTGTGACAGCTGAAGGCTTCTGCTGGTGCCTTTTCTCTATATGGCTATGAGGGAGGTAAAGAGAAACTAGAAGGTTTTTATAATTAGATTGGTGATGACACCTGGAAAAGGATTTCAGTGACACACATGGGGCAAGTCGAGACTGATTCTGTGCTTGGTTTGACTGTCAGAGATGAAAAACAGCTGCTATCTACATTTTCATGAGTTTTACGTTTAGAGGGTACCTATAAACTGGCATGTTATGGCACTGAGCCAGTAGAGACAGTTCTATGAAGAGAAACCATGTGAGAAATATTAACCTCTAAATTTAAAAAAAAACCCAAACACATAAAAACAGTATCTACTTCAAATTTGAGTGTACAATTTAAAAATTTGGGTTGTGATGTGAAAAGCAGATGAACAGTAACTTGGTCCAAATTATTTTCCTCATGTTGCACACAGATTAGATCCTTACAGTTCTGCCCTAAAGCCAGCCTGACAGCTCACACTCTTTTTGATGTGCAGTGAGCTTGCTCTGCCCTTTCCTCTGTGCCCTAACTGAGCTTCGCAGTCGTTGGTATATTTATCCTCATGTCACCCTGTAAAGGAAAGGAAAGCTTTTATTCTTTCTTTGCACAGGTGAGAAATTAATGCCAAAAAAAAAAATAAAGAAGGGTAGCCTGTCAAATATTTTTAAATTAATGGGAGTTAGACATCTAAATAACTGGGTGAATTTGGACATTAAAGAGTCACCTGCTGTCAGGCAGCAATTCTCACTGCTGTGCTTCATTTCTAATGTACAGATTCAAAGGTCTACCTCCACTCTTGCTTCATCTTCTTTTATTTTTCTGTATCTCGCAGTCCTGGATTTGATTTGTGCCTTGTGTTCTAAGAGCCATATTATGGGTCCTTCAGCTGACAGCCAACAACCTCACTTCCAGCTGGTGCTTGCAGCAATGAACCTACAAAGAGTGCACTGCCATATTTTAATGATGTTGAACTCCTGGGACAATTATCTAGGACTACAGGAGTTCTAGAATATCCTGGAATAGCTTTTATCATTTCCAAGCATATCAGGGGAAAGAACACGATAAATCTCTGTAGATCAGGGAAATGCTAGACTTTTCCCCTGTGCAAATGCAAGTGATTCAGAGGTGCTCTATTTCACTTTTTTATTCTGCAGACATTTTGCTTCCTTGATGTTGTTGTTTAAAACATGCAATACTGTGCTTAAAATATGCACATTCATGTGCTTGCAGCCCCTTGCCATAAAACTAATGGTGTCCTCAAACACCTCATCTAAAAGATTATTTCCAGCAGTACTTTAAAAAGAAGACAGCAGGGTGACAATTCTGGAATTCTGCTGTGAAACAGTTACTTTTTTTTTTTTCCCCTTCCTCTGACACTGATCTTGTGGGCTTCAATATACTGGGGGTTTTCCACAATTAAGTGGCATGAATATCACAACTCCATTTCTCTCCATCTCCAACCAGCTAGATCATACAACCTGCATGACAGCAGCAACTTCTGTCTGAGATGGTCATCAGTAAGCTTTGGTCACAGAGGGACTCTTGCTGATGTTCAGAAAAGGTGTTATTCACTACAGCAAGTCCTGCCAGGAAATCAAAGAGCTGTTTTACATCCACCTGTCTAGTGCTGTTTTGTGTATATGACTAACTCCCCTATTAACTTCTTATTTCCAGTGTCCCAGTTTCATCTCCCACTATTAAATTTTCTCCCTGCCAGTCAGCTATGATTTTAGAAAAGTCTTTCAAAATTGTATTTTCTCTTTGGAAATCAATGCTTTTATAATAGATCAAGTGAGGAAAGCTGGCACAGGATGGTGGGAAATCTCAGGGGAAGAAGAACAGAAAGAGCATGTTAAAAAAAGTTGCTTACACAATTCATTCATTTCATACCTGACTACTTCTCTTCCAGCAAGTAATTGTGTTATGCCAGAGACAGGAAAAGTTCTCATTAGATCTCATGGCTCTTCAAAACATAAAACCTGCGTAGCACAGACATGATTCATAAAGGGCTGTAATACAGTGCAAACACCCTGGCACAACCATATGCACAGCAACATGGTTAGAAGCATATGTAGAAATTCTGACAAAAGCATATACTGAAAGCTTCCCAGAATTTTGTGTTCCCACCCCCAAATTGCTGGTGAAAATGATTAATCCATTCTGCAGGATCTGTCTTTCTCCCTCCCCTTTGCAGCCTTTGTAAAGGTCTTGTGCACTTTCTCCCTCACTGCCTTTCTTGGAAAGGACAGCAATTCACTGTGTGGGCAAAACCAAAGGTGGCTTAGGAAACACACTTGTGGTGTTTTGTTTCTCACAGTTCTGCATGTTTGTTTGCATTTTGCAGCTTCCAACAATTTCAGAGGGCTGTATTCATAGTTTACCTTGTTTCTTTGGCTCATAGAGAAAGGCAAAGTACTTCATCCTGCCAGATAATGCAGAAATGTTTTTTAAGGCATTTTGCTTTAAAACTGCTTTGCTCTTTCCTTGTTTTGTGCCCTTCATCCCATGGCCAAATTGGTAAACTGGCTCTTTGCTCACATATGTAGTCAGAGTTAAGTACTGGGCAACAATGCCCTAGGATGAATACTTCTTATTCCATGTTTTTTGAAGCCTGTGCAACTGCAATAGGGTGACCCAAGTTGTCTAGGGCATTTCACACACAATTAATCTCCCCACCCATCTCTATTTAAATTTACCTCCTACTAACCTTTACATGTGTGCCCATACATGGCAATGGCAGATGGGGGTCTTTCCTGATTTGCATGAGGGAAGAGAAAAGAGGATCAGGCTCAAAATCCAGTAGATGCTTTGGGGACTTCCAAGAGGTACTATGTGCACAATTTTATTTTATCACACACGTCTAAGCAGCTTTCCATTAAGTGGTTGTTTTAGTATGTTTTGACCCACCAAAAAAATGTCACATAATTAAGAAAATCATCAACTGAAGTGCAGGCACAGGTGTCTCTGCTTGTTATTCATCCATGCTGTGAGATATTTAGATGGGAAAGAGCAAACGCATGTGTGGTGCAGCAGCCCCAATGTCACCACAGAGGAAAATATTTTTCTCAAAAACAACACACAGAGGTGGGCGGGGGTCCCACCCTGTGCAGAATTTTTTCTTCCCTCTTAGGGATCCAATGCCCCAGGGAAGGCACCTCCACTTCTCCAACTGCATTTCACAATGGCAATAAACCAGACCAGACTAGTCTTTTCTGCACATTGAGAAACACTATCTTGGGTCCTTTCTAGCATCTGCCAGTGAAACTTCAGGGGTGGTAGTACTGCCCTTGGGCAATGCCTGCCCTTGTCCTGCCCATGCTGAAATCCATCCTGCAGTTACACTGTGACTGCGGCCTTGGCCCGCGTTGCTTGGGAATAACTGGTCACTGCTCATAGGACTGGACAAATGGCACTGTAGTTCCTCCTGCATCCAGAAGGATGGGTTCTCAGAGCTGGGAGCAATTCTCTATGATAACTAATGGAACAAAAAAACCAAACTACTTTTAATCAAACTATATTAACTACACTAGGGAGCTGCTTTGAGCATTTGACTTCTGGACCACACAGTCCCACCAGTGCTTTCTTCTCAAATTCATAGACCACAAAATTAATTCTTTTGAAAAGGGGACAGAATTACCCTTTATGCTGTGTTCTAAAGGTGATCCTATTATCAAAAGGCAGATCCTCTTTGCATTCAGATTCCAGAAGGATAAAAAGCTATACAGTTTCCTGTGCCTTGTCCCTGTTTAACTACACAAAGAAATTCTATTTAGCCTTGTAAAGAAGTAACAGGTCGCAGCCTCTGACACAAGGATGTAAACTGTGGTCCCTTTCCAAACGTGCTGCTAATAGGGGAAATGAAAGCACAAGAAGGAAGACCCAGTAGCAATTCCAGACTGCCCCTAACATGGCCAGTGCAACTCCTCTTCAAAGATTGTCCACTCACTTCAGGTTGAGACCAGCACTCTTAGTAGCCCTGCTTCTGGGAGAAGACATTTGTTTCATGGTTGTTTTTGTCTGCTTCTTGCACAGAGTAGAGAGGCAGTGCTCTGTTAGAGGCCACTAACTACAAAAAGTAGGGAGTTGGAATAAAAGACACAAAGCAGGAGGTGGCAGATGCACCAGCTTCCCTTCCTAGGCTGTGTCCTTCTAACTGTGGCATCTGTTGTCAGCGAGCAGCATCAGCAGCTGAGAAGTAACATGGAAATTACTTCATTTCTGCCCACTGTCATATATTTGAAAGGAAAATGTGTCTGTTTCATCTCCATTACCAACAGGATTTCTCCTGAGCTGGCTACAAATTTCAGACAGCTTGTTTAACATGTTCTATGCCAGCATCTGGGTGTCCCTCAGTGTCTCCTGTAGCTTCATCTTCTATTTAGTTTTTTGAAAAAGAAAAAAAAAATAATTCAGATACAGAAGCTCCTATTTTGGAGCTACTCAACATGGTTGATGTCCTGGGGCCAGAAGGGGTGATGTAGTGTTTGGACAACAGGAAAGCCGAGGACCAGATCTGATACCCATCTTCAGATACACAAACCACCTTTGACATCCCACAAATGCTCTGTACAGAGGCACCTGTGTTCTCCAGGACAACTCTAAGATGCTTCATCAGCTTCTCTATAGCCTGCAATGCTGAGCCTCTTTGGGGAGTTGCTCTCTCCATGAATGACATCCTTCTTCCCTCACTCATTCCTATTTAGAAGCTGGTTGAAGAGGTAGAAAGACCGAGTTTGGAAACTGAGAACTGGAAGATCTGGCTTCCGGGTCTCAAGCCCTACAGTGTCTGGACAAGAAAATTACAAGTTCTGTCTTGTAGCTTTATACTTGACCTCCTGAACAAGAGCAGCTCCCATAAACTCTTCTCTGATTTACCTCACTTGCCACCAGCCTTGATTTCTCTATGATTTCTTTCCAAATCTGGCTTCCTATCAGTGTGGTATTCACTGAGCCTATTTAAATGAAGAATTCATTATCTTATATCTGCAAAAATCTCTAAGGAAAACTCCAATCCAAATTTAAAGGTCGTTTTTTTTTTTTTTTTTGTATAAATGCAGAAAACATTCAACATAGCAGCTGGAATCCCCGGTAACTGCATGTAACACTTCTAGTGAGAACTGCATTGGTTCCACACTACACTATAGTTTAAACTACCTCTGGGAAAAAGATCACAATCTCAGAAACAAGTTGTTGAGTGGACTGCAGGGAGAACAGTTGCTCAGGAAAGAATAGACAAAACATTTGAAAACTAGGCCCTGATGTTTGCTGTTGGAATTGCAAATGTGACTGTAATTGGAAGCTGCCAGCTCCCAGGTAACACTGGCAAATTAAGGTGATGAACCAAGGTAAGAAAGTGAGGTTATAAATGGAGACACACTTTGCTGTCTGCAGGCAGACTCAGTCATATGTGAAGGCTGCATTGCAGAGCACTATTTATAACAACACTCATTTGGAAAAGTGCCTAACACTATGCCAGGTAGCTTTAAGTTTAGGAAAAGAGAAAAAGAAAATGGGAGGGAGGTATATTTTTCATTTTCCAAAATCCTTTTCCTGTCTTCCACCCCCATGGATTTTCCTCTGCACCCTTTGCTGTGCCTTGCTCCATGGTGCTGGACAAGTGCCTTCACACCCAGTTTTAATCTTTGCCCTCCATCCCTTCTTTGTGCATGCATAACACAGTCCATTCTTATTTTACAAAGGTAACAAGAACTGCAAATTGAATAATGGCTAATTTTCCTCCAAAAATCCATTTTAAATATATATTCACACCCTATAGAGGCTTGTGGTTTAGTCTAGTGTATATCTCAGCAGGATCCTGGTTTTCTGAAGGAGAATCTAAGGGCTTTGATAAGGCACAGACCTGTAGGGGGAAAAAAAAAATACCTGCTCATTCTGCTTTGAGCATTTTATCTCAGTACTTGGCCCAAAAAGAGTCTGTCCATTGTATGAAAACTTCTATGGATAGACCACCCCTGAATCCTGCTGCAAATAAAAACATGTCAGCAAACAAAGGAAGAGGGACTTGAATGGGCTAGTCATAGTAATACTGTGGGTAATAGAGTTGGGTGGTGTTACCACCCAAACAAAGCCCTCTGTTTCCAAGTCCAAATTGTGCCCCTGTTGATATACAGGGCTGTAGACCAATTGCTCTGTAGAGGGGCCTTGAACTTTATATTAACCATGTAGGGAGCCCGAGTGCCTGAGGGCTCGAGTATTATTAGGGGGCTAATATTTGGGTAGAGGGCTCCTCCTGTTTTGGCCAAGTTCAAGGACTCCTGAAGTTAAATGGAGTCTTTTCTCTGGCAGTTCTCTACCAGTAATGTAGCGCAGTCCCCTCAGTTTAGTATCAACTTGGCATTGCAGCAAGTATTTATGTGAGGAATGAAGCAATGGAGATGGGCTTTAATAGGGGAACTGATTGTGAGGGCTAAAGAGCTCTCCTCCTTCTAGGGTGGGACCACTGTCAGGTTTGGCCTGCTTTTTAATGGCTGGTAAAACCTCTCAGCATGGTAAGGCTATAATATTTACAGAGGAAAGCTATTCAAAAAATTATTAACACAGTAAAGAACCATTTTCAAGTTGCATTTTATTAGCAAAAGTAATTACTAATGACTTAACTTTCTATTTCATCTTGCAAGACCTGCATTTACCAGCCACTGCCACCTCCTCCCTAAGGCTGACATAGGCCAGAGATGCAACTCTCATTTTACAAGGCAGTGCACACTTCTCCCCACTTACATTGATTATGACTAATTGAAACTTTATGTCATATAAAGACCAGATAAAATGCACTTAAAAGTAATTCTGGAGCTTATGCCAGCAGTAAAATATTTTAAATTAAAACTCAAGAGTATTTCCTGTAATATATTACAATACCATTTATATTTTTGGGCTTCCTTGTTTTAAAGAGATTTATTAAACTCAGGAAGATGTCCAGCTTTGAGTCAGTTTTATCCCAGATCGGTTACATGTAGTCAGAAGGACTTGCAGATGCACAGCCCCATGGAGTGGCTAAGCCCCTCTGCAGGGTGATGCAGTAGTAGCATGCTTTGTGGAGGGGAAAGAACTCTCAGGAAAGGAGGAAGTTTTTGTCTTGTCCTGCAAGCGTTTGCTACTTTTTCACCCCAACTGGCCAAGGTAGACTGGCTAACACTGGGACTTCACCTTAGGAGCCCCCAGGAGACCCAGTGTACATTTCTTTCCCCTACACAACGTATTTCATTCCTCTCCTTGCCGATGTTAATACTTCAGTCAACAATTTAAGTCAGCCAGGGCTGGGAGTGTCCCACCAACATCTGTAAATGAAATAACACAGTTGTGCTTTCCAGGGACTTACCATGCAGGTGCTTTGGGGAACATACTTTGTCTGGCATTGAGTGCTGGTCCATGGAGAACAGCAAGGTGTGCTGCTGCTTTGATTCTAACAGCATGCTTTTGCTGGTGGAGATGATGGCCCTGGGGCTGTGGCTTTTTGTGCATTTTTACATCTCAGCCTCAGGCTATCATTCTCTTCAGGTGGGACCTGTACTCCTTAAATCCTTCAACAACTTCTAAAAACCATAAGATATACTCAACACCAAAGTCTCCCCAGTCTGTCTCATGTTGAAGATCACACTGTGCATGGGGTGTGAGGGTCTCTTCCAGCCCTAAATACTCCCCTTGTGCTTATGTCCTTCCCTTTCTTAAAGATAATTGTACGTAGGTTTCAAAATTCAGATTGTTCTTCCTTCTCCTAAAATGAGGAAGCAATCTGCCTCCTTTCTAATTTGGTAATTCCACATCTCTTGCTCTCTGGGCTAGATATATGACATGAAGGTTTCAACAAGAAGTTTTGCTTGCATGTTGCATGTACACAATCCCTCAGGCTGAAGGTAGCTCATAATAAACACCCTCAGTCACTGTTTGTTATCACTATATGCCAATTTCCTGTTCAATTTAAAATGTATCTTCCTTGGATATTGCATGAAACTGCTATAACTTCTACCATTACTGTTTTAAACATCAAAAGTAATACCAATTTCTGACAGCTTTCCTTGATTTACTGACAATATTTAAGTAGTGCATATTTTATAGCATTTGCTACTACTAAGCTGAGTTTCAAAGCATTCAGCCCCCACCACATTTGCCTGCTTGAACACAGTGTGAGAAGAGAGCACAACAAGCTTGTTTTGTGGCCATGTTTTCCACCACAGCTGTCATCAGGTATATGGTCCATGATACAGCCAAGGGTAAGCACAGGTTAAAAAATAAGTCGACCTATCTCTGACCAGGGTCATTCAGAGTTGTTTCACTTTTTTTGTTGGGCTGACACAAAGCAGGAGGATATACCTACTCCCTTTATGCCATTGCACTGGGTGTCCCAGGGGAAAAGCAATGTATGGGATCTTCCTGCTACCTATCTATCCATGGTGCCACTAAAACCCTCCAGAGTTACCCAAGATGGGACATCCAATCTGTAGGCACTGTGAAGGCTGCTGACCTGATCCATAGATGACTGAAGTCAGTAGGATTTTTCTCATCATCTTCAGTGATGTTTCCATCAAGCTACAATATGGAAGAGAAGCACTGATTAAGGAAAAGTAGCAAAAGCAGCAATTCAAAAAGCATAATCTCTACAGCTTTCATCCCATGAATATACTGCACCCAGGAGATCTGTTGTGCAGATTTTGTGAATGGCTTTAATCTATGCTATTTTTTCTTCAGAATTTTTGTTTGTTTATATTTCTGCTGAGGAGATTTTCTAGGCATCTTTTTCTTAAAAGCCTGAAAAGCTTTCAGGCTATGCATATTGGGCTGTGTGGGTTGAAAGACTAGAAATGCTGCCACAGTACCACCTGGGAAACATACTTCATGATCATATTCTCCCCAGTTTCCCCATATGTCCAGTCAGCTTCCACAAGACAGATATTTTTCTGCCTTACACTACCATTGTGATTCTGAAAACCATGTCCCTGAGTCAGCACAGTCGTGAAGGATATTTATCTAACAGTTTCCATACAACTGCTATAATTAGAATTGCTAATTGTTGTCATATGGAAGATATTCAGAAGCCATGGATGGCAGTATAAAACTAAAAAAATAGTAAAAAAGAAATTCAATCCCAAAATGGGTGCAGCACAGCTCACACCATCCACTCTCTGGTGTGTTTCAAAGCAACTCATTCTTCTTTAGAAAGGTTCCCTCCTTCTGGTATGCTCCCACCCTCACTCCTGCCACCAATACTAATAGCAGGGGTGGTCAGAGTGGTGGGAGAAGCATGAAACAAGCAGAAATAGGTGCAAGAATCTATCCCTTTGTTCACCATGAAGAAGAAAAAGCTTTTTTTGAACATAATTACAACATGGGCTACAGTCTGCCAATCTTGACATGGGTGAATGTACCTTTGCAAGAGCAGCAAGGAGTCTGACCAGCTCTCTGGCCTCTCTCACAGGAAAAGCAATGGCTCTGGCCTTCCTATGCCACCTCCATTGTAGCATCCTGCTGGGAAATAGCATTAATGAAGCAGCCTTGCTGAGAGAGAAACCAATGCTGATTCACCACATAGGAACACTGTCTTGGTGCCAGGCTCTTCTATCACTGACTGTAAATATTCCATTCCAGGCTGATTTTTCTCTGGAAGGAATCATAATGGGATCTCACTGTGCACACCCTTGTCTTTCCACCCAAAGGTCACTTTTTAACTTCTCAGACAATTTTTAGCTAAACACAACAGATGGGTTTCTCACATGCACTTAGATTCTACATGTGTGACAGCATTGGGTTGTAGGTAGGAAAAAAATTCCTCTCCTTAGACCCTAGGGAAATGTCATGTTGGTTTTACTAAGTATCAGCATATCTGCACAGGAAAAAGGCAGTGCAAAAAAGTCTGGTTTAAAATACATACTTGCGATGGTCTGGCTAGGCAGCCCAATCCTGGAGGGACCTTGATGCCAGTGGACTAAGTGTGCACCAGAACTCCTGTGGGTTATAAAGATGCTCAGCCATAGTGAATGGAGATCCTTGCTTCTGCATGTGGACCTCATCATCTTGGTTTTCAAGATCTACAAGGCTAGGATTTGAAGTGTGATGACAACTAAGATGCTTCTAAGAAATTCCTAACATAATGCACAACTTCTGTTTATTTTGCCTGATCCAGCAAGAGGCTTTACCTGGATAAAATGCTGACTGGGTCTGAGGAACTGTCTGTATATACCTAAATAGAAGCAGGGGTCCAAGGTCATTGTTCTGAACACAAGAAGTTTCTGTGCATACTAGAAACTCTCATGTTGTCTATAGCAGGAACATGTCTCTGACACTAGAAAATAAGACAACTAGTCACACACAAGATACCCAAATATTGGAATATGAAGATGACTGGAATGTAAGATGGGGTTTTTCAAAAGTCTATTGCAGGCAGATGCTGTGCAGTTTTCAGCAAATACTTTGCATTTAGGTTCTTTTCAAATGCAGCTCTGTAAACAGTGAATAGTCCCACTGTTAATGACTGGCTTGCTGTATTTATAGAAGGCCAGATGTTATTTAGCTATGATGGGATTTAAAAAGCAGTCTAAGAACTGAGGGCTTTTTTTTTTGCTCTTTTTTTTTTTTTTTAATTCCCAGCAACTAAATCATTAAAGCTTTGTTGTATCAACAACCCCAAATGACAGGGTACCTACTCAAGGTTCAGCAATACCAGCATGACACTAGACAAGACGCTGCTGTTTTTTTAGAATAAGTTATGCAATTTGGAGAAAGGAGACCCAAGTGTAAAGGGAAACAAAGGTTCTAATCCTGCAGTGGTTCACTGTAAGTTAATTCATCTCTGCTCCCACTCTTTCCTGCTTTGAGCCCAAACTCTCTGAATAGAGCAGCATCAGGCACATTGTGGCTCTATTGTTGGAAACATCATTTTTGACATCAAAAAGATACTGATAATAATCACAGACCTCATTCCACCAATCCAGCTGGCTGTGGTTGCTCTCCATATATTTGGTGAGAACAGGATTTGAGGCCCCGTCAGCTTTGGGCATCTTATTGTCCATATCACATATTCTTCTTCCAAGCAGCTGGTGCCAAATCTCAGAGCAGAGGTAAGAGGCAGACAAGAGGGTAGGAAAGGGTAATCAAATGAACAGCAAAGGAAAGTCAAAGAGGTCCTTCTGTTTAATTCCCCCACACTGCAAGAGAAAAGGATTGCTTACAAAAAAAGAAAGGTCTGCTGTGTCTGGTATAGACTGATTTTGCATGCTTGACATTATTCTGATAAACACTGATAACAGACTGCCAAATATCAGCTATTAACAATCTAAATCTTGACCCTACAGGAGAGCCTTCATCTTTGCCATCCATAGAAGAGGTGGGAAGCCTCCATGCTACAGGAGCTGCAGCCATCTGTAGCACCCAAGCAGCATTTTCTTCATGGTGCTCCTGTTTTCCTGGCACAGCACTGCTGAACCAGTTCTGCTGAGGTCAGGGTTAGCTCAGGCAGCCTTCTGAAGCACCACTTCAGCCTGCAATGCTTATTTGTGTGGCATCATCATTTCCTTTGAAAGAGGGAAGAACATTAGCTCTCACCATCCTTCTCCCACCCACAGACAGCAAGAGGTTGGGGTCTTGTCACTTTTACTTTTGAGAGCGCACTGCCAGAGCACTTCCTCTACCCCTTTGTGACTGCAGTAACTTTGTCTTCTCAACCACAAACCTCACACTTTTGTTCATCCCAATGAGGAGTCCTGCTCTAGCTGAGAAGGGGCTTTCATTTTCAGAGACCTAAATTTTTAAAGGCAAGGCACTATCGCCATTTACTGACTTTTGCAAGGTTCTTTATACCAGCTTGAGCTCTCTGGTTCCGTGAGTTTGCTTTTGCCTTCTCTAGGTCCTGCACAAATGTGTTTATAGTATTTTGTCCCTGCCCTGAGCCTTACATAAAGCAGCAATATTTCCAGTTTCTCAGTCAGCATCTGGCTGGGTATGTGCAGAAATAGATCCCACTCTTTCACAACCTAAAACTGATCTCTTTCCTCTACACATGAAGGGTTTCAGCAGATATTAGCACAAGGTTGACAAGGCTGCCTTTCTTTTTGGGTTTACATTCAATAAGGTAGAAATTCATACCTCAAATCTGTGATATATGTGGCTCACACTATCAGTGTGTTAGCCTGGATTTAAAGAAAATACTTGATCACAGCTCTCAAAAGATCTTGAAGCACAAGCTAGGAATGATAGACCATCTGTCCCCCAATCAGGGAGAAACCTGATGACAGGAGTTGTGTTTTCCCTGCTGCCTTCAATGTCTCATTTTGCATCCTTTTATTACACTTTTTTCCTCCACTCCTTCAGACTTTTTGTTCACTCCTTAAGTAGAGTTCTTTGGTGCCTCTTAGCACACCCTTCTACCCCACGGGAGAAGGGTGTCAAAGAGCAGCCAGTCTCTGGGGGTTCTGAAGGGGCTGTACTCCATTAAATTATATGCTCAGTCTGCAGGTGAAGACACTGAAAAATAACTCAGAAACTAAAAGGTAACAACGAAAGGAAATATCATAAATTTGCAAGTGAAGAATCTGCTGTCCTCTTTAGCAGAATGGTATTTGCCTTGTCAGGCAGTAAGTCATCTTCTGACAATTCAATAACAGCAGCTATTAGCTGGTTTGTGCTCCTTATTCTTAGCCTTCTCCCCATTTATGCTTAACTGATTTTGCTGTTCAGTGCAGAGGAGTCACAGGCAGATGAACCTGTTGTTGTTAAGAGCCTGGTCTCCAACCTTGAAACCCTCTGTTCATGCACCTACATCTGCACTCAGACCTAAAATTGGCACTTGACACCCACTGAAAGAGGTAAGTGCTGACAGGCTTTCTGAATAACTAATCAGTGTGCAGGTGTTTAATTGCTGATTTAAAAATCTGATTTTGAAAATTGAGCTCTAAGTGTTGGTATTTTTGTAACCAACTTTAATACCGACTTCAGACATTTGCCATGGGAAATAGTCTGGCTACACAGGACAATTCTCACACTTTTAAAGTACTCAGTCTTATTGTTGTGCCTCTCCCATCCCAGTTTTTTCAGGTGCTCTCCCCTTTCTGCCTGCTCAGATCAGAGGTGAAAATGGCAAAGGGAATAACCAAAAGCAACTTAAAACACTCATGACTTCTGCTTCTGAAAGCCTTCCTATGCGTTCCAGTTCTTCCCAGCCTATATGAAAAGTTTGGGAAGACATGTTTTGGAGGTACTGCAGGTACAAGTGGGGTTCATACCTCTGTTACTATTTTAGGGTTGCTTTTCACCTGCTCTGAAAGGCTTCTTTTTCTTGAAAGATGGGAAATGGCATTTGACCAACTTTTTTTCTTATTACTTCAAAGACAAAGCAGTAAGAGTACTCATGATTAAAATCAAAGTTGGAGGAGATCAGCTAAGAGTAAAGTATAAGATTCTCAATGGCAAGATCCAGTAAGCAGCAGACATGCCAGAAAACACTATGACTTTTCTCCTTTTAAATTCAAATAATCAAGACATTGATCTTCATGAGAATTATGTTTTAGGTAAAGAAAGCTTGCCAAGTTCACAGACAAGAAAAGCAGGACATTTTCTGCCTTATGTTTTGAAAAGGGCTTAGTGGATGATACTAGCTCTATTCTGGCTCATTTTATCACTCCACTCTAAAGAAAAAATTAATATGGCCCAAAAGTATTCTAAAACTAACAAAGCCCATTTCACCATTAAATACACAAGATTTCCAGCACATCTCTGAAACAAAGCTTTATGACTTGCCTATGGAAGTTGGTTTGTTCAAAGATAAACCAACTAGAGACACTTACTGTTAACAGAAAGTTTGGAGAGACATATTTGTCTCTCAAATATAAATAAAGCAGGGGAAAGGAAGGAAGTTTTTAGAGAGGAAAATAGTGATGTAGGTAAGAATGTGCTACAATAAAACCAAAAACATCTGTACTGCTGAACATGATCTCAAGGTACGGAGAAAAAAGGGGTTTCATTTTAGTATGTTTTTCAAGGAAAGGAAGCAAAACAGTTTTGCTGGCATTGAACAGGCACATTTGGAGAAAATTAAAACTTTGGGTGTCGGAGATAAAAGTTCATAAGTTCCTGTGCATCTTCTCCTCACATTTCTACATCAGACTCATGCTTTGGATGTTGATGAGTATCATAAGTGTGTTTTGGAAGTTGTGTAGCTGTGTGTGTTTTGGTGAGTTTTTTTAACTACTGGTGTAATATTGGCCATTGCTGGCCCATAATACCAATCAGCAGCTGAAAAACAATACTTTTCTACGTCAATATTTGCCCTTCTACCCAGACACATAAGACTAGGTTTAACAGCATCTATGTCAGTATATGCCCTGACTTCAAAGGCCGTAGATAATAAACATAATTAGATTCATTACACACTGAAAACAAATGGGTAAGTTTACATATTTAGTTTTACACACACCCTTAAGCATACCTGAGGGGAACAAGACCTCAGGTTTCAGATTCCAAGACCTCTGCAGATGGTTCAAGCCCAGGGCAGTACTAGCCAATTGTTAGAAATATTTTCTCTCGTTGCAATATAAAACTGTCTCTCCTTGTCCCATCTGCTATATAGGCAGCTCATCACTTCCCTCTTCACAACAGCCTTTATAGCTGGCCACAGCGCACATCTCAAATACAAGGCATAAGAACAAAATATGGGTCCAAACTCTGATCTCAGTCATCTCCTTAAGCAGTGTAACTATCACCTAACACAAGCAATATTTCTTACAGTGGAGAGTCTTTCTTCATTAGACCATTGCTGTGAGAGTTATCACATTTGGCTCTGTATCTCATATTATTCTTTTCTTTCTCCTTCCTTTTCAAACACAAGGCCGCCTTTTCTTTTTAAGAAATATCTTTGCAATGCCACTGTATCATAATTTACTACTTTGCACAATTGCCTTTGTAAGGAACTGTCAATAAAAAGCCACCAAGCTACTACAGATAGTTCTTCCCATCCCGCATAGGACTCTAGGTCCCACAGGATTTTCTCACCCCCACAACTTGACTCATCCCATCAGTAAACCACAGCTCCCTCCTTTACTCTTTTCTTCTTATGTTGAGACTGTGCTCCCATTCTGAAATTATTCCCTACAATCTCCCAAATGGAAAAATTATGAATTGGCTCACCAGGAAGTGGCAGTTGTATTTGAAGGAGAAAATGAAAAAGCATCTAGCCACACATGGCACAGGTCCAACAACTTGTACCAGTCTTCCTTGACTTCTGAACAGCCCTTGGGATATAATCCTCATTTCAGCTGCTAGACCTTATCATACAAAGAGACTAGACAAAATTATACAGACATCACAGCATCTGACATCATCCATGTCTCCACAGAGAACACATGGAGAGTTACATCAGATAGCCACAGCAAAGCGCTCAACCTGCTGGCTATTGTCACAGTTGTAATGCAAAAGGCATGGGGCCAAATCCAGCTCATTTACCTCTGGTTTAGACAGCTCACTGAGGCATGAGGAGCACATGTAGGCTCATAAAAATAAATAACTCTTCCTTGGGGACAGGGTTAGCTGAAGGGACACCATCAAGGTACAGTTCTCCTATTGGGCCAATGAGATCAAGCCAGTCTTGTACACAAAGTCTTTCAACTTTGAGCCCCTAAAAAATTCACATACATATTTTTATGTTTTTTTCCTGCTTTCTAAACAAAGTATTACCCTCTTTCTCCCAAGCATTATCTGCCTGATTTACACACTACTGGGTGCTCTTGACAGTAGCCTAGCTCCCTGAGAACAACTTAAAATGTTTCTCCCTTTACCTTAAAAAGATAACTAATGATTGCAGTAAGCAATGACAGTAGTTTTTACAGTGTCTTGTGGCTCCTCCCAACTTCCCTAAAGTTATTTTAATATGAATAGCAAATAGATTTCCTTTAGTAACATATCACATCCCATTTTGATAAAATATATACTAAAATTAATCCAAGAAATTCTAGATCTTAGTTGCTGCTTATTTTCCAGCAATTTTTCTATAAGGGATACCACCTCTCTTTATTGTATATAGCTCACTCTGCATAGTACTTCTTGTTTAAATTTAGCTCAGTTTTACCTTACACTGATTGAACTTTTCTGAGAAGTTTTGAGCAGAGATATCATTTATTCCCTTTATTCCTTACACAGATATATATCTCTAAAAGCAGCTCAGTGAAGAATCATACAGTGGCTAATTCAATCTTCTGTGCCCTCTGGAGCTTTGATGTGTTGTTAAAGCAATGGGAAAGCCATGGCTAATCTGAATTTGGTAGGGATTTAATATCAAACTCAACTGAAATAAATCAAATCAAAAAAATATGGTGTCAAACACATATGGTGAGGAGACCATGGGGGGTAATTGGCAGCCTTTCCCTTTGATCATGGACCAAGCATCATTGAGCCTAAAAACCAGATGTTTGGTTTGCTACCTTAGGAAGAGGCAAGTGGTATGTACAGTCATAAAAAAAAAAGTCATGATTTTTTAAATACTAACTACAATGCAAGAACTTCTGAAACTTTTTTTTTTAGTCTTCTCAAAGATCTTTGAAATCAAACAGGCCACAGATGAGGTGAATTTAATTGATGGTTTGGGTTGTGTGCAACTTTTCTACATCAAAGTTCTCTTTGGATAATAAAACATTGACTACTTTCATTCCCTTTGGTTCATATTTTTTTAATTTTAAAACTTTGCTATTCTTGTCAGTAAGAAACTTTTGCAAGCACACATGTAGGATCATACACCTAATTATATTCTGAGGGCAGAAATGCAAGAAGGAATTCTGCATTGTGGCCCACCAGCAGCATTTCTATGCCACACTCCACACACTGTAGTGCAATTTCCTTTCAGTAACTCTCATGCCACTCACTTCTGTTTTTCACCCCTTTCTACAGCTGACAGTCCAGTCATTAACATGATGATTTGCATTTCTCTATAGGAAGAATAGATATATATGACTGTAGGACAGGACCAAAACTACTGCTATAAATATCTGAGAATCACAGAATGGTTTAAGTTGGAAGGGACCTTATAGATCATCTAGTTTCAACACCTTCCTGCCCATTCCCCCACTCCATCATGGGCAGAGACCTTACACTAGACCAGATTGTTCAGCTCTAGTCTCTGCTCTGCACTGGGGCAGCCTCACCTTGAATCCATGTGCACTTTTGGCCACCACAGTGTAAGAAAGATATTAAGCTCTTAGAGAGCGTCCAAAGGAGGGCAACAAAGATGGTGAAGGGCCTTGAGGGGAAGTCGTGTGAGGAGCAGCTGAGGGCACTTGGTCTGTTCAGCCTGGAGAAGAGGAGACTGAGGGGAGACCTCATTGCAGTC
>JAWWEW010000131.1:17594731-17632325 GCA_035583185.1 Anabacerthia variegaticeps | reverse complement strand
TTTCTAAATTTAAGAAGAGCGATTATTTTATTTCTTGGCCAATAAAATATCTTAGTTTCCCTTCAAACTAAGACAAAGGGCCAGTTGTTCTCTAAGTCCAGCAGCTGGAAGTAGCAAGGTAGCAATCAAGACATCTAGTTCCAGCACTGCCCATAGCCATTTCATATCTGACTCTAAAAGAACCTAATAGTTGGTGGAATCAAGCCAGACCAGACTTATAATCAAAGATGGGGCTGGCAGGGGGCAAATTTTAGTTGGGTGTTTTTTTGCTGTTGTTTTGGGGTGGGGGGTTTTGTTTGTTTGGTTGGGTTTTGTTTTTTTTCTTTTGTTTTTTCTTTTAAGTGATATGTGCTAGTTTTCCCTGGACACCTTAGTTGCAGGTGTGTTACTACTATCACAGAATGGCTCTGCCTCAGCCAGCAGTAGGTCTCTTGGAACCAGCTGGTATTGGCTCTGTCAGACACAGAGGAAGCTCCTAGCAGCTTCTCAGTGAAGCCACCCCTCCCTCTCCCAATGGTACCAAAATCTTGACATGCAAGCCCAATCCATTGTGTTTCTCTGATCCATCAAAAGAAACAGTTATATCAAGGAAGGCTCAATAACCATAGTTTCAGAAAATACATAGGCTAATTCTTTCTTCAAGGTACAAAATGGGAATTTAAATGCTGCTTTGGATGGCAGATTCTGCTTGTGGCATTGCTGCCAACCTCCTGACCTTTATTTTTTCTGGTTGCAGAGACCACCCTCAAAAGAATTCAATCACCACCTTAAAAATGCACAGATCATGACTAATAACCTATTACAAGAAAATCCATGCAGTGACTCTCTAAAACAGAACAATCGTCTTTCGATGAGTTACTTGTAAAACAGATCATATTAGATACAGGGGAAAATGCTCATTCTACACAAAAACATCTCCTAGAACTTTTTAGAGGTCTGAACATGAGACATATGGGGTGGAAGGCCCAGCCTTTTTGTGGTTTGCAGCATCAAAACACTGGTTATAAGATCCACTCAGACAACCCCTAGACAAGCCTGGATAACAATCTGAGCTTCTGGTGCTCATCTGAACTGAAGCACCTAAACCCTTTGATGTTTTCTCATCATTAATTAATTCAGCATCAATGTTAATTGCCTACACAACGCATGGAATTGACAGTACATTGAGGACTCAGTCTGCCTGTTTTGTAGCTGGCTAACTGGGGGTGCAATTGCTTTGCTGCTCTCATTACTGTTCTTGTCAGGCCAGACAGGAAATAAAAGCAATGACACTTCCCCCCCACCCCCAAACAGTCTGTTGGGTGTGCAAGTCAGATTCGCTAGTTACCAACAAGAGAAAATGGACTCAACTGGCATCATGACAGAAATTCACAGACAGTATTTTTTCCCTTTTAATTATTAGCTTCAAAAGATAAAGACACTGACATTAAGGCAGGCTTAGAAGATTCAGCACAAAACCTTTACACAGACTCTCACAGTGGGGACTGATTTGCAAAAAAAATAATACAAACTGGAGACAAAATAATATTTGACAGATGTAAGGCAAAACCATACTGAAACAAAGAAGAAAGGACAAAAGGCTTCTTCTTTCATTGCAAATGAAGTGCATCATTAACACCATGAATCACACCAAAGTTAGCCCAGGCTGAAGCAGCTCAGCAGCCAGCACCGTAACCCAGTGTGCCACACACCTATACAGTCTCCACAGCTCCCACACATTCCACACGTGCCTGCTTTCTGTGCCCTGCTCAGTGGGATGAGAGCATTCAGACACACAACATGTATATCTCAGGGTTTATGGCCCTCATGGGTCTTCCCCGTGCTAAATTGCTGAGCATGTGAATCTACAATAGCTCCCCATTTGAAACTCCTCTTTGGCAGCTCAGAGCAAAGGGAGGTTTTACTCATGACCAGACTTGGCTGACATTGGGTTATCCCCACAGGTATCTTGGCCTAAAGTTCCTTTGCCTTTTCTAGCACTCTCAGATCATCATTCACCAAACCAGTTCGGAGCTGGGCCAGCAGAGATTGATCAGGTAAGCAGGTTTATCTTGCTCTGTTTGTTTTACTAAACCTCACTTGGTACAATTACACAATGGTTGTGCTGGCTGTATGAAAAGAATGAAGCCTGGCAGTAAGAGGTGAAGAGAGGGGAGGAAGCCCAGGATGGGAGAGTGAATGGCTTCATCCATAAAGCTGCAGCTGTAACATGGTTTGTGAGCACAGCCTGAATCCTGTTTTGCAAGCCCTGTGCTCAGCCACTCCTAACTCAGCACAGCATATGAATAAAGTAAGCAATACTGAAGGTATTTCCTTCTGCAGAAATTGCAAAAGGTTGGCACTCTGACTCTCTTCAAATAAACAAGTCAATCTTTTGTGCAGGGAAGCAAGGTTTCAAACTCTGGGATCTAGGAGTCTAAAATCCCACTAATGTTTGTGTGCCAGTGGCAGGGGAAAATTTCTGGGGAAATTTTGACATTTTTTACATTCCCTTCAGATTCCAAGGAGAATGGCAGAGATCCTCTATGGTACAATCAACTTCCTGCTGCTAGAAGAGGGGTATTGACAGGCTGGTCCAAGATGCCCAAAGATCATTAGAAAACCTAGCTTTAACAGCCAGACAAGCCAGCAAACTACTCCTGTGCTCTGCTTGAATGTAGTCTAATAAGCTACAACAGATAGCAAAGGAACGGGTCAAAGGCTCCATTTTCCTACAGAAGGGCAATGTTTTATTTCATCAGCTAGTGAGCCTGCAACATCTTTCCCTGCTCCAGACACTTGAAGACAGTTTTTCTGCCTTTCCTCACAGCACAAAGCAGACCTACACAGCTACCTCTGTGCCAGTCACATGGTCGCTTGACTGTGGGTTTCTTTTTCCAAGTCTTCATTGCAGCATCTCCCTGTTTCTGCCTCCATGTCTTCCTTAATGTGCAGCAAAGAAGCAAACGCATACTCCTTGCCATGCTAGCCTTCTTCCAACAGAATATTTTTGTGAGCCAGGTGTGAACCTTCACAGGCTGGCACAGACATCCCCATGCCTTTGGGATAGTATAAGTAGCAGACAGGGAAGGATCTAAGGGGCCACAAGGATCTAACCAGGGATGGCCCAAACACCTTGTCACATTCTTGTAGTGATAGAGATGAAATCCCTCTAACGCTGGACTGACTGTTGTATGCTTCAGGTCTGTGACACGGTTCTCTATACCTGTCCTCCTGTCAGTAGATCAAGTTTCCAGACCATAGTGTCATCTTCTGTTTAGATGCTTAAAAGGTCTTGAAGTTCTGTTTCTTTTCATCTCCCCCCAGTTTTGGGGGGCTCACCTTATCTACTGCGGTTCAACAGCAACCCAGCAAACCTTGCAGCCCTGAATATGGAACTACTTTGATATCCCACCTATGGTGCCAGTGACTGTTTAGCAAGTAGCCAATAAGTCACTGCGTTCATATTCCCCAGCCTAGGACAAATCCCAGCTTCATCTTATCATGTATTATTAGCAGAAGTTTTAGGCATACCTTTTGTCTTGCTTTGGTTTCAGTCATTTAGCACCACAGTGACATTTGGTTCTTCTGTCAACTGACTTGGTCTTCTGTGTTGCAAACAAAAAAGGTGATAATTTGAAGTGTTTGCACTTAATCCATCATCTATAACTGTTTATGTCACCTGAGGCTTGTGTCACAGCATGGCTTAAGTTTCTTCACTCTTGGCAAATATGAACCACATATACACTGAAAGAAATATCTGTGTGTATTTTAGCAGAAACAGTATTTCAGTCCTCTATTACCCTCATGCCTTCTCAATTGTTCCCTCAATGCACTCACTGCTATTTTAAAAAAAAAAAAAAAGCTTCAAGGAGTTTTGAGGCTACCCTCTACTTCTGCAATTCACCCGTTTGCTACAATTTGGCAGCACAGTGTGCTTTTCTAAATGTACTGAGTAGTGAATAGGTAGTCCTTAACACTTCCTTGTAGCAGATGCAAAGCTAACATATGCCAAGGCAAAGGAGAGGACTCTGGCCCAGGCAACACAACAGCCCAGACAAACACTGAGTGCTGAAATAAAAACTGAATGCTATCTTCCCCTCTTTCCATAGTATGAATATCTAGTGTGGAGTCACTGCACCCCTTCAACTCTTATCCCCCTTTCTCATGTAAGACAGCAATGGACAGCTCAGCAATCTAGTTTACTGTGCAAGAAACGAGTACTTAGAGCTACACTAATAGGCTTATTATAAGCCCTAGAAGCTTCAGTTCTAGACATGAAGCTGCATTCACAGGCAGAACAGACAATCTGCCTGCTGAAAAGAGGACCAGGGGAAGACAGCAATAGTTACTTCTGGCAGGCAGACTGAAGGGACACCAGAACTTTGCACCCAGGCAGAGTGGGTGGAAAAATGAAGGACTGGGAAGTGCCTGGGGTCTCAAGTAAGGTCCAGAGCAAAGTCACTTATGAAATATATGATTTTTGAGTCTTAAAGATCCAGTCCACTCAACTCTGTTTAGGAGCAGGAAATCTGTTATCAGCATCTGCTCTGGGAAATACCTGTGTCAGACCTGTGGTTCAACAAGAAGGAAAAACTTTATTTACTACTCAGTCAAAAATGGCACTAAGCTCAGAGTCATTAAGTGCCTACTTGCTGGTCCTTGCTCACAAAATCCAAACCACCTTCCCCCCCTCAAAGAAACCCCAGAGCCACAGAGGTGTAGCTCTGACCTAAGTGACTATTGTCTGGATCACGTGCTGCCTGTCCCCCTAAAATGAAAATAAAACTAGCATCACGTTTCCCAGCTGATTTCAGGGAACTGTGATCTCATGTATAGCAAGGAGATCCTACAGCACACAGGTTTGGTACAAATGAGCAAAGTCACCACCACACTTACCTGCCAAGATTTGCTGTAGTCAGAGAACTGGATGATTTGGATTTCCAGGAGGATAAACCTGTTTCCCTTATTTGATTAAATGTCTCATATATTACTTGTCTAAAGTTTGTGTGCCATGATTATCCCCTTTTTGGAGGTACAGTCCCTGACAAATAGGTATCATCATCTGGAAAAAAAAACCCAAAAAAACTCAAAAAAATCAAAGGTAAAATGTCCTCTCTGAGGCATCCAAGAAATTGGTAATTCTGCCAAGTTATTGCCTGTCTTCTCTACTCCCTCATGCTGCCTTTCAGCATGAATTAGCCATCTGGCATTCCCTTTCCTTGTGCTTTGCTATGCCAGCAGAGCTCAGCTCCACCATGTGCACCAAGTTATATTTAGAGTGAAATTACTTCAGCCCTGCCCAGCCAAGCAGGCAGGAGAAAGGTTTCTGGATGCATTGCTCCTGCAGAAAGGGATAGGGACACCAGAACTGACCCTAACACTGAACAGGCTCCATCTCAGACCTCCAGCCCTGCCAATGCCTCACCTGTGCCATTATGAGATAGAATATAGTGTGGCACCTGATGTAAAAACAAGCTATAATAAAAGAATGCAGAGAAAATCTCAATAAAGGACTGTAGCTATTGTATGCTTTTCCAGAGTGCTCAGGGGAAGAGGCATCTGGTCAACCACTTATTACAGCCCTCAGTGTCTAAAAATCAGACCATCCTACCCACTCTCTGCAGCTCCACACAATCAAATTCTTTCTTAACAGTAGCTACCTACTGAGACTGTCTCATGGTATCATTACCCATTCCCCTGTACCTTGTGAGGGCTTTTCTTTTCCCTCAAATCCTGCTCTTGGGCCCCATCACTCTCCATCTCCCTCTTAGCCCATGCAGTATGAGTACACGTGCCTGCAGCCTCTCTCAGCATGTTTTCCTTCCCCTGTCCAAGGCTCTACATACCTGCACTCCTTGCACTCACTCTTAATAGGGGTTGCATTGTTGCCTTGGAGCAGGAGGGATGGAGAAGGATAACAAAGCACGCTTCTGCCAAGCCAAGCACAACACAAAAAAAAGAAAACATGTAGATGGCAGAGTGCATTTGCAAATCTGAGAGACTTCACAATGAAATACCTTTTCTTCTTTTTTTGTTTTCATCTTGTTAGAGGGAAATAACTGGATTCTCCTGCAAGTTTTGTACAATGTCTCTGCTGACAGATGGATGATGTCTTGATTTTGAAGCCAAAGACCACAAACAGCATCTGAAAGGTCTTTTTCTTCCATTACATGCAGCAATCTCTTTACTTTGAAAAACTTTTGCAACCAGAAAGTTGTTGGTAAATACTGGTTCATGTGCTGAAATAGTCAGTGGCTCATGTCCTTGCAGGCACCTGCCCTTCCTGCTGGTGGAGGGGACATACAGGGCATGACCATGACACACGCTTGGCACTCCGCCAGGACCCTATGTGTGTTTGCCAAGTGAATTCCTAATTTATGGGTGTTAGACTTGAAACAAGGGAAATTTCATCACGAGGGAAAGAGCAACGTGATATTAAAGGCAGGGTTATCCCTGCCTGGGATCCACAAATCTCCCTCATTTGGATATGGGGCATGTAGTGACTTCTGGCACTCTATCCCCCACATTCTGCCTCTTCTTCCCTATCCCTTCAGGCTCAGAGGTGGATTGTAAATGCTCTGGGGCAGGCTGTTCTCAGCATCCTCTCTGCTCAGATGTTGATAGAAAGCCAGCTGAGTGGAAGATATGCATCTTCGTGCAAGTAGCATCCAGCCCCTTCCTGGCAGGAGGGAGGAAATGCCATGCTTCAACACAATGAACAAGAAAATTAGAAGACTTTATCACTGGCTCTCATTTTTTGTGCAGACTCTGCCCATCAAAACCTACCAATGTATTATGTCTTAGCTTTGAAAGTCACAGAAGCCCAGGCTGCTCAGATGACCAGTGGTCTCACCACACTAATTCAACCCTATCTAATATCTTGTAGAGATTTGTCAAGTCCCCTTTCCCTTAATGCTTTAGAAAACCCCAAAATTCAAAAAGTAGAATGCAAAAACACAGCAAATAATGAGTACAAAGGAACATTTACCCTTTTTTTAAGCACATAAACCATCCTTTTCTCTCTGATTTTTATCTCTCAAGCTCATCTGACAGCAAAACCCAAATGGCTACATTGGTCTAAGTGGTACTATTGTTTCCCCTCCCCTCCTCAATCAGCAGACATAACTTTCTTCTGGAGCAGCGAAGATTTAAAAGCTTTAGAAAAGTAATTCCTAATAAGGACAAATGAACAGACTGCCTTCTTTTCCCTTAGGTGGCTCCCAGGGTATCTCCAGAGCAGCTTCTGTGAGTCTGAACTCAAGACAACACCATAACCTCTGGAATAACCCCTCTCAGGAGCCTGACCCAGCCCAAATATGACCGGAGAGTGTATGAGATCCCAAGGCTTCATCCCTAACCCATAAGGGCACAAAATCATCAGTCCCCATAAACCTTGACTCACAAGTTTGTGTCCCACAGAGGGAACTTGGCCCCTGGGGACATCTTTAGAAACCCTTGTCCATGAATAGACAATATTCAATTGTTTTTCTCTTTGCCCAGTATTGATGCTTTTGTTCTAAAAACTGTCAGAGAATCTCCTTAATTAAAGTATATTGACCAACAGTCAGAACTTAGAAGGTATCATCTTGACTTCCCACCACTCCACCTCTCCCTGCCCCGCCCCCAGCTTGGAGGGTGCCAGGCAATATAGAAATACTTTTCACTTGGAAACCCAGCCAAAAATTAGTTAAATGGGAATGCACTGCAGAATGCACTAAGCCCTTTGGCTGCTGAAGGGTGGTCTGCCCTTAAAGCCTCTCTTCTATCACCCTTGGAGTTTCTGCTCGGGGTTGATGCTCACATACAGTTGTTCAGACATGTTGCTTGCTCTCAAATGAGAATATGAGGATCATCTCTTAACTGTAATATTAGCCAGATGTTCAAAGCGTGACACAGGTATCCTGGTTCATTTCCCCTCTGCTTTCTCAGAGACTGACACAGCTCATCTGAGAAGATGGGTAGCAAATTCTGAGTAATCAACAATGTTACTGCCATGAAAAACCGTACCTGAAGATGCCCGGGACTGAAAGCTGACAGTCTAATGCACTAATTTAATTATTTAATCAAGTTGAAAGCAGTTTCCAGGATTTTTTTTTCCCCTATTCAATTATACAAGCAAACTAATTTTTAATTAATATATTAGGTTTCTAATGGATTTTTACTTAAAAAAATCCCCGACCATACCTACCTGATGTCACAGAACATTATTACAGAAACCTGTCTGGGGGGTCAAATGGCATTTGAAATATAACAAAAGCCTACTTTGACAGTCATTTTCATGGAGCTCCAAATTGATTGACAAGTTGCTCATTGCACACTCAGACATGTCTATTTTTCAGAAAAGAGAAGCACGCATAAGGTAGCCTCTGCTGACTTTTATTCCCAGACCATTTTCCTCCTCAAAAGTGTATTGCACTCCAAGAACTCCACAAAAAGAAAAATAATAAAATACTACTTCAGCTGACTTTTAGAAAAAAACCCCACCTTTTAAAAGGTTCAAATTGTGATTGTAGAACTGAAATATTGCTAGTCCACAAGCAGTAGGGGAAAATATGAATAAATTGCAGTTTGGTGTTTTACAGCAATTACATTTTAGCTCTTAAACTCACTTGCAATCCCAACAGATTTACTGCACATTTAAATTAACATACCATAGCTGGATCTTACTATTGCCATAACTTTTATTCAAACAGTCATATTTCCAATGGCAGCAACTATGCTTTTACTGTTGGATAATTTTTGCTAAGTAAAATAAGTACCCTGTTAGATTCAGGCTTTTACCCATAATTCAGCACCAAAATCTAAATTGCTCTTATGAAGAAGTTGTAGTGTCATGTAATTTTTTTGCTCTTTGGGGGCTGGAGGTAACAGTAACTTAAGAGTGGAAAGAGGACTGGGAGATAAAAACCAACACACTGTTCTGGGCTGGGGGCCATTGTCCATTGACATAAAAACGAGCAATGCTTCTGGATCACCTCAGTAGGACCCCACAGGTTTTAGATCAGCTCTGCATAGGCAGGCACTGCCACCCACTCACCTCCTGGTGCTGCTGGCTTCCTTCAGTCAAGTTTTGGGTGTAGGCACACTGTTGAATGCAATTGGGTTATGGAAATACACCATATTACCAACAGCAAAATTCCAGTTCTATAGCCAACAGACCTGCACTTAATCCCAATGGTAAAGGTAAAATGCAGGGTACTGTGCCTGGGCAGGGGTAAAAGCACAAGCATGGAGAGCGACTACTATCACAGACCATGCAGTGCCATGAGTTTATCTCATTTAAATATGTCTGTTTAATTTTCCTCAGTTTTTTAGGGTCACACATAGCTTAGATAAGCTCTGCTTTTTGTTAGCTTTTTGCCGTGTCCCTGTTCCTGATAAGGAATTTTGCCTTAAGGACTTGGCTGCTCTCAGTCTATAGACCAACACTTGGTGTTGGAGATAATTCCCATAATAAAGGCTGACGTCAAAAGATACTGAGGTACAGTTGCATGGCAATGCCTATTTACTTTTAAAAGAAGGAAACAAACAAAAAACCCACAAAAACTTTGAAAATTATGCCATACTCATGACAAGCTAAGAACCTTTTCAGGACTCAAAACAGGGTTAAAAATTACAATTCACCTGGCCGCAGCTGTAATACAGTGATAGTCATCACACAAAGGCCAGGGGTTTGACATGATGCACTGAAGTCATGGCTCACAAGGCAAAGTCTGCTTTTCTCTCAGTGAACCAGCTCATCCACACCTTGTAACACTCTAACAAAGTGAAGTTCCAGGGCAGTATTTGAAAAGACACCTAAAGGTCTCATTTGTCTTTACATAACACACAGACTTTTAAAGTTAGCAAATCTAAAAACCAGTAAATGCCAGTGACTTTCAAGTATTATTGCTCAGGCGCTCAAAAACTAAAATCCTCAAAATCACCTGTTAATCAACATGATTGATACATTCTGAATGGAGACAGAATGAGAGAGAGAGCGAGTGCGAGCATGCACACTTTGGGCCAGGAGCAAAGACATCCAGCTCCTCCATAAAAATAAAATAGCGCTACCATGATATGACAAACAGTATTTCCAAGCCTGCAATCAAAATGGGCACTTTCTCAGCTACCATGTCTTGCTTTGTCTCCCCTGCTAAGAAGCATCACTTCATTATCTTGGACCAATGCTGAGAAAGAGAAATTTATTATTAAATTCAAAAGATGACTTCATTATAACCTTCTTGGTCTGTTGATAGTTTATACGTAAGTTAACATGCACATACATCAGCAAATCTTTACCATTTGTCAATTTGGACGTCCCATATATCAGTACAGATGGGAGAAAAAAGTTATTATGCCCAATGTCCCTTGCTTACACAAAAGTTCATACTGAATTTGATGTTTCAAATCACACACTTGACAATTTTATTGTTGTCAGTGATAAAGGAAAAAGCTCAAATGAAACCCGTGTCCTTTGCTGTCAAAGACAAGGGTATCTCATGTCTTGAATGCCATCACAGGCAGGAAATTGCCTGCCCTGGTTTCAAAGAGAGATTTCTGGAAGAAGAAGGGAATGACTTCTTGACAAACCACACTCTTTTTGAAAATTGTCTGTCAATCAAGGAATCCAAATCTGTGATTAGATGTTAACTCTTTCAAGTTGCCCTAATGTCCACACATCATATTTAGGTTCTTTTTTTACAAGAATGGTATTTGTCAGAGAGAAGCTTAGTCTCCAAAAACTTTGTTACCAAAGTTTTTCAGTCAATGCCTTCAAATTACAAAAAAATGCCTTGTCTGTTTTAGTCACCATTTATTTATTGTCTCTCATGCCAAATGTGTTCATTTCCCTCAACATTCAAATAACCCTTTGATCTGATTCAGAAGCCTGGGAAGAGACAGCATTCACAGCTTGCACTAGACTTATGGAAACACAGGGTGCAGGAGCCAACTGGCAAAGGCAAAACTCAATAGCACATGCCTGGACAACAAGAATGCTCAGCAGGGAGGCTGTGCAATAGTATCTTCTATTAAAAAAAACCAAAACAAAACCAACCAACAAAAAGCCAAAAGAAAAACAAACCAACCAACCAACAACAACAAAAAAACCACCAAAACAAAAAACCAACACGACCAAAATCCCAAAACAAAACCACAAAAAAAACCAACAAACAAAACCCCCATATAAACAAAGAGGAACTCGGCACAGGGGAATTAGATTATGTGTTTCCTTTGCAATTTACAAGAATCTCCCATAGGCTGCAGATGGATCAGTTTTAGCAAAACTCCCCTCTGAAAATCTGCCCCTTCTCTTTAGGAATTTCACAGCTCCTGTTCCCACAGACATAGGGCTTATTATTTGTTTTCATGAGACATCTAGAAGAACAACACTAAGACTGTCACAGGAGACATCTCTGGGCAAGACCTCAAGATAAATTTAAGCACTGAAGATGGAAGCTGTGGAGTTACAGAAAAGAGAACAGGGAAGTTCAGTGCAGCCCTTCCTTCTCCTCTGCTGGAGATCTATTAGGACTGACCAAACTGTGTGCCAGGGAAGCTGGAAGTGAGATTTTTTTTTCCAAAATTACACAGGATAACATTAGGAAACCATAAACTTGAAGGAAAAAAAAAAGGCAGCATGTCATACACTGAAAAGAGCTAGGATGTTGCCTACAGGAAGATGTTAGAAAAGTCAAAACTAAATCAGGGATTGAACACTTATGCTGTACTTCAAAGCTGCAACAACAAATACTAACAAGGTTATATGATCTCCTGCTTCAGGATTTAAAGTAATCTCTATGATAAAATTAGTATAAAGGTCAGATTATCCAGTTTCTGCCCACTTCTCTTTCTCCCAAGGCAACTGGGTAAAGTGTTCAGAAGACTTTCAAACTGCTGGGAGGTAGGTCGCTGTATCTTTTTGACAGCATGCTCTCGGTCTGATTGGAAGTGGGATTTCAGCCCATGCATCATTTAGCTGCTTTTGCAATTTTTATCTCTGCCGCTCTCCACTCTGAGACCACATCTGGCAATATCTACAAAAGCTCGCTACTCATGAAAATGTGATGAATACCAGGGTTTGCCAAGAGGATTCATATTACATCTAACAACTTTATAATAGCCAATAACCTACCCATCAGGTCTGGGTATTTTATTAGGGACCATACTAATAGCTTTTCTCTAATATTACATTATTGAATTTCATAGGCGGCCATACTGTGAAAAAAGAGAATGTCACCTTTTCTATGGGTGTAGCTAAATAAATGCATATATGCAGGGGAAATCTACATTAGTTCACTGTACACTTTTGAAATATGAACTCTCTCCTGACACATGCATTGGCATTTACTCTCCTCCATGCACTTTGATTTCTGTGCTGCCTCTCTGCTTTTTCCTCTGTGACAAACCTGGTCTAGGACTACCTCCTACAAAAGTTGCTTTATTTCACTCACTGTGGAGTAGGTTTTTTTTTTTCTTCCACTCCCTTCCCCTTAGAGTGGGATTTTTCTTGACTAGTACCAGCTGCTAACTGCATGCTTCTTTGAAGCATCTTAAGCTGGTGGTAGTCAGTGAAACAAGCATGGGATAGGCAGAGATGGAGTCTGATTTCAGCTGGACTATTCATTATAGGGATAAAGCTTCCCTGAGGGGCTCAGATTTCCCCCCAGCAAAAATACCAGACAATGAGCAAACACTTGTAAATGATTCTTGGGTCACAAACACCACAATACATCACACCATGCTCATAAACAGAACAACTGCTCCCCACAAACTCAGGACAAAGAAGTTCCTACCTTAATCTCTGCTTACTCTGCAGGCAGCAGTCACACCTGTCCGGGCTTGACTATCAGCATTGACTTTCACACACCACAAGTAGGAGGAAATGCAGCTGCTCTTTAACTCCACTCACTGACATTAAGCCTCATTCAACGTGCATAAAACCCAGAGAAGACAAGCACCTACCTTCACAGGCTCATTTTGCCTCACAAACTATTTCCCAGCACCCTCAGCAGTGGCTAAGGCCAGGGGCAGGGCTTAAATGGCTGCTGTGGGTGGGCAGTGCAGGTGGAGACCCAGATGAGGGTGAAATGGGCAATTAGGGGTTATTAATGCCATGGGGCCCTGAAAATTTTCTGTACATGCTGCAGAGGCTTGGTACAGCTTGGACATATCATTCTAAAGCCTAACTATGGCAGGAGATGCTGCTGAGGCCAGAGTTTCAGGCTGGAGCAGAAAAACAGGTGTGAAGATCTAGGAGACCACCTTTGCTGTGGTGAAGAATGTTCTGCCGTTGCCCTAAAGCACATGCCTTGCTGCAGCTGGGCACCTAGACCAATGTGTGTGGCTTCTCCTGTCAAAACCATATGTTTTTTCCATTTAGGAAAATAATTGCTTCTGCTTTTGCTGATGGTTAGAGAGGCATAGCCCATTTGCTTCCTTCAGACGCAGAGCGAGTGTAAGGATGAGCAATTACTGAAATTAGAGTCATACTTGGAATACAAATAATAAAGAGATAAAAAATATAATACCATGACATTTTTGATGGTACAAAGCTGTAAGCCTAGCCACCCCCTTCTAGCTTGCTCACTGTGGAGTTCTTCCACATGCTTTGCAGAAATAATATGCTTTGAGGGGAGGAAGATGGGAGAGAGAGATGTGTTTTATTGCAAGTTGCAGCTGATTTATGTTAAATATTGCAGGCAATGGTCCCAAATAGTCTCCCTGGCTATGACCCCAATATGATAGCTTGCCTGACCCAAATAACGTTGAGCATGAAACAACATAGGGCTCATTTGGAAATACAGGTGTTGAAACCATGCAAGAATGGAAAAGGTTGTGGTTCCTAAGCTGACAACTAAAAGAGAAAGTACCACCTGACACAGCCCCTCGGGATGCTACCCAAAAGATGGCAGAAGAAAGCCTTCATGTTTTTCTCCAGGTACAATGCATGCATGCACATAATGAACATATGCACACATGATCTCTCTGCTGTGAGCAGGATGAGAAACACTAAGCCTTTGAGCTGTCTGTCCTAAAGAACAGAGCTGCTCACCCTACAAGAGCTTAGGGAGGGACACGGGGAGCAGATCAGCCCTTTTGTAGCAGCACTGAGGGGTTTTGCTTTGCCACAGACCTGTTAAGCATTGTGTTGGGATCATGAGCACTCAGGCTTTTTCTAAAGGACTGATGTTGCCTTGCTGATGTGCCAATCAGCAGTCTGCTGAACCATCACCAAGGGACATCTGCATCTGGGGCTGGAAGCAGTTTGGGCAGATACAGAGGTCTGTGTGTATTTGCTGCCATCACCTAAACACTTCAGAGGACAGATCTCACTGCAGAAGCATAGGATCGAATTCATGGGTATAAGAGTTGCCTGTTGGTGTGTGGTGCAAGGTGGTTCCTTTGCTGACAGTGAGCTTGAGATCGTCGCACTTCAAATTCTACATGCCTAACTGGACCTTTGTAAAAGTCCATCTCATCTCTTAAGGTGCCCTCTTCAGTCAAGAGCAAAAGGGAGACCCCTCCACAGGAAGGCTTCAAGCAGTGGCAAAGAATATGTGAAGTAAATACATGATAAATCTCTTTTTCTACTCCTCCCCCTAAGTGCAACAACATAAGACTTGACTGAGGACATGCAGTCCTGACCCCAGAAACAGCTGTGTCTGGATGAAAGGAAGATATTTGCTCCAGCCAGCTGGGATCAGTGATTCAAAACAGCTGCCCACTGCCAGAAGAGCCCATGGAAGCAAGCAAAGACAAACCAAAGCAAACCTCCACAATGAGAAAACAACAAAATGTCTAATGAGTAACTTCTCAAAGTTCCTAGCAAGCCTTGTTGCTGTGCTGGGAGCAATACAGTGCACTGGGTCCTACTTCAGTCTTTAAGAGGGGGAAGTGCTAGGATTTGATTTTCTCATTTGTATTCCCACTCAGAATCAAGAAGCAGATCTGTTCCTCTGAATTCACGTCATGTATTCAGCCAAACCACTGTGCCCTTTAGATGGACTAATCTACCTGCTCCTATCATCACCCTCCAATTCCCTCTCTGCCTGAGTCTCTATATGGTATTCCTCATCATACCACAGGAGCCATGTTCCCATCTCCTCTCTTGTCTGAACCCATTCATTGGACTGCTGGACACAAGACAACAAAAATAAGGAGCTGTGCTGGTGCTGGATGCCTTTTTCCTGATATAGTCAGCACTATTTTCTGGCAGCATGCTCACAGGCCAACCAGCCCTGAGCTGATCAGCACCATGTGCTCCTTCCTACTTCACTCTCAGGCTTCCAAAATTAATGCCAAATGAACCATCAAAACTTACAAGAAAACAGTGAATTCAGTTTGCCAGCAACTAAATTTTTCCTTGTTACAACAGTATATATTGAGAAATACTCCGTGGAATATTAAATAGGCAGTACTGGATTTCCCTAGCTGAAATTGCTTCCTCTGTCAAGGTAAATCCTGATCTCAGCCTCCCTCCATCTTGTCTTCATTTTGCTGGCTTTAGCAGACTGCTTCTCTCCAAATGACTGAATATGACCACTGTAACTAAATCAATCACCCATCTAGAGGTGGATGCCTGCATTTATTTATCTGGATCAGGAATGTTGTAGATAATGGGTCATTAAAAATCGCACTTTTCAAGCCACAGATATCATGAGCCTGACTGGCAAAGAATGAGCTTTTAGATAAGAAAGAAGGCTTAGGAGGGTCAATTAGGTTATAATTGGCTTGGATCCGTGCCCTTCCATACACAGTCTTTATTAAAGCACTATAGCTGGAGACAATAGCTTATCTTTGCTTCAGCACAATTCTTTTTAAAATGTGGCTCCACAATTTAGGGATTGCCAACACATGATATCCATGACCAACAAATTTGAGATTATCAAACATTTGAGCCCATCAGATTATAAAGACAAAGGTCATGTTGGAGAAAAGATAGAGAGGACAAAAACACTGTTCTTCTGGCAAACTAAACTCAAGCCTCTGCAGAGCGTGATTTGCCTGTGAAATATAACACTGCTGGTCTGAAAGGAGTCAGTCAGTCATGAGTTACCTGAGCCCTGCAGCTGAGCCCTTCCTCTCCGTATTCAAACGGGGTTTCCCTAGCCTGGAAATCTTTCAATGGCTCCAGCAATATCACAAAGCAATCTCCTCTTATGAGCATTTGCTCTGGGGAAGAAGGGAAAAAACCCTCTTAAGTCCTTCCCAAACTGATTTTCTCATCTTTCTCTCTTGACATCTGTTTCCAGCTAGTGAAAAGGAAAGATGTGGCTGCAATGAAGCTGGCCATTGAGCCCAAAGTCAACAAGCTGCCCATGTGGTAGTGTTCCCCAGGGCAGACCCACAGCCCTTTCTTTGACAAGTCCTACAGGAGTAGGGTTCCCACTGGTTTTCCTACTGTCCATCATCTGGTTTTGCTGGAGGGTATCTCACTACCCCTCTACGAAGCCAAGCATCCTTGCTCTATGGAATCTGGCAAGAGCATTGCTGTTGATTTGCTCTACAGCTTGGTTTTCAAATACCTAAGGCCATCCCTTCAGGTATTTCGGACAACAGGGAGGCCAAATTACTTGAAGAGAAGCATCCAAAATACTACCAGAATGAGTGCACAGCACCTGGTGATCACTATCAGCACTTTTTCTTTTTTTTGTGCTGTTGCTCTCACACCTCATTGTTGTATGACAGGATTTGTAAGAAAGGCATGGGAACTGGGAACTCTTGAATCCCAGCCTCATTTTCTGTTCCTTGCTTGCCATTGGGTTTGGAGCAAGATACTCATAACCTTCTGCATCCACTATTGAAGGTATTGTGAGAGCTCATCAGATTAACATTTATAAATAATGGCTTCTACGTGCAGTAATGTGTGGTTTGCCATCAGCATAACACTACACTTGGAAATTGGAAACACAGCTCTTTTGACATATACAAGGAATCCTGAGGACCACTGCATAAACGGATTCTGAGATGGCTGATCATCAAGAGGTTTTCCAAAGAAATCCTCCTCTTGGAAAGAAACTTCAGGATGGGTTTGGAGAGTTTCCCATTTTTATTTTTTTTTTTTTTTAATTCTTAACATTCCTTCCTCTGGCCCATTTCTTACAGGCTCTTTTAATATGGGGGTGGGAGGGAGATTGCAAAAATTGACTATTTTTTTGTCCCTAGAAATTGCAACAATTTGTTGAGATCTTGTTTCTTTTTAATTCATCCCAAATACATATGCATGCCATAAAGACCAGAGCAGTGAGAAAAATCCCCTTTTAATAGGGCAAGCAGCACATTTTGATAAAGCATGCATTCATAGAATAAATTTTCTGTAACAAGCATCTGCCTTTTTACCACGTATTTTATAAACTGTCAGTAACATCTTACATGTATGTGCAATAGCCAGCCACATATTTAAAAAGAGAGAAAATGCATGCATTTTTTACCCACATTTAGCCTGAAGTGGCTTCATTATTTATTACTTCAGTTTGCTGCTGCTGTGATTGAGAGCTGGAGAAAGGGAAGCCTCCAAGCAGGGATCATGGGAATATAAAGGGAATTGGCACTCACAAGTTGCTGAGAAAGTCTTGGGCTTGTGGCCTCATTTTGACTCCTATCAATGCCAAGTGTAAAATAATTGTCTGACTCAGAGCTAAATACCATCTAGATTTCCCACTGAGTCCCTTAGTTCTCTTCTTTTATTGTGGCAGAAAGTATTAAATACCTCAGATTAGAATTAGGGTTTCATGCAGGATCTGTATTCCAATTACACAGCATCCTTTCTCGATTCAAGATATTGTATTGATTTGTTTGGGGTAGGAGGGATTCTTCCCCCTACCCCCAACTCAAGTTAAAAGAGCAATTTATTCTTTCTTTGTGCTGTAGTTCAAATTGCAGATGTTTTTGTCATGCTGCTTTCTGTCAGAACCGGTGCATTAGTGAGGAGAGTGGTTGCTTGCAAAGGAATATATGAATAGTGGACCTGTTTTGTCCAGTCAAATCATCTCTCTGCAATCTTTGAGGATTATCATCACCGATGAGTTCCAAAGTGACACCTGCTAGGCACAGTCTAGCTAGTTATTTGAAGCTCTTCTGTTTCTGCTGAAGCTTTGGCAACCAGCCTGTAAAGAATGACTCTGAGCTGTGTTTCCACAATAAAGTGCTTCTAGGAATGAGGCAAACTGTTTTTTCTAGCCAATGCAAGAGACGTTTGCCTCCCTAGCACCACAAAACCAATATTAAGCAGCTGCTCAGCACTTCTTTCTGAAGGTACTTCTGTCACTGATCAGCAGAATTTAATAATGTCCAGATTTAATCCCACAGACTGGAGCTGGGCTCCCAGAAGAGACACGGGGTGTATGAAGGGGGTATTTTGAAATTCAAGTTCTCTCACAGGCAAGTGAGCAGCTGGAGTTATTCTGGGTTGAAATATTTAGCCAGGGCCAAATGAACAGGTTTGACAGGCCAGTAGCAAATTATGCTTTAAAGTTTACTTTTCATTTTGTGCTGGAATCAGTCTTCTAAGAAGCCCAGAAAAGAGTTCCTGCATCAATCCTTTTTCCTATTTTATTTTTTTTTTTCCTATTTGGCAAACACACAGTCTTGGATGTGCATTTGAGAAATGTGATGAAAAGGACTAATTTGTCTGAAAAGATAAGCAGTCCAGTTGATACCCTGAGTGTAAAGCAAAAGCATTTTGGGGGTGCACACCACCAGTTCCTGTCAGGGTGGGTAAAGGGACATCTCTTTGATACAAAAATTAATTTCCCAGCAGATAGGGCATTGTACTGGGTTGTGTAAAGCAGCAGCCTCACTGTCCAAGGCTTCATGATCCCTACTGGGAGGTGAGCATCCTCTGAAGATGGTCAGTACACCCACTGTTGTCCCAGGCTCCTAAGCTGAACACTTCCAGTGCTGGTGGGAACCTACCATGTCTCCTGTTCCACCTTATCCTTCTCTTCCCATCTACAAGGAAAAAAAAAAGGCCTACTGACACCAAAGTAATTAAAAATGACAAACAACCATTTACAATTCTTCATGAAATTGTTTCTGATTTGTGATGGAGTTGCTTGCTAAGGTTGGAAGAAATATGTGGTTATGTTGAGTTATTCATAGAGATTTGCAGAAAGTCCAATATACAGATATATTACAAAAAGTTGATCCTACAGGATGGATGTTTTCCCTGCTCCTATCTTACTGGTTTTGCCCTGTCACTTTGTGAGGAAAAATAAATTAAAATTAGAAAATCTGCATGCAATAGGTAGTAAACAAGCCCCAGATGTTGAGTTGGAGAGCTGGGTGTAGGAAAACATTGAGTACTTAGAGTTAAGATCATGTAATCTAAAATGACAAATCTATAAACCCTGTCATGACCAGGTTTCAGGCTTTAGGGATATTGAACTGCTGAATAAAAGTGGGAGAGAGAGTTAAGACAACTTATTTCAAATAAAATTCAAATGTAGGCATAGTCAGAGGAGGATAAAATTTGGTTCAGGCACATGTCCAGGAGATAACACAGATAGCTTTAGGGCAGTTCATAGCAGACTGTAAACACTGCAGCCTTCCTCATGTGAAGAGGTGTTCTGGTGTCAATTGTACTGCCATGTCACATAAAAAAAACCCAAAACAAACGTGTCCCCCCCAAAAAAACCCCAAACAAACAAAAACCCAAAACAAAACAAAACAAACAAACAAAAACAAGCAAACAAACAAACAAAAACAAGCAAACAAAATAAATCAACCAACCAAAAAAAAGTTTCACAAACTCATAACCAGTCCGAGATAGTGGCAATGACCATGGTGACCTTCAGTGACCTGCAACCCTACAGGATCATATATCTTCTGCTAGAAAAGGCTTCCCTAAGAAAGTCACTGGGTGATGTGCCAGTTGAGGGAGATCCCATGGTGTTGATCCATGGGGTTGTAGTAGAAACACTGATGAACAGGTCACCAGCACATGGGAAGAGGGCAGGCAGCTGGCTCTGTGCTGGACCTGCCCAGCATCACCTGTGAGCAGAAAGGCAGCGCTCAGCCCTCAGCATCATGGCTTGGTTGACTAAGGCAGGTAGCATGCCTTAGTAGTGTTTAGCTGTATCTAATATAAGTAATAACTCCTGTTGCCATCCCAAGGTTTCTACTAGTCTTACAGAAACAGCAGCATCTCTTCTCTTCACAGCCCCTATCTCAAAAGAGATGCCTGCCTCTTATTCATGCACACCCTCTAAGCAATTCCCTCCAGTCCTGCTCACTTGTGCCTTCTGCCTGCTCACAGCACCCCCTAGGAAAGGTAAGGGCTTCACTGATGGTTCTTGGTCATCTCCATCCTCTCTTGTGCTTTTCTTGCTGTGACAGGCAATAAGGATACAAAAGAGTGGAAAGATTTTCTTCACTGAGCCCTTCACCCTACAGCATACTCCCTGTGGACTTCATCTTTCAGTCAGGCTATACGAGATCTTCTCACTGCTTCCACAGTTTTGTTTCCTCTCTTCTCAGTCTCTGTCTGCTTGTAAATAATGCAGCCCTGCCAAGTATTAACCACTCCACAGCATCTGCTGTCAGCTCCCAGCTAACTCTCTTCACCCAAATCACTGTTTCTTCAGCCTTTCAGGTGACATGGTTTTGAGTCACAGTCTTGTTCTTACAGGCACCTTATTCCTAAATACAGCTTGATTTCTCCCACCTAAACAAGGAGTGTTTGACAGGTTTGATGGGACTTCACCTGTAGTATACTGTGAAGGTAACTCTAGAGAAACATCTCTCTTCACTTCGGTGAATATATAAATAAAGTCCAGAGTGGTGCTACTTCAAAGTTTATTTTTATATTGAAACAGCTTGCAAAATTGACATTGTCAGCCAAGAAATGGTCATTCCCTTCCACTCTTACAGTGTAATAAATTCCTTGCTTGAAGCAACCCTGAACCTCAGATACAGCACAGAGTTATTCACCCTTTTCCCCTACAGCTGGAGTTCCTTGGGCAGACTGAACTTCTCAGAGCATAGCCAAATGTCCTTTTTGGCTTTTAAACAGGCATCTTGGAGGAAGTAGTGCAGTTCACAGGCTATTTTTATGGGAAGGAGATATGGAACTGGAAAAGAATGAAACACAAACACCTCCAATGTACCACTTGAGGAAGATGCAGTCTAACCTGAAAAAAAAGTAATCTCAGATTATTTCCAAAAACCCCACCATTTTGGTAGTTTTCCCTTATTTTCAGGATCTTAATGCCTACCTACCCTTGGTGCCTCTTCCCTTGCAAGCACTGGTCTGGAAAGACATGAGATGAACCTCTACATCCATTGCACGTATATCAGAGATGCTGAGATTCTACCACAGTCATCCTTCACTAACTAAATTACATAACAATTATCCTTAGAATAGTGAACTGACCTTTTATCACTTAGAAATAAGCAAGGTTGCAGTTTTGGTTCTCAGAAGAAATTTTTATTTCTTTTTTCAAAATAAAAAAGGAAATCTACATATGATTTTTGTAACAATTCTGAGCCAAAAGTTCAGCTGATAGCAGCTGCTATAACTCCACGGTATTCACTGGACCTGGGACAGTTCCCACAGGCTGAGTAATGAATTGTCATGAGTGAGTGAGGAGTGATCAGGATAACATTTGGTTTCAGCAATGTGAGATTGCAAAATGAGGGATTCTGGTTTTGTGCCTTTTTTGGTTTTTGTTTTTGTTTTGTTTTTTTGTTTTGTTTGGGTTTTTTTTTGTTTTTTTTTTGGTTGGTTGGTTGGTTTTTGTTTTGGGGGGGGGGGTGTGTTTGTGGTTTTGTTTTTCCTCCTGTTTTGTCTCAGCCATATATGGGTAGGAATATTTCAGTCAGTTTGCTAGGCTTTTACAACCATTTATTTTTTCCCTATGAGCTTGTGTTTCATCTGCAGATAACAGTATCTGAAATTTTTCCCCCAAAGAAATAATAAATTCAGCTTTCAAAGTTATCTCAGCAGTAGATGGCACTGCGGGGACTGAAACCTGAAAGAGAAAAACCAAAATGCAAATTCTGCTCTCCGAAAGCACTGTCAGGATTATAATTGCTATAAAATATCCCATACATGCAGGTTACCCTAATAACCATGTATTGATTAGAAATTGTTCCCATAATTGCACTTTTAATGCATGGAGATTCTAAAGGCTTTGCAAATGCTTTGTTGTGGCAAAAAAGGAGGTTGCATGACTGCAAGAAAATAGGCAGCCTACTAGCAAGGAGATTTTGACTTGTGTATTATTTACCACAACATATACCTTATAGTTAAGTCTTTTTTGGAGCTTTTTCTTTTTTTTTTTAATCTGGCTTAAAAGGTAATGAAAGAGCTTTCTATTGTGGGAAGCATTTGATTTATAGTCTGCAAAATATCCTTGCTCTTACATAACAGGATTACACTGAGTTCTTTTCTAGGTCTAATCTCTAATAGATATTGTTATAAAATGATGTTACACTTTCTTTAAGGCATGAACACTTGTAACACTCAGATGGACTGAAGCTGTTAATTGAATGTGCTGTATTTCTTTGAGAAAAGCTGTTGGAAATAAAAGTTACCATGATCAAATCCAACAGAAAGCGAGGTGGATTCCTGTTAAAAAGGGGGGCTCAACCCCACCATCACAGGAGACCTGCTCTTGATTTCAGATTGAAGTGATTTATCAGCACCTGGTCTTTAAGACAAGTCTTTCTCACAGTTCAGCTCCAAACATCCAAGGTCCATTTTTATCAGGGTGGGTAATTTTGGGGTGATCCCAATGGTTTTGCTGTGCTTGTTGGTGTGCTAGAAAACCAATCTCTCCATTCCATGAGAACATTTCCTCCTTGTTTACTTCAGCACTGCATCTTGAGCTTCAAACCAGAGAGTGAGATGTACGTCAGGGAGGGGATGGGCTTCCTGCCAGTGAGTCTCTGAAGGGCAAGAGCTGGATTTGGAGCCTGGTGGGGGAGTTATGGAAATCATCGTGGCTAAGGGAGACTCAATGTGGGTGCAAGCTCCTCTATCACAAGCAAATGCTAAAGGGTGTGTGGTAAGATTGACGTCCCAAAGTAGCGTATTTGCCTCCTGCATCTTCCATTTGAATACAAAAGACACAGCTTTCCAGGGAGAGATTTCAAACCACAATGGCCAAACGTGAAGTCCGAGGAGTGCACTGATAGCTGAGGAGGCTTGGAAACCACAGCTGCCATTAAGGAAAATAATGACACATCCCACTTCAAGGACGTTCTTCTATTTTTTTGATTTCTGTGGGATTTTAGGCTTTGGAGCAGTCAACTAACACATCTATTTGCACATAAAAACCTCAAGTCCGTGGAGGAGCATATGCTTCCTTTGCAGAACCATACACAAAAGCAGAAGAAAGGACAATTGTATTTCTTTGAGTCACATTTGTCTATGTAAGTATGAGGCTGTGCTGGTTCTTGGTAAGCAAGCATTTGCCTAGAAGAGGTGGGGGAAAGATTAAAGAGCTGGGAGAAAGTACTTCCTCGTGTGTAAAAATAAAAAGAACTGTGCAAAACATTTCTTCTGCAGCACACCCTGCCTGCACTCACAGCTGCAACATGTGTGGAAACAAAAAGCACCAATTAGGGCCAACTTCTCCAAAATAAGATAATCTTCTAAAATATGCACTGAAACAAAAGGAAATGAAACCAGTGTGCTTGCTAATGATGTGCGTGCCAGCAGCTAGCTCTTTTAGTGCTGCTTGAAGAAGTCACTGGGAAAAAAAAGAAGGTACTGTTACTGGGATTAATCCTGCATGGATAAGGCTTTTAGCTGGGTATCCCACAGGCACTCAAGCACAACTAGGCTGAACATCAAATTTGGGGTTGCTCATCTCACGCCTATAACTAATATCATCCATCACTTCTGCTGCTCATCCTTATTTCTGAGGCATGAAGGGCTGCTCAAGGATGTTGGACACTTTGTACCAGCTAGGACACCCAAACTGGACATTTTATTCTTTCTTCTTTTATTTTTAATTTGCTTTTCAGCCTGTGAGCTCCCAAAATCAGGAAAGAGGCATTCTGCTGTTACAAACAGTGCTGTTATTTAGCTTAAAAAAGAAAAAAAAAAAAAAGTAAAGGAAATCACCAAATATCATTCTGGGCACACACTGGTAAATTTTGTCACCATGCCAGCACACGATTAAAAAAAACCTGACAGGAATTACCTTTGAAAATAACTTACCATTTCCTCTTCAATCTTTTCATCTCCTTTCACTTTGTTTTGGTTGAAAAGCAACAATAGAATGTCAGAGGTGGGAGGAAAGACATTTTCGTGACAGGATTGTGGAATGCGCAACGGCTTGAGGAAAAGCACTTCTTGCCAGTCTCATTTGTATTCAATAACTCAGTAGGCTTTTCTTTTTTTATGCACAAATATACATGTACAAACACGCAGGTGGTGCCAGGATAATTTTTTCTGCATTTACAGTGCATTTCCTACCTTGCCTTTGTCATCCTTGTTGTTTTCAAATAATAATCATTATCACAAGTTTTCGTTTGAGAAGCAGATCATGCCAGGAATGTAAAGATGGTAGCACTTCATTTCCTGTGATCTTAAAATAAAAATTGTAACTGTTCTGCCCTTGAATTGTGTTGTGTCCTAAGAAGAAAAAGAGTGTAGTGTTGTTGCCTTGTTTGGGTTTTGGATTTTCTTGGCTTCCAAAGGAATAAAGGGACTGAAGCATTAAAAGCTGTTGGGTAGTGTGTATTACTGGTGTTGTTCTCAGAAAACAAAGCCATTCTTCTAAAAGGTTTCAATGCATTTTACCCACTTCCATCCATCTCCTGCTCTTTTGCTCCTCTGTCTGCCCTAAAATTTCAGAACAATATCTTAGGCAAAAGCAGCTTCACTAAATGTTGTTCAGAGTAGATAAACTAAACAAAGATCTGGAACAATGCATGGAGTTTCTGGGTGTGGAGATTCAATCACTTCTTTTGCCCCCATTTATCAGACCAAACATAAACCAGGCCACTCAACTGGCTGCCAAAACATGGCCTTGGAAGCCTTTATATATATATATAAAATTTTTATTTATATTAATATATATCAATGTAATTATAATTAATAATTATAACTACTAAAATAGCACAATTTACATATTTTATCGATCAGATATTATAGTATATATTATGTTTATATTATACACATAATTTTTTAGTACTGGACAAAGTTTTCAGGTTAGCAGCAATTTAAACTCAAAAATGTTGTTTTCATAAAGCCCTGGACAGAAGAAAATGAGAGTGAAAATTTCCCTTTTTTTCATTTACAAAATTTACCCTGGAGAATTCTTTTTGATTATAGTGGGGTTATTCCTCTTTTACAGGGGAAGAGGGAGGTGGTGGGATGTCCAGGGTGGGTGTCCCTGGTAGGATTTTCCTTACTGTCTGCAGCGTGTCCTCCCTGTGGAGCAATGTGGAGAAGGGAGGGAACAACTGACTCTGTGGGAAAGAAAATGCAGCTATTGACTTTGAATTTGCAGGCAGATATCATGGTGATCTCATCTTCACTTCCGGTGATCTCCTTTACACAACTCTATTCTTGTGTGTTCTTATGCATCCACTCCTACCCATTGGTAATTGTAATTCAAAGTGACTTCAAAACAAATCAAATCCACTTCCAGCAGTGTGGTCTGGGGAGTCTAACAATGATTAGTCAGATACTGGTGTGGGTATGACACTAACAGCTGTAAGATTGAAAAATTACCAGTACAGGAACACCTGGAAAAAGGATTGCAATCTCAGTTGGAGTGCTGGGAAACACAGACCAAGAGATATTCACATAACCCACCACTACTCTGTCACCACAACTCATCTTGTTACCCCTTTGATTGTAACTGTTCAAGACAAGCCAAGACAAAAGAAGAGGATCTAGTTTCTTGAAATAAAACTAGAGCGCTGTGCTAAGCAGTGCTTAAACACTTAGAAATACCTTTTCAAATCCATACATGTTGAGCTAAGGAACAAGCAGAATTCAGCCACGCCATAGATTCAGTATTGGGAAAAAAAAAAAACAAGCATCAGGACTGGCACACCCAAAAGCAATGGCATATGGCATCTGAACGCACAGCTTCACACATTTTGGGCATCCCTGCGTTGCTGATGAGACCAGCTCTACCCTGGCATTGATGGTCAGAGTGTAGTCCTTACACTGATAAAGAGGTAGATACCAGCTGAACCAGTCCACCACAGTTCTGGAAATCTTTCTGAGACACCTAGATCTCTTTGCCTGAAAGGCAAAACATCTAATATATTTTATCTACACAAGTATATGGATAATAAGTATCAATATAGGAATAAGCAACAATTCAAGGTGAAGACCCAAACAAAGCTTTTGCAGTGCACAACTAGTGATTCTGTCCCACAGACTCTCAAAAGCAGAGGGGACTCTTCTGCCTTGAACTGATTCAGCTTTTGCCCACAGCGAGTGGGGATTTTATCACTGATAGCAAACAGGAATACAGCTACATCGGTGTACACCAGAGTTTTTACAAATCTTACTCATGCTAGACTCAGGTGCAAGTCCTCTCCATCTTATTTCCACAAGCATTGAAAGGTACCCAATAGCAGCTGACGGTCAGGGCTCTTTTAACACTGGCCAGCTATTGCAGAACTTCACCACTATGCTCACAGAAGACTGCAGATCCAATTTTACATAAGATGAATAGCAAAACTCTGAGCCTTTGGCGTATCAATTTGCCTTGTTTCCTCATGTCCCTGCATCTGTAACAAGGCAGGGGATAATACACCTTTCCTGCATCAATCACCTGCTAGCTCTGGTGGCTCTTGCCCAACCTATCTAATGATCCTGGCACCCAGCCTCCCCTTTGCTACAGTAGCCTCTTTTGTCACTTGTCAACTAATTAGACCTCACAGGCACATTAGCAGCATGGGCAGACAGCAAGGCCTAAAACAATTATAGCTTTTATTTGTTAAAAAAAGCTACCAGATGTTTACTGAGTATTATCCAAAGGGATTTTATGACAGCCTCAGCAGTCTCCCAACAAAACAGCACCTGAGAGTCTCCAAATAGCATGAGTTCATTAATTCCTCAGTAGGCTTGTGTTTCTACAAGGGGCACAGATTTTTCTTTCTTCCTCCAGATATTGCAACAGATATAAACGAAGGAGGATTCCCACTCAGATGACATTGCAGCACTTTTTGGTCACTAGGATATTTTGCAAAGTTTTGGTGCTTCACTGCTCTCCAAGTATCAGAACCTCAGTGAAGGATGGCACTGAATTTTGTGGCTGGAATTTTCTATGACTGTTGAATTACAACTGCAGGATGAGAGACTAATTGGAATTATACATGAAAAAAAAAAAAAAGGTGGAGGGGAAGGCTAGAAACTAATATGAAAAAGGTTACCATCTCTAAAGGACGTGGTAGTAAAGGAGGGAAAGGGCACAAGGCATACGGCAAGGTTATGGTCTGTACAAACTCCTCAGTCTAGTTCATTAGTGAGGCAGTTTATCTCCATTAATGGCACATTATTACCCATTAGTGTGGAGCAAGATTAATCATCAAGTGATCAAAAAAGAAAAAAATAAAGACATCTGTCAATAAGGTATTACCATTCCACACCAGCCATACACCGAGGCAGTGATCCCAGGTCTCCTGATCCTTTCCAGTCTCCAGGAGTTCAGCATCCTCTGTACTTAGACTGCAAGGTTGGACTGCTCTGTATTTGCACTTGGTCAGTTTGGACTGACTGGTCTTGGCTGCTGCATTGCAGTCCAGATGATTTATGAAGTTAAACTGGCTCAGGAAGCCCTTGTTTGTCCACAAGCAGTATTTGCATCTCTGTTTCAGGCCAGGGGAGACTGAGAACATACTCCTTCCAGCACTTTCTGCTACAGCAGGACCTGGAAAGCCAGCATTGCTCATAAATCACTGCATCAGGGGAGAGGCCTTTATCAAGGCAACCCTTTCGTCTGTTCTATATCCGATAGCCATGATTCTGCAATAAAGGCAGAAATACTGTTGATTTCCACAGTAATTTACTACAGGGAAAAATCAGGTAGTAGGTTCAATACAAACTTGACAGTTATAACTAGCACTCAGCTGTGTGCTGAGGAGGTTTGACCTTCTTACCCCACAGGAAAGGAAGATAGGATTGTTTATGGTATTTTCCTCCTATTCCTCATCCCTCACTGCCCTCTTTGTTGCCTCCCAATTTCTCTTTGATTTTACATTTTTAGCTTTTGGCACTTCTCTCTTCTCCAGACTTTTGCCCAAGAGGAGAAAGAAAAAAAAAACCCAGAGGACAAACACTTACTGAAGGAAGGATTGCCAAACAGCTACCAGAGATAGAGATCTGCGATTTCTGAGACTGGCACAAGACAGGAAAAGAAGTGGTGGCATCCTTTACGTGAAATGTGTGTGCAGAATTGGAATTCAGGGGGCCAAGAGGACACTGTTAAGTTCATGCATACCTTCTCAATGGAGGACTGATGAATACTAAACTGAGATTTTTAATTAACTTAAGGTCATGGGGATAAAAAAAAATATTCAGTATCTGGAAGACTTAAAGCTTACCTGCACACATCTCTCTTACCTGGTGCAGTCCAATAACTTGTGGGATACCTACAGTAGAGATAAATACTCTGCTCTTCCTTGATAGTCCCCCATCATTTTGCTAATCTCAGAACCTTTCATCTGCCTGCCTCTGCTCCCTCAAAGCTTTCTCCATGAGGAGCCTGTGGCAGCACAGAAAGCCTAAAAAGTAATGTCTTTAGCCAGAATGCATTTCATACCCTGTTGGCTACTGCAAAGAATACTTTTCCAACACATCTGTAGACAGAGTTTTTAGTATTAAAGAGAGGGAGGTCCTCTACAGTCTGAACACTGTGATGGGAATTACACAATTTGATCCACAGGTGCTTCACAGACATACACGTCTCCACACATTTTCTTGGAAAAAGACAGATGGGCAAAAAGCTAATACGTTGGCCACTTCCAGGCAGTCTTAGTGAATCATCGTTTCACAAGATGCTTCAGTGGTAAACAGGGATGGATGTGCCTCCATGGATGGAGGAGGGTTAGCAGAGTGGCAGGGTCTTGACATGAAGTGTTGGTTGCTTTGCATGCTGGACTAAGAGAGATATGATCCTATGGGTTCGTGGAGTGCTATAATACCTGATATAAAAGAAATCTACTCTGTGAAAAAGCAAAAAACTGTGCCCACCCCATTCCAGGGGCTGCCTTGGCACAGTAGGAAAAGTGATGAACCAGCTGCGCTTGGCTCCCAGCAAACAGGCATTAAAGGAGACTCAAGCAGTACTGAGCTTTCCCCCATAAATCCTTGTTTGTTGCTTTGGGGGGTAACTTTTGGCACCCTATTTCATTTAGAGGTAAAGACACACTGGAACACTGCAGGCTCACACTCTTTTCTTCGGAGGAGGTTGTGATGGGAACTGCAAAAAACATCTTCCAGTGTCTGAACCACCTAAGAAAGAAAATACAAAGTCATACTTTTTCTCAGTCCATGGTCTGACATCTTCCCTTTTCATTTCTTTTTCTTCAGTGGCTGAACACTGGGATCATTTGCCACACTTGAAAAGAATGGATCTTCAGAAGATCATCACAACCCCTATAACTGTCTCTCCTCAGCTCCCAATGTGATTTCTTCAGCTGATGGATTCAGGGCACGTTGTGAACAACATTGAAATGGCTGGTAACCGTGCACCTACCTCCTTGGAGATGTTGAGGTGTTTAAGGAGCCCCTCTTCATCTCTTCCACTACTTAAAAATGCTTCTGTGACATCTTGCAAGGAGAGCAGAGGGCAAGAAACCAGCAGGTTAACACCAGCAGTTCATATTCATCACACAAGCTTTATAATGAAAAGTTAACAGTGGGGAAGCAGAGAACTGAAAATATTCTTTGAGAGCTAAATTCCTCTCAGCTCAATGCTGGAAAACATATATCTGTGAAGTAAGACAAAGAACTATCTATCCTCCTGCCCACCACACCACCAGATGGGTGGGGACATGTGAGCTGATCTGGTTTTGGTTGTCTAAGAGCACAGGTACCAAAGGATCTACAATCAGTGGAGAGAAGGGGCACTTTCAAGGGCAATTGAACCCAGCTGCTTTTAAACCCACCTCAGGAAAGCATTGCAATCCTCAGAAAGGGCTTGTTTCACCACTGGGTATTAGACATGGTAGTCCCCTCACATGCTCTCTACCACAATAGGAGCTGTGAGGTTCTGCAGTCCTTGTAAGGTCTTGCCACTTTATCACCTACGAAAGCAAGCAAATTGAAAGCCTTGCTCTTCAGGGTAAATCAAGAAAAAATGAAAGTAAAATTGACAGCAATAGTAATTTCTGTGGAATGGTGTATTACTAGCAGTGTTATTGCTTCCACTGACTTTATTAGAGTGTATACACAGTGTGCAATAATGTAATTAGATTTCACAATGTGTAATAATGATTTTTTATGCAACGCAACAACTGTGCATTAGAGAAGGGAATTGGTTCCCATTACAGAGCCAGCACAAATCTTGGGCCAATACTTCATACCTGACAATGCATCTCTTGGGTCACAGGTCTGGGCTACAATCCAGTAAGAGCTGGAGAGTAGCCTAGGGCAGGGATTTATTCACTGTGGCTCCAGAGATGTTCCTGTGCTTTCTCCTGCCCCATGCTGTATGGGCAGCATCACCAGATTCCAAGAGAACCCAGTGCACAACTCCTTCATGACTGAAATGCTTTAAGGAGAAGACAATCCTTTTATAGAGTAAGGAACATTTTTAACTCCCTTGGACAAATTTTTTTAGGAGCTAAGACATATCCACAACACATGAACCTGCCCAGACAGGAAGAAAATGAGCAGCACAGATCCAGAGCTATTCACTGTGCCCAAGTGCAGCTGCTGAGGTGCTAGTCAGCTGACTGGCATAATTTACCACTTAGCACAGTTGGGGACAAATAATTGCCAGCATCATGTCTCCCATTCTGGCCCCCGGTGACTGAAACACCTGTGGCATATGCTAGAAAAGGGCACAACAATGGCCATTTTGCATGTTTAGTGGTGCATCTGAAAGCAGCAGCATGAGAAGTGCAACCCTCAGCTTGGCTTAATCCTGCCCAGCCAGTGGCGCTCCTCAGCACTGTGACTTGCTTCTGAAATCTAACTGTGACAACAAATATTTTACCACTTCAGAATAACTAACTTTCACTTTCCCTCTGAGCGGGCTTGTTTTAAACGCCACTTGCTCTTTCACTACCATTAATGAGCACGAGTTGATGCATTTATTCTCTGCTGCACTTTCCATAGCAAATCATGGCTTTGCTGCAAAGGTACAGAATATTAGAGCCACAATTCCATTGGCAAGATTTTTTTGCTTGTGAACCCGTTAATATTTTCCCTGAACATTTTTCTGACTCGTCTTGCTAGAATAGAGAATTGCTCTTTTGCACGTCTATTCCCATTGCTATTCCCTTGGCTTGAGTGAAATATATATGAGATGACTCAGAGTTTGAACTCTCAGTATATGTTTCTAATACAAAGTCTCTGTGTGTCTGGGGACTTAAGACAGATATTTAATTTTAGATAAGAAATACCGGTGACATCATGCCTTTGATTTCTTTGCTGGATATCTGTGCAGCCTGCACATGGTGAAGCTCTTCAGCCATAACAGCCTCATTGCATTTAGGAAGCTGCTTAATATTCAGCATATGTACAGAGCAGCAGGCAGCCACTGGTCCTCTTGGATGGTGCTTAGCTGGAGTGCACAATAACCCTGCTGAATCCAGACAACAACACATATGTAAGAGTAAAGGATATTGCAAAGAACACTACATTTTCTAAGACATCTTTGTGCACCTGCTTCATGCCCAGGACATCAAAGCTCTAAGCAGAGCACGTCAGCTTGAGCATCAGCTACTCTTACCCCACAGCCACCTTGCACATGTTGGTTTATGCCCCCTCAACACACACAATGGAGAGGTTGAGTTTAGCCTTACCATCAGTGACTTCAGCTTCCCACAGCAGCAGATACCAGCAAGTGCATCCAAGCAGAAGGAAGCATGCACATAACAGCTTCATTTTAAGCTTTACATATTAAAAGAAAAAAAACCAAAAACATGTCTTCATTTAATTTTGAGACATGACTAACTAAAAGCTTATATGCATGGAGGGAAGCTAGGAAAAGAAATCAGACTCCTGCAGCAACACCTTTTAATCGAGACCATTTTGATGACATTACGGTGACAAATTTTCAGCCTTTCCTTCAATTTTATACCTTCCTACACAGTAAGTGTTATCTAAAAAGATCTAGGAGAGCTATTATCATGGATAAACAGGGCATTAGATAGGAAATAAAATCTAATTGCTGAGACACGAGTCAAACTGCAGTATTTGCACATCAGGACAAACAGTTAGCATGTGGGGTGTCCTACCAAGGGATCCAACAAGGTCTTCACTCTTCAAAAAACTCCAGTCAGTCTTGAAACATCTTCCTAAAGTTCAGCCAGGAGTTACAAATTTGCTCCAAACATTATCGGCTTCATCTCTTTGAACTGCATAAAGGAAACCTTCCTCAGCATCCCCGTGACCTTGCGAAGGGGCCTCTAAACAACACCCAGACATGCTGCTGTTACTTCTCCAATTAGGATCCGGAGCTCACATCCAGGTGGGCACAGAGCTGATTAAAGCAGCTCCTAGACTTCAACATACTTATAAGGTTTTTCCCTTTTTATTTTTTTAAGCCTTTGTCAGATGCTTCTAATTACTCTAAATGAATAATGAACAGACCTGCAAACTGAAACAATTGGACTTGTTCAGCCTGGAAAAGAAAAGGCTTAGGGCTGACCTAATTGCAGCCTTCCAGCACCTGAAGAAAGCCTATAAGAATGAAGAAGAGGGGCATTTTACAAAAGTATGTAATAAAAGGACAAGGGGGAATGGTTTCAAACTGAAAGTAGGTTTAGATTAGATAGTAGGAAAAAATTCTTTACTGTAGGGATGGTGAGGGACTGGAACAGGTTACCCAAAGAAGATGTGGATGCCCAAACCCTGAAAGTGTTCAAGGACAGGCTGCATGGAGATCTGAGCAACGTGGTCTAGTGAAAGTTGTCTCTGTTCGTGGCAAAAGGCTTGGAACTAGATGGTCTTTAAGGTCTCTTCCAACCCAAACTATTCCATGATTCTGTGATTATGGAGCTCACAATTAAGAGACAAAAGCTAGATGAGAAGAAATGGTGGGGACCCAGCTGAGAGCATTCCAAAGGCATGTCTAATCCAACAGCTGGAGACCTCCTCAGGTAACATAAGCTTCTCAGCTCCAGGGCTGTGGTTCGGTACATCATCGTGGCCTCAGGTCAAAATCAGCCCATGGCATATTTGAGGATGGCAGGTTCTAAAGCCTGAAAGCCACAAAATTGGTGCATATATGAGCTGGCTTTTATATAAATAGCTCATAAAGCATCCATGATTGTTTAGCTAGTACTTATATTTTGGATTAATTTTGTGTCAGCATGTAAAAAGTCATGAACTGGCCACAGAAATAAAGCATCAGCGATGTTACCCATGAACTGTGAGCTAACAACAGTTCTGCAGCAACTGGTTCAATGGTTGTGAGATGTACCCCTCAATATCCCGCTCTTGTGAGCCCATGCTGTTGAAGGTATGGCCCAGGGTGCTGACATACAAAATTTACTCCCCTTTTAGCACTGCCTGCTGGTAAGTCATTTTCCAGGCATATCTAACACTATTGTAATTTTTTATGTAAAAAAATATGGTTAAAAAAAATCACAGCAGTGTGAAGTATGGCTGAAGACTCAGCCGGGGTGTTTCTTTGCTTCCTCAGGGAGCTATCAATTACTTCTGACCCTGCAACAAGAGATTGTAGGTGACAGGCTTGTCTTTCTTTTTTTTTTTTTCCTTCCCTTTCTTTAAAGTGTAAAATGGTATAATATCTTACTGAAGCTCATTGTACATCACCTTACTGGTGTATTGGGTCAGGGAGTCCATGGGTTAATCCTGTGATGGGTAATGAAGCATTACTTATAACTACATTTAAGACTTTAGTTCTTCATTTCCCTGCATAGTACCACTTGCTGTATTACCTATGGTGAACTGCAGCACTCAATTCACCTTCTGTGGACACTACTTATTATTTTATAGGCCTCTAACATGTCACTTCTGTGTCTCTGCACTAAAAATATTTCTAAATGGCTTCTAACAGGAAAGTCTCTACTTTGATTTAATAAATCCTTTTAGTCTCCTTATTCCTTGGTCCTCAGAAGAAGCAGAGTGGTCCAAAGAAAACATGTGCCACTGATGTGGAACCTAGGATTAAGGCTCCTTGAGATGTTACACCCTTAAATGCACACTATAGCCTGACTACTTTCCCAGCTGAAATACATAAGGAGCAGATGCTTGCCTTGACCCCTTTGACCAGGCTTTCTTCAAGCTGTTGCAGGGGGTATGGCCTGAGCAATTGAGACACAGCTTCACAACATTTTATCTAAAATTGGGATTTTCTCATAAGGGAAGGCAGCAGAACTCACCACACTGGCATGTTCATGGGCCCTGCTTTGCAGATTGGCATTATTTGGTCCCCAGGCCCTGGCCAGTGCTGCCCCCTGATCCAGCAAAAAGCCACAGATGGCCAGCAATGATACCCACCACATCTCAAGCTGTGGGGCTCCTGCCTGTGCACTGGCCAGTGACTCCTTGCTGATCTGTTAAACTTGCAGCAATGTTTCTAAGTGTTGGGATATTTATGATTACTTTGACACACTACCACTCAGATCTCCCATATTAGGGTTGTATTATTTTTTATGTGAAATATTGCAGCAGCTAATTGCAATTACCAGAAAGCATATACAAGAGAGCTTGTTGATTGCCAGTAGACAAAGACACTTTGGAAATCTTGGATTTTGCTATAGATGAAAGCCTATAAATTTTAAAATAGAAACCATGTTATCATTTACAATTTCCGTTTGCTAACAAATTCTGCTAAACAAAATTGGTGGCTGATTAAGTAAACATTTATACATAAATAAAACAGTGAAGATCTCTTCAGTTATTGAGATGCAGCCAGTTCAGTCTCTCGTAAATAATACAGTGATGAATTCTGGCGTTACAGTGCATGATAAAGCTACCTAGTCTCAAAGTCTTAGGCAAACTAATCCATACGCATGAATCAATCAGTTCATTTTAGTCATACTGGCGTTACATAAATGTCACTAAAATCAATGACTGAAAGACATAAAAGATTAATAAGTTCTCATGTGGTACATCTAACTGGGATGCAAACCTACAGCAGATAACTTCATGCTGAACACAACTATACAGGTCGTTTGAATAAGTCATTTTAATAGAAAACTCAAGGGCAGACCGGTGATGAGCAGGTGTGGATGAGAAAAATCTGATGTGTTATTAATTTCAGACAATGCCAAATTCTTTTTCATAATGTACATTTTATTAATGCTCTCCATGATAGCTTTTCATACTGGTTCACCACCAGGAGTACAGTAATTACAATGTATTAAGATTCATTCCATGCCTGAGGAGTAAGGAAGTCCAGGTAAGATATGGAAAGCAAGTGAAACCTCAATCACTATTGACTCAGGGCTGGATTAAATAAAAACTCTGCCCCAGTGAACCCCGCAGCTGGGTGGGTTTGGTAACAGCACCTCCCAGACACAACCTTCGGTGAATATCTGCCTCCTCCTCCTCACTGGCTCACCTTCGCACGTAACCTGTGTGACATTGATGCAGATGCAGCAGATGAGATTCATCATTTTTATGAGGACTTGGGGTTGGTCTCATCTTTACAACTGTCAGTTACTGGGTGTCAGCCTCTTCAGGATTGGAAAGAGAGAGAAACATTGCAGGTTGTTGTAAATGCCTCCAGGAATAACTCTTCTAAACATAACGGCAAGGGTTTAAGGCGTGGGATGATGGGATTGTCTGGGGAGAGAAACTAATAGTGAGGGCTATAATGAAAAAAAAATCCACCACTCAACCCAACCCAGGGGATTTCTGCTTCCCAGCAACCTAGCGAAAAACCAGGGAATATCTTCTTTCCTGCAATTGCAACCCCCCTTCCTTCCCAGGCAGCAACTCAGACCTCCCCAGGGCCAGGAAACCTCAGGCTCAGGATTTATCACTGCCCTGCAGGGCTCCAGAAACCTTAAGAATGGTCTCCTCATGACTGTGAAAGATTGTGAATTTCCAAACTTTTTGGAGGTATTAATTTTGCTTAATACACTGCCTGACTTTCAGAACATTTCTGGTGAGTTGTACATAATTTCCAATATTTTTCTCCCTGGAAAAAAGGCCAATAGTGAAGACCGGGGAAAAAACCACAGCCTCACCAAGATGATGGTCACGGTGCCTAAGTACAATATATGAGGCTGGAGAAGTGTGCAAAGGAAGAGGTGTCCACATGTGGCAGATGAAAGCAGTGTCTTCTGTGCACTGGTTTGATAAATAAATAAATGGTTTGATAAATACATAAATGACTTGGCACTACCAGTTGTTAGGTGTTAATGGCAACAGCAGCCACACAGAAACAGATGACAGAGGAGGTAATTCAAGTACCCAGGAGGGAAAGACCATCCTTGCAGCTCACCTTAAACCATTGCAAATAAATAACCTCTCTAGATACCCACACCTCTTGGTGAGTTGAGGCACTCACCATTCCGTGCAAAGGTATGGGAGCTGTGCCACCACCATTATTCTAAATATGTGCAATAGTTGGTTCATAGTATCTAGCTTTTTAATGAGGAGGATACTACAGCTTGATCCTGCTTTCTAGCAAAATGCTAGGCTGAAATGCTTTGTCTAGAGAAAGTTATTCTGGGTAACTTTCAAAAGTATCTTTTTTTCCCCCTCAAGTATATGTTTTTCCTAATTTCATTTTTGTTTTCCAATTTCCCTGTGCTGTGCTGCCTGAATTCACATGGCTGGACTCAGAGTAAATAAGGCATAAGTAAGCTTTGTGTTGTGAAGGATGAAGGGAAAAATCCAAGGCTCCTCTCCAGCTTCCATCAGTTACCACGCTGCATCAGCCCCCATCCTGCAGGTGCCCACGCCTGAGCACAGCCCTGTTCTGCTGGAAGTGTTTGCAGATGGCCACTCTTGTGGCACAGCAGAGGACAGTGGATGACAACTAAATGGGGAGCAGAGATTCAAAAGCTTTTATTCACCTAACGCCACCTCCCCTGCCACCATCTGCCACGCCTCATTCCCTGGAGAGCTGCAGACACTACTCTGCACTCATGCTAATAAAGCTGGACCTGGCAGCATTATTTATGACTTCTCAAATGTGTTTGGGCATATGAAGGTGAGTACAACATAAACATCCATATTCTCTCTTCTCTCATGGACACAGCTACACGGACGAGGGGACCTGCACTGGCTGGCAGCCACCTGCACCAGGCACAGTCTTGCACACGCATTTGCAAACACGCTGAGGAGAACTGCACATACAGGCACTGGCTGACATGAACACAGATGTCTATGCATGCCTTCATTTACCCAGCTGAACAGTTGGCCCAACACCATTAGTAAGCCTTCAGGGTTTCTTTTTTTATCCTTTTTTCTCTTTTCTTTTCTCTTTTCTTTTTTCTTTTCTTTTCTTTTCTTTTCTTTTCTTTTCTTTTCTTTTCTTTTCTTTTCTTTTCTTTTCTT
>JAWWEW010000131.1:17430632-17594631 GCA_035583185.1 Anabacerthia variegaticeps | reverse complement strand
TTTTCTTTTCTTTTCTTTTCTTTTCTTTTCTTTTCTTTTCTTTTCTTTTCTTTTCTTTTCTTTTCTTTTCTTTTCTACCAATGCTAAAAGCCTGGGGATAACCACACTGATGGGGTTTGCATCCCTCTGGTGATTTCTGCCCATCCCACCCCTCCCGCCCCCTCCCACAACTGCATGAAGCAGCCCAAGTCCTCTGCAGGCTGTAGCTGAGTATTTACACAGCAGAGACCACGGGCCCAAGGAGTCCACCCTGTTTACAGGGATGAAGGATAGAGTGTCTGCTAAGTCCTCTGCCGGATGGGTCCATCATCCTTCAGGTGCCTCCTGCACCCACTGTGACTGTACAGCTTGGCTGTGAGATCCCATGCCAGTCTCCGCCAGGCAGACTACTCCATGGTTTCCCATACGTCCATCCCCAGCTGAACTGATTGAGAAACGCCATCTTCAAGATACTAAGGCTCATTTTTTTCAAAAAAATATCTCTATTTACACAAGACAATAAAATCTGAGTAGTTTTCCCTCAAGAAGCTTTTGTCAAACGGAGCTGCTGCTGGACACATGCGCCAGTCCTTATTTACAAGCAACAGCTTTGCTTGACACTGCTCTGTTGGCAAGTTCAGCTTCTTCTGGTGTAAGGACTATTTATTTGTCCCTCTTTTCCTTCTCTTGCTAGCTCTTTGCACAGACAGGTCTGTATTTACAACAATGACCTGGATCCAGTGGGTTTACCTTTATACAGCCCAGCTTACAAGCACAGAGAGGGGCTCAGGATGGTGCATTGAGCACACTCAGCCATCTTGAAGTGTTACCAAGTTGCAAAGTCAACATTTGGAGCAGACGAAACTCATTTCTTATTACAAAAGACAATTTTCACCCATTCTGTTCATCTTAAAAAACAGACGAGCGACCAAATGGCAAGGGCACTTTCCAGGGCACTGCCATGCACAGGGCAGCAAGAATCTCAGCTGGGCTGTTTTCTCCTTGGGGATGCAAGGGTTTGCTGAGGATTTTGTTGAGGCTGGTTTCTCCTGCCTCTCCTGTTGCACTATCCCAAGTGAGGGATGGGTAAACTGAGGCACAGAGGAGCTGAGGTGATGCGCTGGCATGGGCTTGCTGGGGCAGGCTTGTTGGGAGCCCCAGGAACTAGATGACACTATCTTCCATGGTGACTCGCCTGAAGACTGGCTCCTGCTTGGGCGTCCTTCCACTTTCTGTGAAAATAAGGGGAGAGCAGGTAAAGCCCCAAAACAGGACCCTGGAGCAACCACCAGCTGATTTCAAGACCATTTCCACCCCCAAATCAAGCACAGGATGCCTGGGCTTGCCTTGAAAAGGAAGGCTTGCTCAGGACAGCAATGAATGCATTTATGGGTCAGCATCCCACCAGGAACCTTCTCCCATCCTTTTTGCTGAATTTGATACTACAGTTTTGCCTGGCTTTGGCCTCACAGGAGCCAGTTATTTGTTCAATGGTGTAAGGACCAGCAGCATTGGCACCTGCTGCCTTGCTCCTCTGAGTTTAGCCCAGCTCAAGCAAGGAGAGCAGAGAGCTGAACTGCAACCACCAGCTTGTACCAACCCAACAGAGCTTGTTTGAGCAAACTGCATTTTTTGTGGTGTGTTCACCTCCAGGGCCCCCTTAATAATAAATAGTCAGTATAAATGACTGCAGAATAAACAGATTTGTTTTGCTATCAGACATTATCTGAAGAGCACTTTACATCCTGAGTGCTCTGCTTTACAGCTGCCTCTATAATCACTATAGCCCCAGGAAGGAAAACACCTCCTTTCACGAGCGCAGGTTGGGAAGACACAGCCGCATGCACTTTGGGATGAACACATGCAGACTTTTTAAAAAATAATATTTCAGGGAGAGGTTAAGATAGACTAGACACATTCAAGAAGAATCAAGAGGTATCCTGGAGCCATTTTCTAAGCATAAATCACTTCACCCTATTTCCTACCCACCGAAATCTATGTTGCTCTGTGTGTCATCACAGAAAACATCACAGGGAAAGTGGTGCAGGCAGAACTGGCAACTTTTCAGGCATCTCCAAGCATGGCTATTTTGACTGATATTTTTGATCTTTGAGGAGCAAGGACTTTCATACTTGTTGCTCATCTCTTATTTTTACTTTTTTGTTTTCCCCAAGCAGTGGGATGAATTTTGTCCTTTTGTTTCCACTGCTGCTGCTAGCTTAGTGGGCTGCTTTGCATTGCAGCACAAACCATAAGTAGCTGAAAATGCCTGGGTGCACAGTGTATCTCAGGGGGAAAAAAAAATCAAAAATCCCACCTATTTAACATGAAGCACTCTTCCTGGCTGATATCAACAGCAGTTTAAGCAATGAGGCCTTTTATCTCTAAGAATGGCAGCAAAACAAGCAAGGAGATGGGTGAGGGAAAGGTGACCAAAGGGCAGAGCTGAGACACACAGAAAGCAACTCTTCCATTTATGAGGGAGGAACTTTCTCAAAAAAACAAAAGGGCTGTTTGGTGGCAAACCAAAAAACCTTTTGTTCTCCTTTTTTTTAGGTGAGGAAACCGGGGCTGGCCAGAGCAGGCACCCAACAGCCACAGCAAGGCAGTAGCCTGACTCAAATTCCCTTCCTGTTGCACATGAGCTAATCATACAGGACCTTGCACTTCACTCCAGCTGCCTAAAGAACACACCTGATAAACTGTTTCTGGCATGTTTCAGCCAAAGGACAAAGCCTTGATGGAAATTAGGGGGCTTTTTCTTTTAATTTTTTCCTGGCAAGGCCCATTTTCCCACAACCCCTTTGTAGCTCTTGTGCAACCAAGTCCTAAGAGATGTTCAGGGTGCAGTGCAGAGAAGTTCAGGGTGCAGTGCTGCAGCTTCCCAAATTGCATACCCAGACATCCTCCACCCAGTTTGCTGACCGCTTGTTTTTTTCACATTCATCTCCCGAAACTATTTATCAGTGGATGTTACCAGAGCCTTGTACTGCTGAAAGGTGAAGGCTTTGCTGCCAGTGGGACACAAAGGCTGCAGGGCTCATGCCTGCATTGAACTTTCCTGCCACAGGGACCCAAATTTAACTCTGCCTGAGATGCCTCGAAGAGAAGTGGGAGAAGACAGGCTGAAAAGAGTTTTATTATAGCCATAATTTACGCATCAAGCATCCTGCTGCTGGTAATAACCTTTCCAAAGTTGTAACATAAGATACAGTTGATTACAAGTGGCAGTCGGAGATACTGGGTCATCTGTACAAGTCCTCCCATGCACATCAGCTGAGGAGGTTGTGGCGCAGCTATGTTCATGTATTCTAAGTTCCTGTTTGGGGTTTTCAACAATGCTGTCAAAATACCAGGCATTTGCTTCCAACACATAATAATTGCTCTGTATACCAGTACTTTTTGTTTATTTATTGAGGTTTTAGCTTGGGTTTTTACATGGGTACAGTGTATTTAAGGAGTAGAAATATAAGAAAAGAAAGTATGTGGAGGATGAAGAAATAAAAAAGACAGCAAACACTTAGGATGTATTTTTTTGTTCTTGGCATTTTGGTGAAGAAGACTATCACCATCTGTCTGGCGTATCAAATACAATACACAGTAAGCACCTGTAAAAAACTATTTTGATGTGAAAAAGGAACATTTCCAAGCTATCCTGGCTAGTCTCAATATTCCAGCTTTAAAAAGACTGCCTCTTCTGCACTGGGATGACAAATGATCTGGTGTACGATCCATGCATCCCTAGAGCTTGCCAAAGCCTTTGGAAGAGCAAAACTGGTCCTATGCCAGCTACCTGTGCTGAATGAAATGTCTCTCAGTCCAGAATGGGGAGTGCTGCTGGCCTCTCAGGGGTACCCCAGTGCTCTCCCCTGACTGCGTTGGCAATGCCACCGCTGAGGACGGTCACCACTCACGCAGCCATCACTGCCTTCCCTGGGAGCACTAATCACAGATTTTTTTTCTGGTTTCAGCTTTGCACTGCAGGATGTTCTCCATGCTGTTACCAGAGAGCCTGCGACAACATGACATTTATATAATGTTCATGAGCACAGACTATTTAAACCCTAAAATATTCATTAAATAAAATTTGCATAGAGTCTAGCTGAATGCAGGAGATAGCTAAAAATAAAGTACTTTTCTTTCCAAAGGTAAGGAGGAGATCAGGGTGTGACAGATGACCAAGCCAGTGCTCTTAGGCTTTCCTGAGACAGGTTATTAATAAGATGAGCTATCTTTTCATCCCTGTTGACTAGATAATTCTGCAGGTTATTATATTCTTTATAAACTAGTGAGATGAAGAACATATGGGTGTGTGTGAGAGAAAGGCCAGCTGGTCAGAGAAGAGGGAGGAGATTGCAGGCAATAGGGACACATATAGACACAGAATGACCCCCAGGAGCTCAGTGCCTCCCACCATTACCACTGTATCCCCCAGCCCTGTGAAGCATCTCACTGCTTATTACCTGGGGCAGGGAGGAAAGAAAAAGATTGGTCAACAACCTCAGATTTCAAAAAATTAAAAGCAATCAACGGGTGGAAATGAACAGCATCATGGTAAGTAATGTTGTCTACATGGTGCCTCCAAAGCTATGAAGAATACCCCTCACTCTCAGCAACTCTCCAGCCCAGTCTTTCTTGGCATGTCTTTGATCTTGTGTTTCTCCTTCACATAGTTCAGGGAGATTTTTACAGTCTCTTATGGCTCTTGCAGAAAATGGGTAGGAATTGCCTGCTAGAGTCAAAGTGTCCTTAAGCAGTAAACTGGCGTGCCAGCTCATTATGGGGTAGTCTGCAATGGAATTACACAGAAAAAATAACTCAGTCCTGTGCAAATTGGAAAGAGCAAGTGAAAAAAGGGATTCACAAGTTGCAAAGCATCCCAAAATGATTTCCTGGAAAATGCAAGACATGGAGCCTTGCACTTCTCCATCCATCTCTTCTCACCTGCAAGAAAGACTTTCTGAAGGGACAACTAGAGCATTAATGATACACTCCAAACATGACTGGCAACCTGTGCTTCCCAAAGGCGGTCCCACGTATCAGCTGATGTTTTCATCAGATCAAGCACTACCTGTTGGCCTCTATTCTCTTTGTTTCACTGAAAGTGGGATGCTTATTGCAGCAGAATGATGAAGATTTAATCTTCTCCCTATAAGGCAAATCTGCTTGTTTTTGTTTTGTTTTGTTAAATGAAGCTCTAAAAAGGACGATCCCTCCAGCAAAGGGCTGATTATCCCCTTGAACCCAGCTTGCAAAGTTATGTGCCTCAAGCATGATCATGGATTTAATACGATAATAAGTACTGCCTCTTCATCAAGCTGTTTTCTCACATCCCTGCCTTGGGTCAGCATTAAGAAATGCCTTAGAAGTTTTTTAGCTCTCCCTCCTACCCCAGGAACATTGTAGGCACCAAGGACTTAAGAGTGACTTAATTTTCACATGCTGCAGTCTGCACAGAAGACACCACTACATTGCCAGTCACGTAAGAATTAAATTTAGTGAGCTATTTATCAACAAGCAGAAATCTTCACCATGCCCATAATCAACTATCTGACACAACAAAGTCTGTTCCCAAGGGGAAAAAATTTCCAAAAATAATCTGCATCCTGTTCCCCTCTAAAAAGCCCCCAACTAAATTACAGTCTTAAACCATTTTTGGCTTAATAAAATTAAAATGAATAATATCTATTTTCCCTCTGTTTTGTGATTCAGCTGTTTCTATAAGAAGCACCAACAGTGAATCCTATGGTGTTAGAATGGCCTGGAGACAGAAATAATCAGCTTGAAAATAAACAGCATTTTTTTGCAATCAAAGTTCTAATATGCATGGTAGGTTGGTGGAGTGAAGCTTGAGTGAGAAGGGATGGAGGAGAAAAACAGCCTGCACACTGATAAATCTGAAGTACACTGAAAGGCTGAGGAAGAATAACCATTTGTAGTAAAGGAAGTCAAAGATTTTTTAGTAGAACCAAAATTATCCCATACCAAATCCACCACTGTTTCAATCTTGCATAGTTTCAGGAACACTGGTAAATGCTGTGTTATCACCTGCCTCCCAATTTACCATGATATTTGCTATGGTGTATCTTACCCTCTGCAGGAATTCAATCCGTCCATATCCCTGGAAAACTATTTTCTGAGTCTAATACAGTAAAAGAGCTTTTACATTCTCCAAAGTAATTATTTAAAGCCTCAGCAGCCTCTATGGGGCTGCAACATTGATTGCTATGACCACATGAGTCTGAAACACCTGCTTTGCCTGCACACACAAGTCTACCCTGCACTGTCCAGTTCCATCGCTGGTGGCATGGAAAATAAAATAAAACAGGGAGGCAGCATCAAGTGCAAGAGCACAACCTGGCTGGTCAGTGGCTGTTCTGCTATGAAGTTAGGTGATTCCCAGTGTTCCAATAGGAAATGCTCCCTTGCCGAAACTTAGACCCAGCAAGAGGTGTTGCTGTGACCAGTGCTGGGTCAGAAATCAAGTTTCCTCCCCAAGATGTTTTGGCCAGAGTGGCTGGCTGCACAAAGGACTCAGGTTACTTAAACCAGACTCTTTTGTAGGCCATGAATACCACCAAATACTATCACCACTGGGTCTCTCCCCTGACAAGACTCTGCTGAGCAGCACGGAGCAGCAGCATCCCAGCACGAGGATAACCCCATGATGGAGCAGAGCTGCTGCATTTATCCTCCAACACTGGGAATGTCTTATCTAACATGGGCCTCACCCACCTGCTCCAACTCTTTTGGTTTTTACCCAGCATGATAGGACTTGGATAGATGCAGTTTGGATGGAGGCAGCACCAAGTCCCAAAGCCCAGGGCATGGGAGGGCTTTGCGTACTGAAAAATCATTACCAATCGTGTCCAGAGGTGCTTATTTTCCCTGTCAACATTTTTAGTCTATTTTGTGCTTTTCTGTATTCCTGATTGCTCTTAAGGAATTTGAAGGGGGAGGCTGCAGGAGAGTAGTGAAGTGCCAGTGGGCCACTGGTAGTGGTAGAATGGGAAGGGCGATGCAGCTGAGGATGGTGATGGCACTTGCCATATGCCCAGAGCAAGAAAATAAAGAGACAGCAAACAATGACTGAGAAGGCCTAACGGGGACTTGTTTTACTCTTTGACATGCTACCAGCAGTTTTTAAACTCAGAACTGAAATTAAAAATAAAGCAAACAAAAAAACCCCAACCCCCCAAAAAACCCATTACAATGATTAAAAAATATGACACATGAAACACTATACTCAAATCATCCGCGTGTCGTTGGCTACTTTATAAAGTAGGCACAAAACAGACCTAAGATCACCTGCAACAAATGTCAACCAGTGTTGTTCTTGCCCCTTAACAAGTACCACTAGCCTGATATTTCCAGTCAGCCATAGCTGCATAATCTTTGTGCTTAATTTGCTCAGCTTAGGCCTCCTTTCTTTGGCATTGCTCACCCATGCCGTAAAGGAGTGGAGACTCCTACTGAAGACGACAGTAATGGAGAGAGGAACAACAACAACAAAAAAGGAGAGATTAATTGTACAGTACATACATACAGTATCTTCTAAATCGTGATCAGTTGTTTATTGGTTGGCAAACAAGCTTCACTTTTACAACAAATATTAGTAATGAGGTCATTCAACTGTTGAGACCGTACAAAATGGATCATAAATTAAAAAAAAAAAAAATAGAGAAAAAGAATTCATACTCCGTGCTGCTAATTTACCTCCAGAAAGCCTATGTTACTTAAAAATCCTGTCAAATAAATAAATTTCCTGTTACGAAAAATAATGAACAGAAGACTTTTTATTAAAAATCACTGCAAAGTACTTTTTAGCTCACTACGCGTCAATCTATTTTCTTCTTAACCACTGCAGTACAAGTGCCTAAACTGGGACCAGACTGAGCCGAGAAGCCCTTTGCTCCTCCAGGGAAATGGCCGTCTCCTGTAGAATCCCCACTATGACTATAAAAACCCTCTCAGTCCCTGGATGTGACCTGATGGCCTGGCTGAGGGGCTACTCGCCAAAGACGCTTCACAGGATTATCACCATGATCGGTTGTGCACTGACAATGAGGAAGTTTGCCCTGCTCTAGTCTGCCAAAAGGTCTGCTGGCAATACACCAGCCGAAAAAACTCATACAGCAAGGAAATAAAAAGACTGCCTTGGCTGAAAAGAAATGGTGATGGTGGTATTAAAAATGGTCCTTAGAAAGTGATGTTTGGGTTTGTTTTTTTTGCCCAGTGAGATTTTTTTACTGGGATAGGGAGCGGACAGAGGGAAGGGGCAGTGGAAGAGGCAAAACAAAATTTTTTAAAAAAAAAAAAGGAGTTATGAAAAACCTTGCTCCTACTGGTAGACAAACTTACAAGACCAGCACAACAGAAAAAAGTTCTTATTTTTTTTTTCACTACATTAACAGGGACGCAAGTTCTGGAGGAACAGAAAGCAGACTATATGTGCAATGCTAGTATCTGTACATTACATAGAAATTGTTCGCTTCTCTTTTTCTGCCATTAGTTTTTATCATCCGTTAATACAGCAAAATGTAAAATATGCCTTTAGCACAGGATTCTAGGATTCCCTTCCATCTCATTAAATTTGTTCATGTTTTGTTTGCTCCCACAGCAAAGGGCGCTGCAGTGAAACCAAGTTGTGAGTGACCATAACCCATGATGTGATCTGGATTGGTAAGAAAGAGTTTTGCTAGCTTGTTTTATGCAGCGCTCCCACCTAGATGCGTCATTGCTACTAGTTTCAAATGCACATTTTTGGCCTTTTATTATTTTTTTCCCTTGTAAATCAGGTCCTCAGTATTAAGAGCAACACAGCATCAAGGATTGTTTAAACAAACACGGCATAACTTGAGAAGGCCACGAAGTGTGCCGTTATCTATCTCTTTCATTAACATAATGAAGTCTGTCTGGAGGGAAGAAGGATGGGAGGATAAGGGGGGTGTGTGGGTAGCAGTTACTGTCCTCTCCGGGCTGGCCTAAAAATTCCAGTAAAAAAAGTCTGAGAATTTCCTTTTGAACAGCATGAAGATTTAGGAGTACACACAATATTACCACTGTTTGGATTAACTCAGAACAGTAAACCGAGCATTATGGAGAGGCTTTTAGTTGTCTCTTTGCTTAATTTTTTGCTGAATCTTCTATAGACTAGTGACCAAGTGAGCGGGTCCTTTTGCATTGCCGTCCGGGGGGGTTCCCTCTTTGTTTGGTGGGACTATAAAACCATCGCTGCTGCCTCGACCTAGCTGGTAGTAAGTGTGTAGCTGATGGACGTGGTTCCTGGAGCCAAGGTTGGGCATGCTTTTGTAGTAAACATCGTCGGCATCGCCACCGCCGCTTTTGGCTGGTGGAGGATCGGTCTGGGTGCTGGCAGTGACACTTTCCGTCATGGGCATGCCAGCCAACGCAGGCATACTGGTGTAGAGAGAATCCCTGTTGGGCGACTGGAGGTCGTCCGTGTGCTCGTTGGTCAGCAAAGGGAAAAAGCTCTCACTGTTGTCTTGCGGGATGCGCCGCCGACTGTAGAGATGGGGCTGGTGGTTGTCTGCCGAGTACACCCGGGGAGGCAGCAGTGGGGCGTCCGACTCCTCGTGGATGAGCTCCAGGCCCAGGCTCTCCTCATGGGTGAAGGAGGTGGCGTCATCCAGCACGATGGCATCATCCTCGCTCCCACCGCCCACACTGTTGACAAGTTTGTTCATCAAGTTGCGGCTCTGCTCACTGGAGCGCTCATGGTTGTTCAGGTAGGAAGGGATGTAGTTGGAGGTGAGTTCCTTCAGGATCTTTTTCTCGAGGGCGTTCTCCGTGTGGTTGTACCCGCGGTCAAGGATTTGCACGCAGTTGCTGAGGTACTCGCCGCTGGCGATGCTGTAGCTGTTGCCGTGATTACCATTCAGTGGTAGAGTATCCGTGACACTTGTATCCCTGGCATTGTTCAGAAGCCCCTCTGAAAAACATTACACAAGAGAGGGTGACTTGTACAAACAGGACACTCATGCAGGATGTGCACACTCAAACCCCCTTCCTAGGCTGCCACGGCTGCTGGGACTAGGCAGCAAAGGAGAGTGTCGCAGGCAAAACAGGAGGGTGCAGTTCCAGCTAACCAGCTGGTGGTCAAGGTCTTCCGACCAAAAAAAAACCAAAGGAAAGCACCGTCAAGTATGTGATTTGATGTGGCAACAAGCAGCCGGAAGGATTACCTCTCCTGGCCAGTATCTTCTACAGCTCTTGCTTTACTCTATGTATTTCTGGGGAGCTGAAAAATAGATGACCCTTGGCTGGTCCAAATTGCCCTGGCTCCTGGTGCTTTGAAGGAAAGGGACAATTCCTCCCAGCTGAGGGAAAAGTGTTTGCAGCCCAGCCTTATCATTACCCAATCTTTGTTTGGGAGTGTATCCTTCCTAGAGGAAAAAAGTCTGTTCTCCCCTTTTTCTGTCAGGGAAAAGACTAAAGGCCTGAATGACGAGATTCAGGGATTAGCAAGGGGGAGGCACAAAATGCTTCCTGGCCCAGGCTTTTTTGGAAGAAGGCTAAACGTCTTATCTATTCTGGCACAAGGGCACAACCAAAATTACTTACTCCACACCAGCCAGGTGGGGATTTTCTAATAAAACCGATGTTGAAGGCAGCTGTTCTGGGGTCTTGTGAAGCCTTTAAAAATAGCTCCTATTCCACTTGCAAAGTTAAAGCAGAGGGTTCAGTGAAGGCTACAGCAAGTACCATCACTGCCACGGTACGGTGGGCTCAGGGGAACCTGCGAGGAGTAACAGGGTCTCAGGGTGCCCCCAGTCTAACTGCCTATCATGTCTCCAAAGGTGTCTCAACACTGACAACGTAAGGCTGGAGCTCGGCTCTTTCCCAAAGCACTGTAGGAGACGAAAGGGAAGTACTCTGAGAGCAATGCCAGCATGAGTGGGGGCAAGGGAGAAGAAAATCAGGCCCAGCAGTTAAGCCACCACGTTTTCTTTTTCTGGGATTATTGGCCTCCTTGGAAGGAGTGCAGGAGTGGGGAGGTATGAATTAACTTATTGACCTTTCAACTAAGGGCTCTGGGCATTGTCCAAAACTGGCAAGCAACTCCCAGCAAGACATGGTGGATCAGAAAAGCCATCAAACTGACAATTTCAGATGAACAGTTGCTCATACCATGCTCAGTACATGGCATGTGTACCTTCTGAAAATACAGGATTCGGTCTATATCTGCGATGGAGTAGTTGCTCTATGTCAAGGGTTGGAAAGCACTACTGAAGGCTTCTTCCTGGTTTTGAGTGAAATTCCAAAACGTGTCGGTTACCTTTTAGGTTTCTGAAGTTTAGAGGTGCTGCTGTATCCCGGGTTCCCCAGTAAATGAGGGAGCTATGCCAAAAAATCAACTAGCCATCACAGATATAGAGCAAAGCCATCGATTTTCAAAGTGAAAACTCTCCAACTGAGTCACGATGCTTGGGGAGAAACAAAAAGTGAGCATTTTGGGGGGAGGACCATATGTAATGGGTGACAGGTACAACAGCATCTGTTTGATGGTTACGTTGAGTAACATATGCATTGAGGCACTGAGCACTGCGCTTCTGCTGCCAATGCATAGATCTGGGGGTTGGTGCAGAAATAAAATGGAGGCATTGCAGGTGAGAACAGAGTGGGGTCTGCAATGAAACACTGTAGAAAAATGCCATGACCTCGCAAATAAAAATGTGACGTTTTAAAAAAATCATACACACAACTATATGAGAAACTAAGCTGGGTAAACAATATCACAAAAAAGAGAAATAAACAAAGAAAGCATTATCTAATCTCATCTGTATATATATGTACGCATACATATATATACACACACATACATACATACACACGCATACACATATATACATATGTATATTCATATTCTTTTGATTTCAAAACTGTGAGATTAATTTCCTTTATTAACTACATCATCTATATGTGATGCAATAAAAGTGAACTAAAAAAAATTACATTTGATATGCAATGTTTAGCTTTACTCCCATACTTGTCTCTCTGTAGGGCTCTAAACGACAGCATGAAGAAAAGGAAAGAAAAAACAACAAGTAAGCTTACAGCGACAGTAGGAGAAACATGAGTAAAAAGCAAATTGATGATATGCAGAAAAGAGAGTTAACGGAAATAATTTCCACTGCCCAGAATACATGAATTTGTTACAAGGTTTATTTCAGGTTAAAAATATTGACATTTTAGACAGAAAAAAATATTTTACGCGCAATATTCAATAGACTACATTTTTATTTAAAAAATTATCACATTTAAACCATTTTCCAATGCCATTATAAAATGTTCAGCGTGCAACACAAATGAAGAAATAATGCCTGAAAATTTAAGAAAAGCCTGAAGCTCGTAATGGTCATGCTTGAAAAGACAGGCACTGTTGTTGTTACTTCCAAAGTCCTAAAATGAATGGCTTTACTTACTTTTAGTTATAATAACCCCTGGCAGTTGAACCTGAAATCTGTTTCCTTGCTAAAAATGTTTTGCCGTCCATCCTTTGCAACAGTGCTTTGTAAGAGTATGGCTTTGCTCATCATGGGGCCGTTGGCATTGTACAAACTTTGGTAAGTCTGGTTTTTGTTTTAATCATACACATGGCAAACTGAATGGACTTTGCAAAAAACCAAAAATAGTAAGAGGAATAGTAATTTGAATAATGGCATTGCTAATGAAGTTATTGAGAAGAAAGGCTTAAAACAAGGAGAGCAAGAGATTTAGATGAAGAGACTGTGATAACACTCAGCTTTCCCCCTTTGCAGTGGCTTGTGGTACGCTGGGTTTTAACTGGAGCTTGTTAATGCTCATTAATGCTTGTTAATGCCTTCTCTCAAAATTAGTTCTCGCAAAAGCTGTTGGGCCATTTAGAGAAACTCCTGCATTGGGGAGATCCTGCCAGTGTATGTCCATCAGCTTCCAATGGCAGTGAGCACTCGGGCCCTCACCTGCCATCTCCTCCTTCCTCTACACTCTGTGTCTTACCAAGGAATGGCTTATGCCACTAGGAAAAGGGACTTCACCCTTTAAGGGTCTGATTCTCCATCTCTTTCCAAGAGCATTTTTTAGGACTTCCTGTCTCTGGTGATTCTCCCTGACAGATGTGGCAGCTTTGGCTTAAGCAGAAAAAGTATTTTAACACATATAACTGGGGAGGGGGAAAGAAATGGATGGACCGGTTCAGTCCCACTTCTTAAGAGTGTCCTGCCTCATCCATGGCCAGCACCAGAAGTGATAGATGAAGGTGGAAAAAAAATCATAGCCTTAGTGATGTGGAATGAGTTAGCTGGATGATGTTAGCTAACAATTAATAAATTAACTTACTGATCATCACCTCATGCCAACCACAGCCAAGACACACCCAGAGATAATGACAGCATCTACTTTTACAATGCACTCTCATCACTTTAGCATGCCTGCTGGTGCAGCACCTGTAAATCCAAAAGGACTCCCAAGGCCATTAAGCCTGGTTGGTTTTGCTAACCTTAATTTCTGAGGTGGGAGCACCTAATATTCACACTTTTAAATTGTCCAGGGACAGTAACCAGTTTGAAAAGCAATAGCTTTTTTTATGGTCATTAATTAACTTGCAGCATCCTGAAAAGAATGTAGTTTGGGTTCTGCTCCCTTTGAAATCAGTGGCAAAGCTCCAGGGGCTAAAGTGGGACCAGCATGAGTCCCACTTTTCATCTCCTATGGATGAAGCCTGGATGGGTTTCTCTGTCACCCATATAGCTGTGTTGAACAGAATAGGACTTGCAAAACAATGACCCTATTTTTGTGGAATAAAATGCTGTTAGCTGAGGTAACTGTATCAGAATGTAGCATTAAAAATTAGAAGAACACACGATTATTAGAATACACGTAAAACCTTTTTGTCACATTTCACGTGAGTTCAATTGAGACACCCAGACCTGAACATGAGGACTTCCCTTAAGCCAAATGCTGATCCAGCATTACGTGCTGCCACTTGATTGAAAACTCTCCCACACCTCAATGTTATCATGCAAGAAACTAGTCAGAACACCAAAGCTCATTTTGACATTTGCGGTACACTGAAGTTCTTAGGATTCAGAGTGTTTCATGCTTAACAGTAGCTCTTCTCTAAAAAAGCATTCTCGGAAGCAAATTTATTGCACAAAGTTAGCATAGTTTAGGAAATTATTGAACAGCAAAAAGGTCAAACACGTGCTTTCTTTGTGCTTTGAATGCAAAGACCTTAGCGATACAGTTCAACATCTATTTCTGTCATGAGCAATATGCTGCCATATAGTACAAAGGGGGTTTTCCTGCTTGCCATATAACCATCATTATTTCCCCCCCTTTGGAGATTCTTTACTGGAATGTGATGCCTTCATTGGGAGCAGAGAGCTGACAGAGTGCTGTCACACTTACGCTTGAGTGCCGTGTTACTCTGCAATGATTCAGCCACCTTACAAGTAAGACCAAACAAAAAAAAAATCTCTTGGAAGTGGCAGAGCAGCCACCAAGAGCTGAGAAGGAGCTGCCAGAGCTCCACACTCCCCAGCTCCTTCTCAGGTCCTGCTTAAACACTTCTGCCTCTTCTTCACAGAAGCATCAGGACATCAGCTTACAAACGCTGTCCCTCCCCACAGACAGAGCAGAGACAAACATGTAGGAGACAAGAGAGTGATTTCTATAGCAGAAACCAAAGTTAGGTACAGCTGACTCTGCCTGTTCATTTTCTGTTGCCAGAAGGAGGATATCAAAGAGCATCGAGTTTCCCTACACCTTTTTTTCTATTATTTTTTTTTTCCTAATGGCACATACAAAAAGTATTAGTGCAAATGGCAAAACATTTCTTATAATATCTCAGCTCTGCTCTTTGAAGCTGACCTACACTCCTTGCTTCAGCTGTCATTTTTCTTAGAGATCAAGGGCAGTTTTGTTTTATTTTGTGTTTTTCTCCCTGCGCAAGCCGGTGCACCGCTGACCACATTTCTCTATGCCATTTCAAACAAGAGCAGCTTTGGTGGCAAAGGCCATTTTAGCTTCACTTACCTTCAAAGGTGTTCCTGTTTCTGAAATGAATGGAAATGAATGGTTTAACAAGGAAATGTACTGACAACAAAGAGAGGAATGGATGCAGCTGACAAAATACACACACACACAAGACCAAAACAATACAAAAGCAAGGAGACTGAAAAAAAATCAAAATCAAAACACTGTGAATGCTTTGAGTAAAACTGACGAGAGTCTTTCAAAGTGGATTTGATCGCTCATGGAAAAATAGCATCTGGAAGATGGAAAGATGCATTGAAATGAAAGGAAGGGGAGGGGATCTTTTTTTTGTGCCCAGTTCCAAAAAAAAAAAAAAAAAGAAAAAAAAAAGCGTGTGTGCGTGGGGAGAGAAAAAGAAAAAGGAAGAAAAAAAAAGAAAGAAATGGGCCAAAATAAGCCACAGAAAATGGAATTCTCACTAGAAAAATTAGAGAGAAACTCCAGCACACCTTGTGCGTTGTACATGCTGACAGAAGGGTTGTTATAGACCGCCGATTCCCCGAGCAATGTATTATAAGGGTTGTTAGTGCCATGAGGACGAAGCAGAGCATTGGTTATAAGATGATTAGCCATGGCTCCTGGAGCAGCCCGATAGAAAGACAGAGAAAAAAAAACAACAAAAAAGGTCAATCAGGCAAATGTGGTATTAAAAAAATGGGAAAAAGAACATTCAGAATGACAACAGTTGAAATAGTCCTGATTACAAGCAGCCAGCTAATTAGACTCGGAAAACTGTATGCCACTAAAGCAGAACAGATGTTACTGACGATGCACAAATCCAAACCAATGCAAAAGAAAATGTATCAGAAAGCAGATAAGCTACATTTATGGTGGTTCCCCACTCGCTCGGAGTGTAAGCAAGGCTGCGCCCACATGCTTGCTACAAAGAAAGAAAGGAAGATGGCAGCCTACACAATGTGGGGGGGGGAACTCTCCAGAAGGTGCCAAATGAATAAAAAAATATATTTAATGACTAACAGACAACAGCACATTCAACTCCCACTATGTGCTAGAATCTCTTTTACCAGTCCTTCGCAACACATCTAAAATCAAAAAAGCAGAATTAAAGAGAAAGGATGGAGAATGCAGCCTCTCTGAAGGCTCTCAGCATTTATCAGAGAGCAGCTGTTTCTCGTGTCTAAGAGGGCAAGTTTCACTTCAGCTACTTCTCTGACACCACCATCAAGAACATCCACAACCACCCAAATCCATCCTTGAAGGTGAGAGCACTGCAGCTCCATCAGGCATTTCTGTCAGGAGTGGGAGTGGCCAGAGATGAACATTTCAAGGCTGAGTGCCCCACAAACACCTTGTTTCCTCATTCTCAAACCTCTTTGCTGCTGTTTCCAAGCTCTCAGACAGCAGTTGTCCTCTGCTCTTTGGTCTGTCCCTAGGAGATGCAGCCTCTAGACTTGAGCTTTTGAAATTTATCATGGCTTGGCAGGCAGCTGCCAAGACCTACCTCAATTCCTATTGCAGGCATCAACCCACGAAGCAAAGTCTCCTCCTTACGTTTTAGCTGACTTATAGGATAGAAAAACCCCCTTAAGCCCTCACTTTGAATCTCTTCTAGTATCCAAAGAGATAACTGAATTCAAAAACTTGCCCTCAGGGCCATTTCCACTGCCATCAGTAGAGATCTAGAACAGGAATACTCAAGGACAACCCTTGTTTTTAGCCTCCAGGGCTAAACTGTTAAGACAAAACACAAGGAAAGTAAGCAATTGATGGGGCAAATAGAGCTAGCTAGGACAGGACTGCCAGAGGGTGCAGGTGACCTGGCTGTCACTAACATCTGATAGCCTCAACCCAATTAAGTTCCTGAAAACCCAATCCCCAAGCCCAGTAACCCCGGCAGGAATGCTTTTGCCAATGTCTGGGGCATGGAGACCCTATTTGCCTCTTTTAGATGTGGAGGAGGTGGCCCCATGCCATGGTGAAGGCTGTCTTTGCTGTGGTGAAGGCTGTCTTTGCGAGGCATGTGGAGCACTGGGTACAATCTCTTCTCTGCAACTGACTTTTCTTTCCTTTGCTTTTTTTCCTTTTTTTTTTTTTGGACGGAGTTGCTGAGGACATACAAACCTCAAGGCTCCTTTAGCAAGTGCTCCAAAAGCTCACACCTACTAATTACTGGCCAAATCTGAGGCTGGGGGGAGGCTGCCAGAGCTGCGTCCTGCAGTGCTTGTATGCAGGCCTGGAATGGCATTTCTCTGTGTGTGTGCAGGCAGAGGAGAGAGCAGACTGCACTCTTGCCTCCCTCATCATCCCCAGCCCTTCCTAGCCCCCGGCATATGGCATTAGCAGATCACTTAATCAGTCTTTTGAGCACAGGACAAAGTAGAAGGCGGCGCTGTATGGGGGCTGCATGCCAGGGAGGCTCCTCGACACATGCAGCTGGAAAAAAAAGACTTTTTTTCTCTCACCTGATATTTTTGTCTATGCTGATGGAAAGCAAGATGAGCTGCTGTGTTTGGAAATAAGGAAACAAAGCTGTCTCCTGTAAGAAAACATTATATGAATGCTTAACTAAGGAACCTTGAATGTAACTAATAGGTAAATGAGTCAATTTTTTCTTTATGGTAATGTGTCTCCTATCAATCTCACATACATCTGGGATGAGGGGCTGCAGGAACCATTTTTTTCTTGCTCTAGTTTTATGCCAGTGAGTACTAAGTCCATTAAAATTGTTTCTGTTTTCATCCCACTTTTAATCAAGCTGGGCTATAAAAGATTCAAAAAGCGTCTCACTTTTATACAGGTAATGAGAATGTCCAGAGTTAACGCCAGCTATAAACTCAGAAGTGATATAATCCTCCCATCTGAGATTTAACCCAATCTCCAACTCACTCTCGATGAGATTTGATATGAAGAATATACCCGCAGTGGGGTTTTGAGCACTTTAGCTCAAGGCGTGTTTAAATGCCAACTGCCAGAAAGAACATTTCACTCAATGTATCTGCAGCCTGATCTGGTCTAGTGAACCCAAGCAGGTAGGAAAAAGCTGATCCCACCGTGGCTGGGCAGGTCAAGCTGTTTTGCATGGGGGATGCTCTTGGCCTGTGACAAGAGAGAAGGCATCAACCTGTGTCAGCACATAATGCTTCTCCCACCTACATTTGCCAGCGTGGTGGACTCTGAAGTGAGTTGAATTCACACAAATATGGGCTCTTTCAGGCTGTCAAAAACTAGATAGCTTCTGGCAACTTTTAATACGGATACATGATTCTGACTATGAACTTGGCAAAAGAGGTTGAAAATACAGAAGTAGGTAATTTTTGCTCCCTCCTGTGTGTAAAAGACAAGGCTTGGTACAACAGCCTGTATGCAGCTGCTGAGCAATAGTACTGCACCTTCTGCCTTACTCTCTCTTGATTGCATTAAGATTTTTTAATTTACTGATCAAAAAAACAACTTTAATGGCAGTGCTGAGTAATGCTCCTGTAATTCACCTGGTACAAATCCAAAGCAAACCCACTGCTAATGCATTCAGCTACCTTTCAATACTTTCATAAACCAAATTGGGCCCTGAGCACTCTGCAGTAGGTTCCCAGCATGGCGGGCTGGCAAACTTCATATTCTCTGAACATCACAACAAATGTAACTCTGGCATCTTAAAACCAAAACTACATGTACTCCGTATCCATAAATTTGATCTCATTTGTCCCTAATTGCTTTTGAGCCTCAACATTCCCAGCCTAAAAGGGTACTGAGAGAGAAAGAATGCATCCAGGTTCCAAGAAGCCTACAGTTAAAGCTTTAGATAAAACAATATGCAAATAATCAAAAAAATCCTCATTATCTAGTTTCTCTTTCCCAGAAGGGAGAAAGAAAGAGGTAACACCAGCTATACATTTAAGTATCATTCTCCCTTTTTCATAACACTTTATCATTGCTATAGCAACCAAAGACTATTAGGAAGAGCGCATTAGGTCTGCAGATGAGGCACACGCAGAAGGAGCAAGTAGACTAGCAAACTATGACCTCATTTGCATGAAAATGGTCTTGGTAATAGAAAGCCAACAAAAGCCCAATAAAGTAAGCATGGGATCATAGTGGCATGCTCTCCCAAAACACCATGAGAGAAAGCAAGGAGGTTTACTCTGCAGTCCTGCATGTGGGTGTGCAGCAATGGCCAGGTGCTGGGACTGCGATTGCAAAGGTCAGTGCATGTGCAGGAACCCAAAAAACCAGAAAGGTCAGGGCTGTGAGTGCCTGTCAACCACCTTGAGTCTTCTCTCTGGCAGAGTGCTCTTGGGATGCGACCCTTGGCAGCTGCCTTCTCAGTGTTGGTGATGTGCCTAATATCCTCAGCAGGCAGCAGTTATCATTATTTATTTTTATTTTTTCACTTATGGCTGGATCCTCGGCTCTTGGCATCTGTGGTGCAACACAGGTCTTTCCCAGCGAATCCCAAAGCCCTGTGTCATCCTTGTTTTCCTACATTTGAGCAATAACTATCCCTGTGCAAATCCCTCCTTTGCCATCTCCTGAAGTACCTGAGCCCAGCACACAGGCTCCACACTTTATTTGCCTTAGTTACGGAACTGCCTTCAACTCAGCTATGCTGAAACACCTTCAGTTCTGCTAATCAAAGGTATCTCCCTGAAAGCAGATGTATTCTGTTTCCAAACCCCTATCATGCTGACTATGTGTGGGAGCATAAGCTTGGGTCTGAGAAAGAGATGGGGCTTCAAACCCTCAGGTTCACCTGGACATCCATCTCCTTTTTCAGTAAGATGAGACCATCACAACCAGCAAACATTTAACAGCAGAACTCACACCTCTACAAAAATATTTCCTACAACCACCTGGTCCAACTACAGCCCCAAGTCTCCTTGGTTCCATTGAAATTCAATCTAAGCTCAGTGCAAAACACAGCTACCAAGTCAGCTCTGATGTCCAAAATTACATTCAAATTCAGGTTTCTGGAAATATCAGTGCTCAGTTCAAGATTTCCTCATGCTGGATTTATTCAAGTGAAGGATTTATAGGCTGTGCTCACACGGAAAAAGGAACAGTGCTCTTTCAGAAGGCAGGTATTGGCTGGGTAACATGCAGATGCTCCTGTGCCTCTCAGCGCATAAGCGGTCCTCATGATTCAAATATTGCAGATCCATCCCTACTGGGTTAAAAAAGCCATGAGAAGGCATAGCCTGTGCTCAGGGTGCAGGGGGAGATCTGGAGGATTGCACTTTTGACTGGCAGACTGAGAAAAACTGTTAGGAAAACCTACCAAGACAGAGAAAACAAAAAATCCCACAATTTTTATCATCACTGTAACCACACACAAAGGATTCAGATAGCTACAGTTAGGTGCATTCAGTGCCTATGAAAGCAGGTATTATTTTAATGACAGTATGCAACCAAAGAGTATCTTTTTCTTTCCTTTCTCAGGTAGAAATTGATGTCCTTGACGCAGGACACAACACTGAATGTGGCAATAAATTTTTGGAAGAGGTAGGTGTAATGACTGTATGGGAAAACTGCACCTTGTTAAACACAACTATGGTTTATCCACTCACTGAAAGCAAAGGAGGAAGATTTTGATGAGAAGCACACACTGCCAGACTCTAGACTGCATCATTCAGGGATGAAATTAAAATAATTTCTTGTGGGCAGCTGGCTGACAAAGCCACACAAAGACATTTAGGTTACCTTGACTCATCTGCATGGTCTACCTAATTGTAAGGGAAATAGATCCCATAGTCCCTCCCAACTTTCTGAAAAATACTGTAATTCAGCATGGCTCTGCCTGGCTGAAAGGGCTTGAGGAGCACTGCTTTAGCTGGGATCATCTGGCTGCACAGGTAACAGCACCAACACATCTTCTTTGACTTCTGGTCTTTACAATTGCATACCAAAATCAGCTTTATCCTTGTTATGTGCATTGTAGCAGGGCATGAAGAGATTTCCCCCACTACCCAGCAGACGCGACAGAGGTGCAGTTTTGCTGAGAAAGGAGACTAGACCAGTTTACAAATTTAATCACACAAACTAATAAATCAAATGAATGCTTAAGAAATGTCCATATAAAATCACTACTTTCCAAATGAAGTGTTTTCACTTATTTTTCCAAAAGAATGGCTTGTATGAAAGCTGACTTTGTTTTGCATTACATTGTCTTTTTATTAGAGTAGAAACAAAAATTGTTTAGAAAAAGCACATCTGAGTCATAACAAAATGTTTCATTGCCTCTGACCCAGCAATCTCAAAATGTAGATTTTCTTGGGCATTTTTGTTTGATTCAGAAGAAAACACATGTACTATTTTTGGTTAACCTCAATCCCATTTAAATAATCTCTCTGCACTGATTTCAGTCTGTAAATTCTGTCTGGTTCTCTACATCACTTAGCATCAAATACTTATTCCACTTTACTCCCAGGGAACCAAAATACATTCAAAGTAGGAGTCAAAGCTCTAGTTTTCCTTATGGCTTTCCTTCCTAGCATTCCATAGTGTCCTTTTCTTCATTACAGGTACAGTTTTCAAGTATTTAAAGAATCCTGGCCTTCAACGTGTTTGCAATTTATTCCAACAACGAATGCAATTATGACAAGTAAAATGACACATTTTCTGGAGGACAACAGGTATTTTCAGCATTTTTCCTAGGTCCCTTTCACAAACACTCTGTCATTTAGATTTATAGAACTGTGTTCTTATAATAGCCAACAGGATTCAGTTAATAAACTTCAGTAAACTTCCCTATTAAATTTCTCTCAAATAGGTTTGTTGTCACTTGGAGCATCTAATCTATTCATTGTGAAGCTATTAATACTGACTGCAGTGAAATGGAGTTTCAGCAAATGAGGTTGTTAAGCTCTGGGCCATCTTCTGCCAAACGAAACACCCCATGCTTTTATGCAGAGATAGGGGAGCAAAAGTATTTCTCTGCCCCTTTTTTCCTTCCTTTCTTCTGCAATGATTTCAGATGACAAGTATTTGCTGGATTATAATCTGCAGGCCATGTTCAAAACACACAGCTAGTGTACATCAATTTATAAATATTTGCTTGCTTACTGATTCCTTCTCAACTGCCTGGAGCAAAAACATTGTCCCAGGATGAGACATTTCTTTATACCACCAATACCCCTTCCAAGGGTTTATACCTTATTGTATCTTGACTATACAAGCACACTTGATGCCTAATTGTTCCTGTTTATGACTATTTATCACTAAACCTGAGGCTCTTACCCAAGATGCGCAGAGAGCTCTGCCTATGGTGGATATTAGATCATGGTTACAGGAATCTACATAAGCAGCTGTGCTTTCTTCCTTCCTCCTTCACAGTCATCATATTAAGATTGCTCTGCAGAAATACTCTGCCAGATCTAATACTCCCCAAAGCCTGCTCTGATTTCAGAAATTGTCTTTTCCTTACTTTTCCTCTTTAAAACTGATCCACCTAATGACTGAACTTCCAATTATATGGCTGTCAATCCTAAAATCAAAGCCAGTTCATAATATCTCCCAAAGGAAGAATGTCATGTCACTCACTGAAATCACTGCAACAAATCTCAGTTAACTCAGTCCCAGGCAGCAGAGAGGCAAAATAAACCTGAAGAATATCGACAAAGGGATTAATTTTGCACATAGGTAGAAAGAGGAGTTAAATTCCCTAAGTTTTGATCCTTGATGCAGAAAATCACAATCTTCCTAGCATAAAATGTACAGCTGATTGAAAAAAAAAGGCATTTTGCTAGTCCAAAAGGCTGATGAGTTTCCCTTACAAACAGAAAATACTCCTCTGTTGTCATCTAGATGGAATCTCTCTCTACTTCATATGTGATTATCAGAATGGGTCATTTTGAGGCCATTATGCTGACATTTAGCCAAACCAACAGTTGCTTAGCAGGGTGGCAGAGATTTACGGTTTGCAAACAGCATTCCCTCATGACTGATTTGGTGCGATGGCATGTGGACTACTCCATCCAAATATGCGCTCCATCTGGGCAATGGACCCCAGGAAGAGGTATCCGTGGGGTCAGAGGTGCATGACTGTGTCTGTAATAGTCACATGAGGGAACAGGAGAAGCAGAAGGACATGGGGAATGAAAACAAAGAGCTTCATTAGGAAAATACCAGTGGTGGTAAGAGGGGGCCATAAAGGAACAGCCTCCTATGCCAGGTAAATGAAAAGTTTTAAAATCCTGGCACAAATCGACTATGCTACTACTTTTGCAGTCTGTCCCATGTGTTTTGAGCACTAATAAGCATCAATGGCTCTGGGACAGCAAGAACCCTTGAACCTGCAGAAGTTGCACCATTCAAGCAACTGCAGTGGGATGAGATGCTAGAAAACAGCCTGTAGGTTCACTCTGGATTAGCAGAGAAGTGACACCAGGGACTCTCACCCTGCTTCTTAGTCCTTGATTTCCCCATAACAATCAGAAGACACTTAGACACCTCCAAAAATGCCCTTCTCAAGCGGAAACCCAGACTGAAAAGGAATAGAAATTGAACTTCTAACCGTATTCCAGAGGGGGGAAGAGAGTGGCATTGCTGTTGCTGTTTAGTTGAAATCAGGGGCTTTCAGGTTCCAGGACTGATGGATGAATCACCTGAAGCAGAGAATACATTTCCCAGCACTGTGGGCTTTGCAGTGTGCAGGGAGATGCTCAAGGGCAAGGAATTCTGCATCCCTCAGGTTCATGCAGCACCTGGCCCCTGTCAACTTGGCAATGGTGAGCAAGGACAGTGTGAAGCACTGACATCTCTCAGTGCTCTGCACAAAGGGACAAGTTCTTGGCAAAGGTGTTCTGTCTTAGATTTAAAGGTTTACAGAAATTAGATTTGCTCATTGGCTAGATGATCGTCATAGATGATGGTCTCTGGTCACTGAGGCCATCCCTGGTTTAACTTTGAGAAGTCCTCTACACTTACATCCATCAAACCCTGAGCATCACTGTAAACAGAGCATTTAAAGCACCTCGAGGGGGAGTTCAGATTTAAACAGACACATGTCTTGCTCTACACCACATCCCCAGTTGCGCAGTGATGGTACTCACAAGACCAAAGTGTCTGCAGAAGACACTTATCTTTAGTCCAATTGTTTTTGAACAGTTTAATGCTCATAAACCAAAAATAATGCAAAGTATTTTTATATCCATGAATATTTTGGTGAGTTCCCTCTAGGTATCTGCAGACGCTCTCATGAACAAGGCAAGCAAACACAGGTACCTTGGATGTCCTGAGAGTCCTCTGCACTGAACCTGCCTACCCCAGTACCACAGCAGGAGCCAGAATAAATGGGAAAAAAAGTCATCACTAATCTTGCCTGCCAACATGCATGTTTGCATAACCACAACTCACTAATTTAAAATGAAAGTGTCCCTGCACCGTAAAACGATCTCTCTGAAAGACATGACATGAAAGCTGACCAACTTCACAGGAGAAATGAGGGCATTGTTTGCTGCCAACTTTAAAATGAAAACAAACAGAAAGAAAACAGAGAACATATTCACTCTAATATCTTTAAGACATGAGAAGACCCATAGTTGTTACTCAGAGCAGGTAAGAAGCATTCAGATAGACTGCGATAGATCAGTTGATGGTATTCTCTGAATATCCTATCAAGCTGAGGGGCAGCATTTCCACTCCTCGCAGAGCTTGGCTGCTTGGTATTTGTTTTATATGCAACATAAATTCAACAGAAATCTGACTATCATGCCGGTCATATCAATCCATCAAGGAGTGAACAAGCATCTTGAGAAAGACTGACACGTGACAACTGCAGTGCTCCCATGGTCCAAATTTTCATCCTCTCTCCACTTCATCTAGGCACTAGCAGCAAAGGGTCAGCATGACAAATGGGTTAAAATGAGGTGCAACTGCTCTTTGAAGTGTACCAGGTATGGGGTTTGAGATCCCTGGAGGAATCCATTTCTTCTCCTTCTTTTTCTTCCTTTTTTTTTTTCCCCTTCCCCTCTGCTTCTCTGTGCTTTTAATCACACCAAGCTCTACCCTGTTTTCACTGCTGTATTGCCAAGTTATGTCCAGACCACAACACCCACCAACCCCACAGTGAGCTAAACTGAAGGAGCTTCATCTTCCAACACTGAGACACATCCAGCAGCCCTCATCTCTCAGAAGAGAGGGCAGATTTGGGGAGAGTGACCCAAACCTGACTCACTACACTGTCTCAGTGCTAAGATGCAGCTTCCATCTTCTGGAGTGACAGTCTCCTACCCAAGGAAGAATTCAACCGTCTACTCATGTTTTCTAAATAAGTGCTTCCTAAAAATGCAGGATAATATGGCCACCTGAAGATAATTTAAAACTTCATCCACACTCCCTGCAACACACACAGTCATCCCTGCTGAGTTCACAGTGCAGATACAATTTCAGCCTGGAAATCACAGCTTAATTATTTTTTTGGGTGGGTGGAAGGAATTTGATGGGAGATTTCATTTAGGAAACAATCAGGTCTCGGTTGGGTTAGAAATCAGGATATTAATGCTCTTCATTTTAATTTTCCTCTCTGACTCAGATTCCCACTGTTTGAATTTGAGCTCAATTTGTTCTGTTCATTATGAAGAAATCCACATGAATTTGACATTAAACTGATTACCTCTGAAAACAGTAGCAATAATTTCCCTTTTTCCTGTGTGTGTTTCAGATTAAGTCTTTGTGGTTGATATAAAAACGCAGGGGAGAAATAATAAAGCAAAGGGAAATCAAGTATTTACTCTGGAATGCTACTTAGAAGAGGAAAGATGCAATGACACTTATGCACTTGGGAAGAAAAAGCAAGGGGTAGGGACAAACTATACCCTCATTTCTATTTCCCATGTCAGCCCATTTGCATGGGAATAAACAGGGGATGAATACGGCTTCCCTAGCCAGGAATAGTATCTGGTGTGCCAATAATGGGGATCTTGGGGCTTTGTGATGACTCTTTGATGGGTTTTGCTGGCTCCCTCACAAACAGACCATTAGGGCCACAAGGAATTTGTATTTAAGACTTACCATCCTTCAGTAAGAGCTGCCAGAGGTCCCGGGCTCCAATCTGCAACAGATGTTGGGGTCCTTATGACCCCCACAGGCCTTAGGGGTCTTGGTGAGAACCACCATGGATCCACACCCCTGACTGGCAATGGGCACCCAGTCCTTGCCTTGTGCCTGTCTCCTGCCTGGACCTTGGACCTGGATTGTAGCTCAGTCTTGTCTTTGTCAAGATCTCCTTCTGGTCTGGGCTGGACCCTGGACCTTGTTCATCCCTTCATCTTGTCCAGGGCTGTCAGCTCTGCCTGCTGGTTTAAGCCCCTGTGGCACCATGCCCCATCAGTGAGGGTTTGGCTTGTTCTTGACACCTCTCAGCTCCCAGCTCTTCTCCATTCTGAAACAGTTCTGTTCTTATGGCTCTCTGCTATTTCTTGTCTTTCAGACAAGTGGAGCAACAATGTAAACCACCAAGAAGTCTCTCCAGGAGATCTGCACGGATGAGGGTGCCAGGGATGGTGTTCAGTGCTTTGGGGGTGGGTGGACATGAAGAATATATGCACATAACCAAAAGACAAGAGGTGCAGATACTCCTGTTTGTATAACAAGACTTCTATTGGAATAAACTATTAAACTTCCTGTCTAGTTTGTAAGCAAAGTCTCAGAGCATTACAGTGTGAGCACTTGACCCAACACAACAGACTTCTGGAGTAGTTTCTGTTTTCTATGAAATCTGGTGGCTCTACCCCTAGCCCATTTATTTCCCTGAAGAGGGAAAACTATTAAGATACACTAAATGTTTGCCATGAATGAAGATATAGCTCCCCTTATCTGCAAACTTGAATGGATATACTAACTCCATTAGTGCATTTTCTTATAACAAAGCATTGCCTTGTACCAGTAACAAAGTCCTTTGTTTCTGCTGCTCTCAGAAGCCTTGCCAAAACAAAGAACATTCCTTTCTTTAAAAGTTAACTTCTATTTTGATTCTGGGGGGAAAAGCAATCATCCCCCATCCAACTTGAAAACCTGAAGGGCAACAAATTACCATATAGTTCATGATGATATTTTCTCTCTCTCACTTTCCTCGTATGCAAAGAGAGACAGTAATTACTGTATTGTCTCTCACCTAAGACAGGGATAAAAACAGACTGGTGTCACACTGCTGTTTCGTGCTATGACTGCTAGTTTGCAAGGCTGGCTGAGGTATCCAAGTACTTTCTGCCTGTAACACTCCAAAGCTGCAAACAGACCCATCCCTCACGATCCTGAGGTGGCCAAATGGATGTACCCAAAGCTTGGGCCCATGCTGCACAATCAGGGCTCAGCAGTGCTCGTGCTTACAGCAGTCCCCTGCTCCTCTTGCCATCTGTGCCATGCTGACAGATACCCCAATTTCCCTCACGGGCTCCATCTGTGGGCCCAGCACAGGCCCACAATTAGATTAACAAAATACAAGTACAGCAGAATTGGAATAACAGTGATGCTGTTAATTGCTTTTAATCTCTAGCTCTTTTTAGAAACTGTCCTTAGCTCAAGAACCAAAAAATCTGCTGTTACAACCAAGTAGTCATCTGCTTCACTTTCTCCTCATGAACTTAACACAAAGGAAAATGGCCTGTTGTTTTCCTTCATACATTCCACTTTTCAGCCTTCAAAGTAACAAGCTCTAGCAAACAATCCATCCTAGATGAATCCCTTTTGTTCTAGTTTTTCAGCATTGCATCCAAGGGCCTGTATTAAAACCACATGCCAGACACCCTACAAGGCAAAGGGAAACTTCTTTATTCTACTCACGAGGTAATCAGCTTGGTTCAGCTTTTGCACACCCGAAGTGTTCAGCACTGGGAAAAGAAATGCAGAGCAGAAGTTGGATGTGAAATAGAAGGCACAAATATCCAGCCACACCCATGGTGCGAAAAACTGGGCAAGGTTGCAGAGTGGGAGTGCAAGGAGCAGGAATCTGCCTGGATCCTGAAACTGAGACCATGACCATGGGGTGGACAGGCACGCTCTTCATTCAACAGCTGAAGAAGAAATCCACATCCAGTTTCTGTTCCCTTTCTCCTGATTTCAGTGCTGTAACAACCCCAAATCCACACCACTAGAAAACCATAATGAGCAGCAAGGGGAAACAAAGCCACATGTATTTTTCACTAATCCATAATTAGATATTACCTTCAGGAAATATCTGAAATAGTTATGTATGCCTTAGGATAACGTGAGTATAGTTTTCATCACAGAACACATCACATCAGGCCAGTCTGGGGTTATGCCTGAAATTCCTGGTGTGATAAATGAGAATAAGAAAAATAACATTATGGCTAATTATTTGGAGAGGTGTGGGTGGATGGGAATAGTACATAAAAGAGGATATGAAGCTGAAAAGAGCCATAAGCAGCGTGATATCTGCTAAATCAGGAAAAAAACATAACTATATGTCTAAAGGAGGGATGCACTAACACAGACACCATATTCCAGACTGATGCCCAGGAACTTCAGGAAGGAAGAAGAGGGGATGTGATGTCATATAGAGATACTGGTCATCATACAGGAATATGGATAGTTAGAGTAGTCTTGCCTGGGACATTATCATGTAGCACACAAAGCTGCGAATATGGTGAATGATATGAGGGAAAAATGATGTTTAAATGATAAAGTACCCTAGCTGGAGGATGCCTCACTGCTCTCTCCTCCCACAACAGAAACATGAAAACTCAGTGCTGGCCCAGGGCATGGAGAAGTGGAGTTGGGCCAGGACCTGGATGATAGGGTTATTCTGGGAAGAAAGGATTGATCATTTTCTCCCTGTTTTAGAACAGAGGTTGCTATCTGAAGGTTCTAGGAAAAATACCAGCACACAGCGAATGTTTAACTTGGGATAGTACAGATACTTTCATGCAAAAGGTGTCTAAGCTGGGAGGGCTGGAGAAGGATTTTTGAACAGGTATGTGAGCCTGTTGTATCAGCCTCAGGCAGGGAAACTTCTGACCATACAATTCAAGGCTCACACTTCAGTCCTCTGAGCTTTTATTGCATGCTTGTAAATAAAACATTAATGAAACAGCTCCTTTAAAGATGGATATATATTTAAATATTAAGAGAAAGACAAGAACTGTGAAAGCTGCATTGCCCCACTGCCCTGTTCAGGCTGCAGCTCTCTGGAGAGTTTGCTCTGTGCAAAACCCTAAGACCACAAATGTTGCTTTTCAGCTGAAATAAACATCACAAAGAGAGAAATACTTGGAGCCCCATGCAGCTGGGATTACTGTTGATGTCAGGCGTATTTTCCACATGGAACTGACCACCTGCTGCTTTGGACAAGCTATTTCCCAAAGAAATGTTTTTAACCTCCACTTTGCAAATATTTCTGTCTTCTAGAAAAGGAAAAAACCCCACCACCAACAAATATTGTGCCTGCCTGTGTGAAAAAGAGGGAGGATGACCCTGTATAATAGTACAACTTATTCAAGTCACTTCAGTGTTCCACCTAAAAGACTTCCCTTCCAAGATAGTTATCAGGTTGCTTATGTAGTCAGCAGAGCGATTCAGGCCCTTTGGGTGATTCATCTCATCCAACATTACACAAGGAAAATAGCTGGATGAAATCTGCTTTGAAGATGCCTCCCCTGGCAGTTAATTTCCCAACTGACCTTTAAATAACAGGCACATCTAGCAACAGGCTCTCACCACACTGGGATGAAGATTGCCCACTTGAAACCTCTTCACAGTTTTCCCAATATATGGTCATACTTCTTTCTTTCCACAGAAAAATAACGTACAACTGAAGAAGGAGAGACACCTTTCTTTTGCTGACAAGCCCAGAAGATCCTGTTTACTAAGGCATATCCCTTGGTAGTCTCAGTTGCATCAGACAGCAAGTCAACTTCTGTGCTAACTAAAGGAGCAAACATTTAATACATAACACATTTTGGTTTGCCACTGAGATAGAGCGCTGGATGGCTGAAGGAAACAGTGGCTCTTGCTGTAACCTTTGCATGACAACTGATTCCCTTCTATGTTAGAGTCAGAGAAGCCTGGCTGCTGCTCTCCAGTTTTCAATGCAAAGACAGAGAGAGATGTGAGGGCAGTGTATATGAATAGATCAGGCATTTGCAGTAATAGCAACTTAATGCAAAGTGAAATTATCCTGGGACAAAAACCACCAGCGAGTTGAAGTACAGTACATCTCCATGTTAACTACACTGCCTTCCCCTTTGCACTGATTTGCGCAACATGGATAATGTTCAGAGACCAGAAACGCACACCCCTTGTTCCCCAGTACTCAGTACCTACTACTACTAACAGCACAGTAAAAAATCCTTCAAGCTATCCTCAGGCAAAACTCACTCTAAAATCAGTGAGAATTCTGTGTGAATTCAGACTGAATAAGAACCAATGTCCCAACTCAATTCTCAGTTGAGCTTTGCAGATCAGCCATCAGGACTGGAAATATGTTTGATTTTCATCATCATGAGAGAACAGCCGGGCCAAGTAATCCCAATTCTACCCACTCTTAATTCCAGCATCACCTGGGCAGATACACAAAACAGAGTTTGGCATCTTGTTGCTCAAGGTTAATTCATAATGTAATTGTACTGGAAAAGAAAGAAAGCAATCTCTGAGGCTCTTTTTCTGGTATTCCCTTACCATTACTTTCCCACAACTCCCTGAAAAAGACTTGGTTTAAGAAAGCTGTTCAGATTTCCTCCTGTGCCAGACACCACATTTTGTTTGGCATATACATTTTCGATAGCCTTTCCTCCACAGATGTCTATAAAGTTCACATCAGTCAGTTCTTCAAACTAAGTATATTAACACCAACACAGAAAATTTTGTTCCAAGCACAGTTTTTCCTTACGTCTATGTTCTGCTGTTCATTTTTGCTTCTGTAAAGATGACAGTATCACTATATATCCAGGACAATCAGGACTCTTGTGATGCCTAACACAGGCTGTACAGGCTGTAATGGCCCATTTTCACTGTCAGCAATGAGGCCTGACATGTCAGCAGCTTCTGGCACTAGTAGTTTGCTGAGGAAAAGGGTAGATTTCAACTTCATTTTTCTTTTTTGCTTTTCCTAACTTCCTTCCAGAAATGACAATTCTTGAAAATGCACGTGTAGAAATACAGAAAGAAAAGGGAAAAAAAGTAACAAGCACCATAAAACCTCCACCCAGTTATCACTGTAGCATTTCTTAGGTGGGAGAATAGGGTCCAGTGACATTTGAGGAAAGGAGGAAAAGGCAGGGGGGAAAAGGGGCAACACATTTGAGACTCCTTTAAGCCATCACAAGAGTTAGAGATATGAAAAATAGTTTATAATTACCTCTGTTGAGTGAAGCTGAACTGTTTATATCTCCAGTAATAAAGGAAGACTCGGACTGCTTTCGAACTGTGTCATTCCACATTCTACGAATCCGGCTCTGAAGAGGGATTGAACCACAGCAGGTAATGAATTTTTAGCAGCTGCAGAGAGGTTTCTTTCTGCCTCACTAAAGGTGGCTATTGGCATGTCTAACTCAGGATGAGACTTGTTTCTAGGCAGCCATAAGCAAGCGGTTGCTGTTTTGCTATAACCTGCCTCATGCATGTCAGACCCTGCCTGCCTAACTTCGTAACACAAATGCATGGCTCGATGAGGAAGTGCATAATTGAATTGCTTACATCTTAATTAAAAAAAAAAATCATGCATGAGAGAAACTCAGACCCATGTGAGTTCCAGGTTTACCAATATAGCACCAAATAATGGAAAAATAATATATACAAAGAAGCACACATGCGTGTTCCTTATTTTTTGTGAAGCCTAACAGAAGATTTGTTCTGTGTCTTGGTGTTCCTGAATGAACAGAAATTTTATATAGCTATTTCCCATCTAGGGGATATTGAGAGGAAAAAAATTCTCCACAAATGAATGACTTCTGTTCTCCTGCTGAAAAATCTGTGATGGTTTTGCCATCTATGGTATAGCTTCTACTATTGAAAGTGTCCTGAGTATGTTGGGCTTCTGTTTTGTTTCTCAAATAGACTGTGAAGTATCTGCCTCTGTGGCTTTTACATCGCTGTTTTGTTCCATCCCAACCTGACCTTGCAAAAGATCAAAAAATCAGCCTTGCTTCATGTTTCAGAGTGTGATAGACATATCCCATGGCTGGGTGAAAGTGTTGCATTAGGTAGTCTGAGGGATTGGGATGCCTGGTTCCCACTGTGACAGGCCACACTCTTCCGAAGTGCTAAAATTCCAGCACTTCCCACAGTGAGAGCTTAGCCATGAGAGATTTTTCAGGGCTTTATCATGTGGTACCAGCTGAAAAGTCCCAGTCTACTCATTAACTATGTAGTAACAGCGTCTCCTAATCATGCATTAGCCCTCTATAAAAGGAAGTACAATGTGACATAGGTCCATGTACTTTTACAGTAATTATTTTTCGCCTGGACATTTAATCTGTTGTATTTCACTGACATAATTCCTTGTGGATTAATTATTCTGTTTCCTATGTCCTTATCAGAGTAAAAAGGGATCTTAAGGGTTTTCCTCCATATGGTCTTCTCTATTTAAAGTTAGGAGTCAGATTCTTTCCACAACTCAGATTGATCTCCATCCACTCTCCAACACTTGTGAGGTTTCTCCTGCCCATAATAGGTTTCAGGTACTTCTATCCCTCCAAAGACAAGCTTTTGCAGGAAGAATAATCTTCCTTTGTACCTCAGACCTTGTCTGCCATGAGGAACTGCTGCCAGGAGACTCAGGTCACCCACAAAAGGACTCGCTTTCTTGTGCTGAGACTGACAAGAGGGAGGGTCCATTAAAGTCAACACTTCCTGGAAATGAGGGCACCAATAGCTAAGTTATGCAAAACCAAAGGCTTTCAAATCAGCAACCTAGATGTTGCTGGATATAGTAAGTTTTGGACATTATTGATTTTTGTGGGATTTCATGGCCTACTGGAGAGAGGTTCTATATTCTATTGCTTTTATTTGCTCTGCTTATCTTCCAGACCTACAAAAATGCCATAGTGGTGCTCTTGGATGACATCTTGGAAACCACTGAAAATAAATAATATTTTGCTCCAAGACATAAATCGCAAATTAGGTTTTCCTGGGAAGTTATAAACTATTACTCGCTGCATGTCTTTCATAATTTAGTAGTGGAACTGTCATGTATAATTACTTCCATTACTAATAATGAATAAATTTGTGTTTGGTTTCTATTGATTAAGAAGTAAGCTTCTCCATTTTATATGAACTGTTCATCCATAAATCTGCATCTCTACATACAAGTTAGTTTCAAAATTGCTAACAACACGAAGCCTTGAATTTTCAGGTGACCAAAGCATAACAAATCCAGTAATTTAGTAAAATAATGTGACCCCAATGGATTCTCCTAAAAGGTCTCCAAAATAAGGCAAATTGATCAAACTGCTGAATGCCAGAAAGGAAGTCCTTTCATTGTGAAGCCTATCACAAGACTCTTGTAGTCTTTTTTTTTTTTGGCAAGAAAAATACTTGGTTGTTATAGCATCATTCCGGTACATGTTAATAGTGGTGACAACCTTCATTTTGCGATTAAAGGATGTACTGGGATGTAGCACAACTGACAAAATGCTCCCAGCTCCTGGTGCCCATGGAAAGTGGGCAGGACACCTCAGGTCCTGACCATCCACCTGTCTCTAGAAGGCAAGTTTGGACCTTTTATTCCCAACACAATTATACAGAAGGTTCTTGGAGAGGCGCTAATTGCCATCACATCTCATGGGAAGCCACTGTGTTGAATTCAGGTCCAGAAGGGAAGGCAATCTCTGCAGGTTGACTGGGGAGAGCCCTAAGGCAGCTCCTTTGGTGCTGAGAGGAGCTTTCCTCCCAGAGCTGCTGACAAGGGTATTGGTGTGGCAGTGCAAATCACTGGGGCACAAACAAGATGCGTGGGTTACCTGTGAGCCTGTGGAGTATCTTCCAGGTGTCCTTGACCCCGAAGTTTTTCCTGAGCCGATAGAACTCTCTGTACTTTTCCCACTACAGCAATGCGTGCGCAGGCATTTTCCATACTCTTTACGAACCTAGACAAGGAAAGCACAATGGTGGTTAGCAGGCAGCTCTTCCTCCAACCCACTGCCTTCTGATTTTCAACAAAGCCCCTGATGTTTCCTCAGTGGTTCATTAAAGTAATAGTTGCTGCAGTACATGGAGGAAAAGCCTATTACACCTTGTAGCTGAATGCTCTCAAGGCATGAGCTCATGGTTTACGATGGCGTAAGCGACTGCTTCTGTGCAGCAAAGTTGCTCATTGACACCAGCTGGTTGCAGCTTCCTCTGAGGTGCATCAAAGGAGTATGGGAGAAAGTACAGACACACTATTTATGACTTAAAATTAATATTCTCATAGATTTGATATAAAATAGCATGTTGGCTCATCAAGGTACTAAAAGTTATTGCATCTGGCAGGGGACTGAGAAAAAAAATTCCAAGAGAAACATATGACAGATATTGATTTTTATTTTTTTTTGAAAAAGAAAAAAAGTTTCTTGCTGTCGAATTGAAATTCAAGGAAACTGTAGAGCCAGCAGCCCTAGAGATTACATTCCCAGTGCTTGGGGTGGCTGGAGCCTACTTTTCTACAGCACTGTGCAAGCCACTCATGCTTTAAATGGGCATTGCAGTCAAACCTGTGCCACCTTCTTAGCTTCAGGAGAACTATGCTAACTTGTGTCAGGACAGGATCTAAGTTTTGACTGAGTTTCAGGTGTGACTTTTTATGGGCAGCAATACCCAGAAACCAGATGGGGCAAGGCTGAAAATGAGCAGACTGTATTGAAGAAGCAAAAGAGGGTCATGTTGCTCATTGACACAAAAGAGCCCCCCCAAAATCCCCATGCATGTCCAAAACACCAGTTGAGAATTCTTGGAGCACCTGGTCAGACATAAAATTTTGCCAAACTGCCTATGAACATTTCACAACTCTGTGAAACAACTGTTTAAACAGCAAATTACAGCTTTTTCATTAGGCTCTTCCTTAAGCGCTTGAGACAAACACAATACCACAAGTGCCCAATATGCTCGAGTGCCTAATCAATCCTTTGCTGAGAGAAAATAATTCAATTGCTTTAATTAGCCACCCACTGCTTGCCTCTCTGCAACATTTTGCTTATTTTCTAGTACATGATAGATACGAAAGGAAAGGATTCTTTTTTCTCCTCTTAAATAATACCTCCCTCAGCTCTTAGGTCAGAGATGCATCCACCCCACAGCAAGGCACCAGCTGCATTCTCTTTCCCTCTATGCTGCCATAAATCGTAAGCCATTCCATAGTCATCAGTGATCGTTTAAGGATGTAGATTGTCTTATGACAGAAAAGAGAATGGTTCTTTCATGCTGAGTGAGAACCCCACTAGCCAAGGAAGATGCAGTGCTGTGCTGGGATGCTGGGTTAGGGACTGACCCTTTGCAAGGTGCACTGGAGGTGAGAGGATGTAGTAGTAGGAATGGTGCAGAAATTCAAACGCCTCATCAGAGAGGCACCTGCAGGTTTAATTAGCAACAGTGATGCTTCCTACCTTCTTGCTATCATCTTTCCTTGAAACTTTCTTGCTGAGAGATTTGGAATCATCAGCAGGCAGCTGCATCTAGATAAGGCTTTTAAGCTTCTTAAGATGCACAAATTTGAGATGCAATGATAAAGACAAAACTCTGAACCCCAAAAGTCTTCCTCTGGTTTCAAGAATGACGTTTCCACACAGCGCTGCAGTCCATCCAGAGGCATGACAGGCAGAGCTCACTTATTATGATGAATGTTATCACAGAATCATAAAATCATAGAATGTTAAGGGGTTGGAGTGATCATCTAGTCCCAACTCCTCTGCCATATGCAGGGACACCTCCCACTAGACAAGGTTGCTCAAGACTTTATCCAACATGACTTTGAACATTGCCAGGGTTGGGGCATCCACAGCCTCCCTGGGCAACCTGTTCCAGTGTCTAACCACTTTTCCTAATATCTAACTTAAATTTCCCCTCTTTCAATTTGTACCTATAATGCCTTGTCCTGTCACTACAGTTCCTGACAAAGAGTTCCTCTCTGGCTTCTCAGAAGGCCCAACTCAGATACTGGAAGGTTGCTATGAGCTCCCCATGCAAACTCTTCTCCAAGCCAAACAGCCTTTACTTTCTCAGCCTGTCTTTGTAGAGGAGGTGCTCATCCTCTTACCTGAACTTCCTCCAACAGCTCCATGTCCTTCTTATGCTGGGAACACCAAAACTCACAAGAACAGGGGTAGAATCACCTCCTTCAACCTGCTGGCCATGCTCCTTTTGAAACAATTCAGAACTCCACTGGCTTTCTGGGCTGCAAGTGCACACTGCCAGCTCGAATTTTTCATCAACCATCACCCCTAAGTGTTTCTCTGCAGGGCTGCTCTTAATCACTTCTCCACCCAACCTGTAGCTGTATCTGGGATGACCCCGATCCAGGTGCAGGGCTTTGCACTTTGTTTTGTTGAACTTCATGAGGTTCAGATAGGCCCACCTCTCAAGCGTGTCCATGTTCGTCTGGATGGCATCGCTTTCTTTCAGCATGTCAACTGCACCACACAGCCTGTGTCTTTGGCAATCTTGCTGAGGGTGCCCTTGATCCCACTGTTCGTGTCACCAACAAAGATGTTGAAAGTATCAGTCCTAGTACGAACTCCTGAGGGACACCACTTGTCACTGGTTTCCGTGTGGCCAATGAGTCACTGACCACAATTTTGTGTGCAGCCATCCAGTCAATTCTTTATTCACCAAGCAGTCCACCCATCAAACCCATGCCTCTCCAATTTGGAGACAAGGATGTCATGGGACAGCATCAAATGCTTTGCGTAAGACCAGGCAGATGATGTCAGTTGCTTTGCCCCTATGTTTTCAGAGGTCAGATCTCTCTTCACCGTACCGTAGGAATATGTGAATAACAGAGGAACAAGACGGGGGCTCCCAGATGGAGAACAGATCTAAACATGGCCCTGACTTTACTCAGTAAGCCATTTCACCAAAAGACACTGGTTACACTGAGAAACTGGGACCAGTGTATCCACATATAAACTCTTCCCTTTATTTATATCGGTTAAAGAAACTGCCCTTTGAAACTAAGACATACACAAAAAATTATTCAGCAGACATGCACAAAATTTGAGAGCTTTGTACTACTACATTTCAGTAGAGAAAAAAAGCTTCTTAAAAATATTTATTACTGATTGTCAGAGGCTGTAAGTCTGATCTACATATACACACAGATTTTTATTATGGGGTTTTTTTCCCCTCCAGAGTTTACATAAGTTACTCCACTGTTATCTTGCAAATGTTAATTGGGGCATACTTCAAGTTCCACCAAGAAGCACTTGCTGTGCTCTTTGAGGAAGATTTTCAAAAGCCCACATCAGGCCCAAGGAATACAAAGGCTAATGAACTGTTGCAGAGCACACATCCTTCAGTTCTTAAGAAAGCAGGGGAAACAGCCCCTATCACACACCCTCAACCCATATAAGCTGCTATAGAAAGGGGTAATTTCATGTAAGGACTGAAAATAAGGACATAAAGCTCCATTTTGCTGTGAGCACTCAGCCACAGGAACATTTTCGGGACACTTATGGATTCACTTCCATCTCACACTGGCATACAGGAAGGGAGAATCTGGCTGACAGCAGACAAGTCCTGGTGCAGGTTCACTCTTGCAAAGCCCTGCAAACTGACAGCTGCCTTTTCCCTTGTCTCTGACACATTTGTCACCAGCATCCTGGCTGCTGAAATGCCACTGCCACATATCTTTGTTATCACCTCATCCCCCTGCATCTTGCTGGTTTCCAGCTTAAATACCACCCTTATTAGGTGCATAGAGATAAATCTGCGTGAAAAGAATTCAGGGCACAAAGATGATTCTATGCTGTGGTTGTTAGGCAACAAAACACCCCGTTACCACTTCTCTTGCCACTGGGAACCATCTGTCTTACCTTTTTCTGGAGGACACAATGGAAAATGAATATAAACATTCCCTGCAGAGAATTGAATATGGTGAAGAGATACGCCATGATGACTGTGCTTTCATTAATATACATGAGTCCGAATGCCCAGGTCAGTCCTAATAGGCAGAGTAGGGCTATTGCACCTATAACCCAGGACCTGTTAGGAGAAACAAAAAAAAAAAAAATAAAAAGGGATTGGTTTTTCATCTACATGAAAGAAAGCACATGTCTACAGGCAGGAAGACTTTGCCCCTGTTTTTAGCAAAAAGAAATAGCATATCAAAATAAATCATGGGAGCTTTGTCTTCAGGCTGGATGCAGTTTACGAATCTTCAAGCTTGAGGAAATATAAGGAAATGGAAGTGTTATGAGCATAGAAATTTATCATAACCAAAGCATAATGTCTCTTTTCTTAACGTGTAAAAGCAGTGTGCATGTAAATGACATGTAGATGTTATTTCTGCAAATGGAGGAAATGAAAACAAGCCGAATGAAACAACAACTCTAAACGCCACTTTTTTTGTGTCCATTGGTTTCACAGGACTTCCAGTTGCATTAGCTTCTTTACACTTAACAGCAAGATACATGTATTGCTGCATGTTAGATAGTCTCCCATACGCCTGTAAGCCAGATAAACAACTACAGGCAGGTGTGCAAGCCCTCACCGCTTGCCAGATCAGCTCCACACAAGGATGTTCTTTGCAATGCTGCTTCACACTTCTTCCACCCTGCAGTGAGGGGAACTGTATGCGCGTATAGGTACTCACACGCTACATTTGCTAAAATGGTAGCTGCTGCCACACTTTTCCTTGGAGAAAGGAGGGGCAATCCTTCTTCACATCAGCTGCAAAAATAAGATTACCATTTGCTCCACCTCAGGAGGGGAGCAGGAGTAGAAGTGCAGCCACTGCTTGGCCCCAAATGTTCAGTCAAGTATGGGTAGTAGGCACTTTCTGTTTGCTTTCTCTCACTAACTTTGTCCTTGGACAGACAGCTTGGGGATGTGGGATGACTACTGCATGTTAGTTTTTTTCTGTATGCTTTCAGGAAAGCTGGAAGCTCTGCTGGGATGTCAGGAGAAGTATTCCATGTTACTCTGCTAAATAACATTTAGTCATCTGCTAAATTACCTTCTCAGAGACTGATCTTCCAACACCAGAACTAGAGACGAAGCATGACAGGCGGTATAGGAACTCAGTCCTACTCCTAGTCACCTCCCTTGTTTCCACATGCTATATTCCCTACAACTTCAAAGGAACTGCTGCTATACAGGAGGGGGAGTCAACTTCTAGCTGGGAATCAAGCAGCACCGTGACCATCCATTTGCCCTTTAGCTCAAGGCTTTGATTTTCTTCTGTTGTCACCTGGTATCATTAGGTGTAGCATCATAAAAATTAATGCATTGATACCCAATCTTTGCCCCTCTTCCTCACCATTTAACCCTTTTGTTTCCCAAAGCAGACAAGACTGCAGTTGGCCAGCACCTCTGCTTCCTTGTCTGCTCCAAAGCAGCCTGAGGTGCTGCAGAACGGCTACCAGGGACAAAGACTGGCCTTATGTTTCCAAGCCACTTCAGCCTTGTTTGACTGCATTTAGGCATATTTGGGCTTCCATCTGCTAAGCAGAGCATAGGGCAGGGGGGAGAAAGATGAAGTAGCAGCAACTGGGGGGAAAAATCAGTCCTGCAGAGGTCAGGCAGTCAATCTTTGCTATGGAGATGCCATGGCAACTACAACCTTGAATCCTTTTTCTTTTTGCACAGCTTGTCACAAACAGAAGCACACCAATGTTGTATTCATGTTTTCTGTTGTTTTTTTGTTTGTTTGTTTGTTTTTCTCTTTAGGTGTTAGAATGAAAATGCAGCATTAAGTCTTTCACTGAAGTTTATAAAATATGTATTATTTAACCACACAACCAGAAGAGCTCCCTAAGGTAATTGCTTATTAAGACAGTTCTTTAAAAATCACTATTATGTATCTAGCAGACCAGAACAGCTCCTTTGAAGCATTTCCAGTCAATCCCGCTAATAAATATTTAGCACGATGCAAATTGAAAACACACTCTCACAATCCTTCAGAAAGGTACCCACTAGATAAAGTTTACATCTTTAGTCATTTGGGATATTTTACATCCTGAGATTCCACCACCAGTGAGAGCACACTGTCATCCTAACTGCATGCCAATTAAAAAATATAAACCCAATTTTTTTCCTTTAAAAAAGAACAAATGAAATGGAAAACGCTTTTCTTTTCTCCCCCTTCTCTTATCATCCCCAATTAGAAGCTTCCTGCACTTACAGAGTCTTTTAAAAAATAATCCCCAGATATCAGAAAAGTATTCTGCTCTGAAGCAGAGCCAATTCTTGAACCTGATTAAAGAGCCTTTGGCTGCAGAGGTGTGCAGGAATGAAACAGTTATTTAGTGAAAATATGCTACCTTCAGTGATGGAAAGGAATCTGTGGGTTAGAAGACCCCCAACAGTGCAAACTGCAAGCATTACAGTGTTGTGCTTCAGAAAACAAGACCTGGAGATAAAGAGGGTGTGAAGATTACTATGAATAGCTCCATCCCATATCCACAGAAAAAAAACGAACCAAGTGATGAAAGAGAACATGGGAATGGTGCTGAAAGAATGAACACAAAGGACTCTTCACCAGAAGAACAAACTGAAAGTCTACTGCAAAGTTGATTTGCTTTTATTTCATGCTATTGCACATTATTTTCTGGTTGCAGGAGAAAGAGCATGGATGCCCTAAGGTATGTAATTTCTAGGCATTTTTTACTTTCTTCACAGGTTTGGTTTTGGGGTTTTTTTGGATGTAGCTTGAGGTTTTTGTCTTGCTCTCTGTACAGACTTGCTGTTGATTTTCCTTAGTTTTTCTTTTCTGTAGTAAATTTTATTGCAATAAAGAAAAAAATCCATGTTTTGGTGTAATTAAAAATTGGCAATTTACAGTTAAGGACAATTAGGTACTCCAATGAGTAAGGAGACTCCAATGCACCAATGCACACAGGTTTGTTTGACTAACTCCCATTAACTAGAAAGGGAATCATGGGGGATAGCACCCAAGCAGCTTTCTCAAAATTTACTTCTGCATTTATATTACCATAAAGCTCTCCCAGTGACAGAGCACAGTGGACCAGAGGGCTTCTATTTGGATAACAAGTCTGTACTACACAGAATTAACTTGGGAACTTTCACCTTGAATTCAAGTAATGCCCAATTAAAGAATATAAAGCAAATAAGGTGACAATTGGTTGGCAATACATATGCAGCACATTTACTCTGCACTTTAGCTGTATGCCTGACCGTTTTCCTGCACAGTTTGCTCTTCTGCCTCAAAAGCGAATGACAGAAGCTTTAATGATTTTTCAATATTGATCTGACAGCTGGCTCATGAGACCACACTGATAAATGAAATTTATCAGCCATTCAGGTCATTCTTACTTGATGAAGGGTCTGTTATCCTCATAGCTAAAGAATGCGTAGACATAAAGACAAGAACACAAACATTAGAAATATAATGACATAGAGAATATAGTTTACTGCTAGTTCCCCTCCCTTCTCCCACCAGCTATCACCAAAACCAAAGGTGGACCAGCATCGGTGTGCCTGAAACACACCAGCCAGTCTGGCTTGCTTCCCCAGAGAATTGAAACATGATCGAGGTCACTGGTTTCATGCATAGAAGTGGACATCACTAGCTGTGAGCTGCAGCTGCCCCTCCTGGCTTCCATCATACAGCTGTCGATTCACTCTGAAATCTCTTTTAGAAATGATGGCTGTCTCTGGAGAAGACAAATTTTGAAACCACAGCACAGCCATCACTGAAGGCTTTCACGTGTTCAAGTGGCAAAACTTCCCCATGCCTCCATCACTCTCTGCCTGTGGGGCTGTAGTGTATTACAGGGATCTCTTTATTGCTCTTTACTTTTTCAAAGTGGAAATCCCAAGTTGCCACATTATGAGTCAGACTACAGGATCAGGATCTTCTAAAGTCCTGGGTAACAGAAAGCATTGAGCTATTTACTCCTGTTTCATGGGGAAGAACATTAAGGCCTCTCTCTGCCAGGCAAGAGTACAAAGCAGCCAGCTGCATTCATGAAGAAGGCAAGATGGATCACTCAAAACCAGCTTTTATTACTGTGGGGACACAAGATTAGTCACAGCCATTTTCCTAGAGGAGTCTCCCTGACCTTCTGGGACTGACTGTGTGCATAACTCTGCTTGTGTGGTGGGTGATGTGCAACATGTGGAGAGGGCAGGCCAACTCCTCTCCCCACTGACATGGAGCTCTTGAACCTGTGATCCCTTGCAGAAACCACCGTGGGAGCCAGAGATGGAGGGGGACTCAATAATGTTCATCTCATCACCCTTGGCAACATATCCAGGGCCAGTCCATCCTTTGGTCAATACTGGCAACCTGCAGCTCTCCTACAATGCAATTCAATGAAATTAAGATATGAGACAATCTGGAGCTCTCAGGCCAACAATGTGGGCAGGAGCAGGGCCTGGATTTCTATTACTGTGTTCATAAGCACTCAGGTTTTCTAGTAAAGACTTTATATTGAAAAGTCACCAGCAACAGATTATAAAAATAGAGAATTAGGACATTTTTTAATGCTGTCGCTGCTATCCAGAACCTCACAAAGTTTTTCAGCAATCCATAAGAGCTTTTCTTCAAGGCAGCTGAAGGCTCCATTTCATCTTTGTACAGACAAAACGCTAAATTGTTATACTTGGATTCCCTTTAAGCTTGAGGCTAACACTTCAAAGCAGCTCAGGAGAAAACCATCTAAGAGACCTTTGCAGTTTTTACCCCATTTCCAGTGTGAATGTGTGTAGGACCCACTGCCCAAAGCAAACAGGTGGCTAAAGAAGTGAGATTTTCAAAGATGCCTGACTTCCAAAAGGTTTAATTCTCTACACATAGGCCTATAGAACGTAGTCTCTTATACCCTCATGAAATACAATCTTTTTCGTTATAACGACTCCAGTGTTGTAAGAAGCTTAAGCCTTGTGTTAGCAACTATTTCTGACAAAAATTACTCCAGAATGTTTTCTTTTTTTTACCCCTGGTAAAGTCTGTGCTGCAGTAATACTGTGTCATTATCTGCAATACATAAAACCCATCACTTAGACAAGAGAAAAGCCTCGGAAGAGCTTTAGTTCCCAGAAAAACGGAGCTGCTAACTGGAAAACTGAGATTATATTCACTAGTAGTAAAAGCAAGTAAAATTTGACGCAGAAATAATTGGAAAACTTAGCCTAGCACAGCCTGAGATGCTACATCAAAAGTGCTTCTCCAGATTTGGATAAATTTGTCCAATACTTGGCAGTAAGGGATATAGCCTATTAAATTTAAACTACGTCACTCTGATCCCTCCATAGTTAATGGGAGACTGGTAGCCCCAAAAAGGAATTTATTCCCTAGAAGAACAGGTATTTAAGGTAGGTGAGGCTGTATCATTCCCTGATAAAATACTTTTCTCTACTGACTGCAGAGGAAAGCTGAATGATGGCTTAGGTGGGGGCTTCACTTTCAAATACCTGAAGGTAAAAAGCTGGTCTTTAGTGGTTGCATTATTCATTTAACCTGCAAAATCCTACCTCACCTCCCTTGTGTTTCTTTGCAGCCCAGATGATGGATAGCGGATGGTCTACCAATCCATATAAATACCGAATTCATTTTCTAATCTTAAAAAAGCCCTGACTTTACCTTGGGGCAAAGACTTCCTAAGGTTAATTACACATCATGTAAAACTCTTTCAAAATCTTATTTAAGTTAGATGTCTTTCAATTTCCCAGAGTAACTTTTCCTTCAATGATGAGAAAGGATTGTTCATATTACCTTCTCTACTCCTGTGATAATTTCAGACAAATACTTTTTAAAAAAGTTGCTAAAATGTTACAATTTGAAGTATTTTCCCGTCTCTGTGACAGCAGGAAAAGGTTCAGTAAGCACATGGACTGAGAGCTCCAGCCCCAAAATAACTGTTTGGCTAGCAAGCAAAAACACCAAAGTGAGTACACAGGACCTTTAGTAGCTCTTAAGGGTGATGAAACCCAAATAAAAATAGATGGATGATGTGCCCCTTCACAAGCATTCAGAAAGACCCATGGAATTCATTTTAATATGGTGCAAATAAAGCAGAGAGACAGACATTTCCTGCAGGCACGCAGGAGGGAAACACAAAATAAAGTGTGCTATTGTGTCTCCCCACTGCCTGCTGGTATGAGGCAGCAGGGATGTTTTGCTTTCTTTTTCGTATTTTTTTTTTTTAAATTTCAAGGATTAGAAAAGATTGATTTATTGAACTCCTGAAAATCTACAGGAAGGAGTTGGAAAGTCCAGCACTCCCCTCATAAAGCAAATGGGTTCATCATTAATTAGTGAAGGAGCATCTTCATGGTGAGAAAAATCAATAGCAAGCAATAAAAGAGTGCTTAAAGGATTTTGCCTTCGAGTTTCATGACAAAGTTACCACCTTGATGGCATGAAGCCAAATAGCTTCCTAATCTCTTTCCTTATGCTGCTGGTGTTCATCACACAGCTTCTCAAGTCATCATTTCCAAGTCTCACGTTCTGGCTCCTGCACTGGTCCCTGAGAATACCTGTAACCATCTTGGAAGTCAGTGGGCCCGTCAGCTTCATTTGCAGGAGAAACCCTTGACTTTACGTGGCTTGGAGACCTGTAAAGTTTGGGGTCCTACCTCCTGGCATAAGGGTAATTTTATATAAATTTAAAGCCACATCTGGCTTCCACCAGTAGATCTAAAATTTTATTCAGACACATGAGGCCAAACCTTTCTTGGCCCCATATGATGCCCAAGCCTAGGGTTTGGGACAACCAATGGCTGTGTTTTTCTGCTAAAGGCAAAGCATCATCCCTTTCCCCTCAACTCACCCAAGGAAGTCACAGTATGCTTTCTGAGATTTGTTCTTAATTATTGCAATTGGAAAGAGCAATTCTGTTAAGCTCATCTCATTTTCTGTAAGTAATTAATTACCCTTAGAATTGCTTACCCTGTTTATTTCCTTCCTCCTAACTTTGCAAAGGCATGGCATGATTATTCAAGCCACACTGATGTGTAACCACATACCTAATTGTTTCCACACTATATGGATTCAACAAAAGCCTTTAGACACATCTGTATTACCCAAAGAGCACCAGCAGGGCTTGCTGACAAAGTGCTTAAAATGTATGGCCTCTTAAAACAATAACCATGATTTATGCATTCACAGAAAGACTGTAGGTATTTAATATCTTCCAGGACACTCTCTCAAATCAATAACCTCTGATTGATATTTTTTTAAAAAAATTCAGAAAGGAGGACACCTGTCAGTGGGAAGATTAGTGCTTTACAATCACCATTCAACATTAACACAGCCATCACAAAACCATAGGTAAACAAGCAAAACCCCAAACCAAAACAATTAGATATTAACCAAATCCTTCAGTGAAAAACTCAAACAGCAGCAGATTGCAACAAACAAAATGGGATGCTGCCATCAACATCACTGGGGGAAAAAGGCACCCAGACAAAAGCAGACTCAGATGTTTTTCCAGTAGGGTTTTTGCCTCTGATGTGCTCCCAAACTTTGCACTCTGGCAAAATATAAATGTGCCGTATCTTTGCTTGGTAGGAAGCTTGTAAATAACCCATTTTGTGTCAATTCTGAGTGATTTTTTTGCGTTTGCTTTAGGCTGCCTGTAAGTTTGCTCATGCGGAGATGCAGATGAAGGCTATATAGAGCAGCAATGAGTTAACCAGGGGACTAGGAAGAATGGTGCTTTCTTACACAGAATCCAAGGGAATGTGAGATGAGGCTTGTTCAGCCTGAAAAAGAGGAGACTGAGGGGAGACTTCATTGCAGTTACAACTTTCTCATGAGAGGAAGCGGAGGGGTGGACACTGATCTCTTCTCTCTGGTGACCAGGGACAGGGCCTGAGGGAATGGCCTGAAGCTGTGTCAGGGGAGGTTTAGGTTAGATAATCATAAAAATGTTCTTCACTCAGAGGTTCATTGGGCACTGGAACAGGCACCCCAGGGATGGTCACAGCACCAACACTGACAGAGTTCAAGAAGCATTTGGACAATGCTCTCAGGCACATGGCGTAATTCTTGGGGTGCTCCTGGCCAAGAGTTGGACTTTGATGATCCTCAGGGTATTCTATAAATTTGTGATTCTATGACCATCAGGCTTGTGAAGGCATGGTACTCTCAAGGCGAGATGAAACACACAGATTGTAGTCTGACATCCAGTACAATGAAAGTGAGAGAGGCAGCTTCTAATGTCCAGCTCAGTACTCTGTGGCTGACATCTAAACTTTGCAGATAGGGAGATTTTCCAAGGGAGAGAAAAAGCTATTCCTCATTTTCTGAAGTGCCCAGATCATTTGGTCATCCTTGCAAAACACTCCTGTTAAGACTTCTGGTGACAGAGAATGCCCTGTCTGCACATTCCAAGCACTCTTAAAATACATTCCACTCCTCATCCAAGTTTATCCAGACCAGAACACTGGCTCGGAGGCTCTTTTTGTTCCCTAGAATCAAATTATCCTCTCCAAAAGGCAGCCTGGAGCTGCTGTGCTCTGAGTCTGCAGTCCCCAGAAGTCAATGGTGTTCAAAAACACTGCACATAGCACAGCTAGCTGGGAAGGAGAGATTTTCAACACCCTATTCCTGAACAACCCACTCAGTTCATCTTTCTATTTTGATAGTAGGGCTGTATGAAAGCCTTTAAAGAGAGCTTGCTCTGTACAGGCATTGATGTTTTATTTGACATTATAAGTTATAGGAAATGTCAGGATTTTGGGTCATATTTAACAGAGGTTCACTGTGGCTCCTGTAAGAATTTGCTAGCTTGTGTTTCAAACCCTCTGCACCTCCATTCCACCACTCGCACCACCACACACACCTCCTCAAAGCTATATGGATGCTTGAAACTTCCTCTCCCTGCTTGCTGCTCCAAAGAGGGAGTCTCCATGTTGCCAGACCTTCAGCCCTTTCTACACTAGAAACTGAGAACTCTGAAAGTGAAGGAATGGATCTTTTGCGCCCTGATGATGTGCTGGGCAAGCTCCTAAGAGCTGGACCCCTTCACTGCACTGTGTCCTCCCTGTGCACTTCCAAACAACCACAAACCCAGAGGTAATGAAGGATTAAAGTGCTGCTGTTCTGCAAGTCCAGTCCCCTGGGTGAACCCCATGCAATATTCAATTTCAGACTCTTCGGCATTACAAACTGTTCCCAAGTTGTAGCATTTTATGATTAAACAAAAAAGATCTGGAAACCAATAGATGAGATTAAATCTCAATAGAAAAAGCTGAAATAACCCTTACTGTCTCCCTACTTTGTCTTGTTTCAAAAATGGCTAGAATAAAGCACAAATTAATCTTCCTTTAGTAAGAGTGTACCTGCTACAAATTATTGTTCTGCATTGGTAATGTAAGCTCTTCATATAAAAGGAGAAAAAAATCTTGCATTTTCAAAAGTCTAACTCATTCTTCACTGCACCAAACCCAGGATGTTTACTTTTTCTGCGTTGCAATCAGCTGAGTAAATAAAACTAGACTGGTAAACCTTTATTCCTGCCAGCAAAATACTGCTGTGTTAAATCAAGGATTTAATTCAAACATTTCTGCAGATGATTTTTGGAAGTTCTATTTAACCTTTGTTTTCAATTTTCTACCTAACTCAGGATTTTTTTATGACTTCAGCAAACCCACAGGACTGAAATAACAGGCTAATCTGGGGGTTGGGATTAGTCATGTCTCTTTAAATAAAACACATATGTTGAAGCACGAAAATGAGCAGATAATCACTTACACCCATACAACATATGGGGACAGCGGGCTATGGCAATGGTTTTGCAAGAGGCATAGCTTCAAAAGGGGCTTCTGAGTTTTGTGCCTGATGCTCCTCATCCCCCACCTCCCCCAGCCTGGGCCAGATTCTCTGAAAGAGCCCAGACTGAGTTTTGCAAGGCTTTTATATAGTAATAATCAAGGTTGAGTATTTGTATTTGGCTCGTACTTTTGGCTGTTAGGTTGCACATTCTTAGATTTATTTCAGCAAGCCTTTGAGCAAGAGACTCCAATGGAAAAAAAATACAGAATAAAGGAGTACGTTGTGAGTTTTGTTTCAAGTCAAAACTTGGGAGAACATATAATTTTTTATTCACCCTTTAAATCAGGGCTGTGTGCCTTTAGCTGTGGACCATCTGAAGCTTCCATAGCAGCCAGCAAGCTGAGGAGCACTCATTTTGGTCATTTGAGGATTGATTTCTGAAGGCTGCAGTGCAGGACATTTCCGCTTCATCCCCATTAATGGGATTTCAGCATGTGTTTGCAAATGTAGTCACAATGCCTAAAAGCATTACCTCCTGCATGCTTGGAATAAATATATGTTTTTCCAGGGAATTTCATGCTTTTGATACAGTGCTTATTCTTTTGTTGTAGAAGATGGGATGGGAGCAGGTTTTCACAAAAGGAAAGAAACTGCAAGAGAACTACAGTGATTAATGCCAGGATTAAACTATCTCAAGGACCCTAATTAATAGTGCTTCTTCAGCAACAAAAAATGCTCCCAGCTAAGACCCTGGGTCTCTCTATCTGAAAGAAAGAAAATTAAATTTCCAGAATGACTTTCAGGTGAGCTTCTATTCCAATAAGCTTTTCAAACAAACCCAGGACTACAGTCTGATAAACTCCTCTTTGAAGAGGCCCCCACAAGTTGTGCTTTCTAAAAAGCATCCAGGTGGCCTATGGCACAAGCCAAGTTATACCCTTGCCAAAACAATAACAATAATAAAATGGGACAAAAAGAAACAAGCTGACAAAGCCCTTTGCCTCTTGCCTTCTTTCTAGTGGGTCTGCAACTGCACTTGGCAGCTATGACCGACATGTTGCTCTTCCAAAGTAAACAAAATAAAATCTTGTTGCCACATACTACAGCACAGAAGAATGTCAGGAAGCCTGGTATGGCTGGGGGAAATGCTAACAAACTAAACTGCAGCCAGGCAGCACTAGGGGAGAGGGCATAGGGTGCCTGTGAGAAATTCAAAGAAAAGGTTACATCTGTAAGGAAGAGAAAAGGATGGCTTCTGGTCACTGCTAGAAGAAAGGAGGTTTCACCCTCTCCCCTCCAGCCATTTGAAGGTGCCCAGTGTAACTTCAGGTGAAGCAACTGCTTTGCCCTATTGATGAACCCTCTCAATCCACTTGTAGGACTTGCTTTTTGTTGGGTAAATGCTCTCCTCATCCAATTTGCTACCAGTTTTCCATGTCAGTAACTAACAAGCCTGCACACTGTGTACAATGGGAGCATATAGCAAAGACAAGACCTAAGATTTCACTAGATATGTTGAAGAGCACATCTGGGTTACCATCAGTGTTGATCCTCTTTTTTTCCTCTACTAGTACCATGATGACTCAAATGAGCAGTGTTTAAAAGTCTGCAGAACAAGCACTGCGCTGCCACACGATGCAAAGGCATTGGAGGAGAGGGTTCATCTGAAACCCTGTTTTGCACTGAGAAAGGGGGTTAAGCATCTGGAAACATGTGGATGGTTTGTTGTGCTGCAGCATCTGGCACGGGTTGGATGAAAACCTGGTGTGCAGGGACCACAAGCTGCCAAAGTACATGCCTGATCACCTGGAAAGCAGCTGATGGACGGAAAATGGAAGAACCATGCTGGACTATTCACATGTAAGGTATTTTCCCTTGTCATATTTCCCTTGAACATAAAAAAGATGCAGTGTAGTCCTGTCTGTGACAGTCTGAGACATTTTGCACATCTAACATCTACCCAGCACAATGGAAAAGCATGAAGGAGAAACTTTGAGCCAGCCACTCAGCTCCAGAAATCACTTCACACGGCAGCAACCTCTGGTAAAACAGCCTCACAGCTGCTCTAAAGAATTCCAGCTGGTAACACATCCTCATGAGGAGCCATCTGCTAGCAGGAGTGCATCAATACCACACTGATACGCCCACAGTCTCCACCTCATAGGCTATAGGTGCAAGCTGCACAGCAGGCTTCTGCCATCCAAAAAGCTTACGTAGTCCCTGGCTTGAAAGATCTGTCTTCCCTGCAAGCTCATAAGGACTGGGGGAATCAATCTTCCAAAACAATGCCTTCCTGGGTACAGTTGTTGCCAGTGAATCAGTTTGTGCTCGTGAGCCTTTTTGTGCACCCTTTACATCCCACTTATACTCTCAGATGGCTCGTGAGTGAGGTAACATGATGTAGGCAGAGCTTCTGTGGACTAAACAATGTGTCACACTGCCCATCTCTGCTCACCTACGTTTGACAACAAGCCACAAAGAGATGAAAGAGCAATGGCCACACTGGACTTTGAGTGCTCAGAAACAGTCATTATAAAAGGCTGGGGAGGAAAATCCCCTCCAGCTCTGGGTTTGGGAAGCATGGGCAGAAGCTGCACACCCCACCCAAGAGGCAGCTGTTTGGGTGTCCTTGTTGGTGTCACTTCATACTAAAGAGATTTTAAAAGGCAGAAGAGACCCCCACTCTGGATGAACTCTTAAACTTTCTATGTAAACATATTGAAGGAAGACATCAAAACAGGAATTTTCCAAAATGGCCTAGATAAAAGCATGCTACTCTTGATGATGATACCTCTTGTAAAATGGGAGCTAGTGTCCTCCTGGCATCAGTGGCAGGCACCAAAACTCTTGCAACTCCAAACAACATATCCCACATACAGAAGCTCACATCTTTTCCTGGCTACGTGTCTCAAAAGCAGGACTAGAGCATGAATCTTGCTGTCTCAGAGGGCAAAACCCACTGAATCAGCTCAGTACCAACCTGCCATATAAGGAGGATGCTCTCGGCACAGGGGGAAGGACCCATATCTGTGGTTACCCTATTTCCCTCTTGAAAGTGCTGGAGCAAGCCAGAAAAGTTAACAAGGATAAAAACTAAAGCAGCTCTGTATTCGTCAAATATCTCGCTGGGTAAACCCTGGGTATCCAGTGCCCCACCGCAGGAATGTCAGAATCTCCCATGCTGGCACAATAATCCAGGGACTGTTCTTGAAGGTTAGGGAAGTTTATTTTTACAACTTTGCACAGTGCCTACAAATCTATCAGCCACACAGCATCTGGTTCAGGCACTGCCCTTTGAATGGCTTTTCTGTTGGTGCAGTAATTAAAGGTATCCCAGGTGACACCTGATCCCTTATCAAGTTCATTAATTTAAGTGGAGTTATTTGGCTCTCTATTTTCTATACTTCATAATGTATTTCTAACCTTTAAAGTGGCATAGGCAAGGACCAGATTGCAGGGGCGCTTATTAACAGCCTATTAAAATATTTTACAGCCTTTATTTTTACGTTGCTATAGGGAATCAAGTATTTTGCTGTTGTTAAACAGGCTCAAGATTTATGTTGCAAGAGCTTCACCACAGCCTAACACAGAGTAGGGCTAGGAAATGAATTTGAGAACAAACTCTCATTCAGCTCTCCATGTGCTGTAAAGCTGTCATATGCAGATGGGAGCAAGGGGCCCTCTAATGCAGGCCCTTGGTTTTGATTTTTTCAAATATAAACCAATAAAAGAAGATGCAAGGCTCTGGGACCTGGATGTATTTTTAGCAACCCTATAGACCCACAGAGGGAAGCTCAAAAACAATCTTCGTGGTATCCTGTGAAATAATGTGATTTGTGTTTTTTTATTCCAGAGCTGCTGTAACACATGGACATTTTGCAACTGAATTAGAGCCAATGCTTTTGGAAGACCATGATCTTACCTGCAACAAGACTATGATTTCATCTAGAAGACAACTATGATCTTAGTGAAAAGTCTTCTAGAGATGACAAGCCTCTTGCTTCCCTAGGAAACCTCCCTCAAAGGTGAATCATTCCCTTCTCTATTATAAATCTGCACCTCCTCCTAAATCAAGCACTTGGAACACTGAGACAACATGTCTTGAATTTAGAGACTTTATGCTGTCCTGCTTAGGTATTCAGAAATTACAATCAATCCCATTCTCAAATTCTTGCTTTGATAAACTTCCTAAGGTGAGCCTGGGGTCTTCCCGAGTTTATATTATGTTTCTCTTATTTTCTCAAGCATAAAATGTAATTTGTAATGAAGCAACACATTTGGAAGGGTATCAGCAACACACTTCAAAGTATTTTAATTGCTTGTGCTTTCAAAACATTTTAATGAAGTCAAATCAGGAATAGACACTCATCTGCCAAAGAACCTATAAAATATTTTACAATGATATTATAATTGATGTAACTGGTTGCTCAACCAGCATTTTAAACAAAGACACTAGAGATTAGCACAAGAAGATTATTCAGTAGACGATTATTCGTTTTGTTTTAATTATAAGGGCTTTGGGGTTTTTTTTCTGCCCAGTTTTTAATTTAAATGTCATACTGCAAGGCTATCTAGACAGATTTTGTGTGGGTAACCTCAGAGACTGTTCTCAGCAAGCAATTCCATAGCACTATTGCATGACAAGTAGCCATATTAATAAATGTTATTAAATGTACCAGTCCTTTAATGGCTCATCCAAGACCAAATGAAAGACTACCTTGCTGGGATCAATCTTGGAAATCCAGGAGTGACTGCTCTTCCAATTTCATTTCATAGCTGAGTGATGTCAGGAGAAACAGAGGCACACCACAGAGCAGCCTGCCCACAACCTGGGTGAATGAGCACTCTGCAGGTTTCTGAGCTCACTGAGGCCTACTGCATTTGTACAGTCCTCTTTCCTCACAATCCTCATGGAAGAAGTTGTGCCTAAGAAATTAAAACTTCACCAAAGAACCATGCCAGGCTGTGGCATGCAAATGGCATTGCAAGCCTTGCCTGGTGAGAAAATTTTCAGGAGGACTGACCTGGTTCAAATTAAAGCTGCATCTGCAAGAGCTGCTCAGCAGTAAAAACAATAACCTTGCTGAGAACTGCCTTGCAACTGTGCAATTCAGTCATCTCCTAACGAGCTCCCCTCACGCCTCTTCTCCCACTCCTACCACAAAATAGAACAAAGAACTTACTTCCAGCCGTGTTGCACAACACTCTCCTTTCCTGGGTGGGCAGAAAAGTGCTGACTCCCAACAATTTCCTCCTCCTGAACCTCATTAGATGGTTTTATTAATTAGCAGGATCCCAATCTTATCATGCTCTGCACCTGAAATCCCGCTTGTATTTTTGAAGAGAGTAATTAAAGCCAGAAGTACCTGAATAAACAAGCACTGACAGAGACTAATATTCTATCAATATAATGAAGCAACTTGCTAGACAGTAAAACGCTCAGATTTACTGGGAATTCAGATGTTAACCCAGTCCAAGGGTGAAACATGCCTTGGCTGGAAAGCACATCTGCTGATGTGGGCACCCTAGATAAATCCTCAAGAACTCTGCTGAAAGCAATCAGATTCTGGGGAGAATTTGGGTCATGAAATCTGTCAGGGGCCAAAACAAACAGAAAAGAAGTAAGGCTGCTGTCCTCAGTGCACAGAGAAATAGTAATAATCAACAGTTTCAACACCTTGCCTGTAGAGACTGAAATAATTAGCTGGTAATTATTGGGCACTACACAGAGTGACTAGGGGGTTACCTGCTTCAAGGACTGAAAATGTAGTTTTGCCTCCTTCATGCAACATTGAATGGAAAATGCCACCACTGGCAGCCAAATCCCAATAAGATAGTACTTCATCATCAGCCACTTCTTGGTACCTATTAGAAACCACTCTGCAGTGCCATAACCCAGAGTATTATCCCTGGTTATCACTGCTGCTGGCAGAGCTGGTTCCCCTGTTATACTCCTCAGAGAGGAATAAAGAGCAAAACATAGAAACAGTCAGAGAGAAAGAAAAAAATCCCAACTACTTACTTGATATTGTCAAGACATCCAGATTCGGGTTTCAATATGGCAGTATGATGAAACATTTTATAGAGAGCAATCCCAAGGAAGATGACATTAAGCTGCAATGGGGGGGAAGGGAAAAAAAAGGATTATGTTACAAAGCACAACATGATGGGGAGAAAGGCAGCTTCTTCTCTGTAACAGATGGGTTAACTGTAGGAAATTAGCTCTCACTACAGTTGTATAGTGACTGAATAACAGAAAATTTCCAAGCATTTTATGAGGTGAGCTGGCCTGTAGACAGCAGGACTGGTGATGCTACAGCCTTACCAAAGCCGTGCCACTGCATATGTTACTAACATGAGGCTGGTTCTAACCTCAACTGTAGCGCTTCATTGGTGTTATGGAAAATTAAAAATACTTGCTGTAATGGTTTTTCTGTGTCTGAGAAGTGTACAGGCATGAAAAGTCACTCCAAGCATCTTGCTAAGCCAGTCCCATTGTAATGAAGCATAAAGGCATCTTTTTCTGTGAATACACCTTTTAGAGATGGTATAATGGGGCAGATGGGCAGGAAAATCACAACTGCTGAAGATGCTTAGCACAATGCAAAGTTGAAAAACAAAAAGGAAAAGGAATTTGATTTGTTCTGTAAAAGATGTGATGGTGTCGATGCCTCAGTGTTAACAAGGCTACCAATTCCTGGAAAGCAGTTCCTCCAAAAGCCCAGTCTAGAGTTTGAGACATAATCAAAAAGGGAAGATACCTTTTTATGAATGAATTGCCTAAGGGGAAAAAAACCCAACAGTTGTAGCTGTAGTGTGTCCCTCTTCTTGATGTGGAAGGCTGCTGAAATGGCCCCCAGTTGCAGGAGAAGCAGAAGAAGCAGAGACAATGTCTGCATTGAAGTGAGAGCGCCTGGTTTTCTGTGCTAGCCAAACTGTAGTTAGTCAAAACAAAGGATGGTTTATTTAAGCCATACTGTAGCGATTAAAGTATAAGAAAACTCCAGCTGTCTCTAAAGTTGGGTTCTCTACCTTGTTGCTGTGTTAGCTGATATGCTGGCAGTGTGCTAAACATGAAGTCATACGAGCTTCAACTTCTGCTGGGAAGAAAAATCCCTCATCAAACTTCTCTTCTAGTTTGGACTTCATTTCATCCCCCTCATCCCATATTTTGCCTTTTTTTTTTATCAGTGCAAAGCTTTGCTTTGGAATTCAAAAAGTAGGTGAGCAGTGAGTGGCATCAAAATAGAGTTTGACACTCCTAAATGTCCAGTGGTAGTAACCAAACTCTGAGTGCCTGTTCCGGAGCTCCCCAGCCCATTTTGATCAAGTATATTTTGCAATGCCAAGAGCTTCTCATAATGAGGGTCTAATTGCTTGTGCCAGGTGGGGTCAAAGAAGAACATGCCTTTCTCAAATTAATTCGTGTAAATTAAAGATAAAGAGTAAAGGGACAGCAAAAGTTTTATTTCTTGACCTGAGAGATGGAGTAGTTAATTAGGAGTTCTTACCATAATTATCAAGGTCGCCGGTCCTATAAAGCTCCAAATGAAGTAGGTGTCAAGTCGGAGCCAACATCTGTAATGAAACACAGGGGAAAGAAGGCATTCAAGGACTGCACTCAGGACATAGATCAAGAGTGAGCAAGTGACAGAGAAGAATGTGAGCTGCAAAACACGCCAGTGGGAGACAGGAAATATTACATTGCTTGTTCATTTAAATGCTGAATTATGTGCCCAATTTCTGACAGCGCTATTGATGGAGTAAGATAATTACCTCTAGAGGAAGCAGGGAGAAAATGGCATGAGGCCTATTTGCTAAGGCTTTCTGCATCTGTCAGAAAAAATCCTTAAACTGAGGGGGTTTTTTTAAGGAAGGGGTCTGATGAACATCCATAGAGCTGCTTCTTTGCTTTATGCTCCTCTTTGCTCTGCAGCTCTGATGCAGTGCAAGCTGTCTGTCAGCTGTCAAGTGAGATGACATTTCTCCAGCAATCAGGTCAGAGTAAATTTGGTGCAAATAGGAAGCATGAATTGGATAACAGGAGGCTGAGGTTTAATTAGGTTCAGCAACTTCCTCTTTAAAGTGTTTTATTTCCCTGAACCTCCAGAGTGTTTTGTTTTCACTAATGTTTCCAGGGTTGCATATGGTCTGTCCTATCAGAAGAAGTTGATTCATGGCCTAAAACTAAATTATTAATCGCTTAATTTCAACCGCATTTAATACTCCTCACATTTTTTAAGGCCCTTGGGAAATTACATTTCCATTCCTAGTTCATTCCAGGCGACAGGAAGATAAAATGGAAGTGACTGGTTACAAGACAGACGAATGTAAATTCCAACAAAGTTTCACATGATGTTTAAAATAATAATATCTTGTCATGTTTGCAATGCTGCAAATCACAGCTCCATTTATACACAAAGGACTGAGAAAGCATAAAACCACTCTTACACTAAACATTCAATGGAATTTCATAATTAGGCAAGTGACAAGAACCGTACATATGAATTTATCATGGTGGAAGGGATAGCAGTTCTCACAAATGACAGCTCTAGTGTACGTGCTTAATGTTTTTTCCCTTCCAATGGACTTTGCAACAGGCTGAAAGGTCTGTGCCAGCAGCCCTGTGTGAGATGATCAGCAGGAGATGCCTACGGAGAAAATAATATAATATGCCCTGAACCTCTATGACTGGGAGAAGCCAAGATATGAATAAATTCAAAAATGCAGAGAAAGCTTCTCACTTCCCTCCATGACCACATAAATTTCAGGTCTCATCAGTGTTGAAGATGTATCGAGAGATATATATATAGGCATACCACTATTTGTTACAAATTAAAATACTGTCACTTCTGTGACTGTCATTCCTAAGCTGCCTCTGCAGCTGCTCATCCAGAATCTTCATGTGATAGAATCAAAATCTTAATGCAAGAGGCAAACAGAGGCTTTCAGAGCAATTGCAGGGAGATCTTGTTTCCTCTGTGGCCTTTGAAGTTCAAGGTGATTTAGATGCAGCTGGTAATGGAACAACATGAGTGACTTAAAACTACTTGAGTCTGATTCCCTATAGGAAAGGGTTTATGTGATCATGACATCTGTGTATCACCCATAATAACAGCTGAACTGTCACCCAATTGCAACTACATTTGACAAAGGAATAGAGGTTTCAAGGATAATGAAGTCCCCGTAAAAAGTCCTTCCCCTCATCCCTGAACAAATCTGTCCGCATAGCAGCAGCTCACATATTACATGGCATTTCAGACTCTACCTACTCCATCCCCCTTAGGAAAAAAGTGTAACTAGTGTTTATGCCTCAGCTGCTCTACAGAAATCAGAGAATATGCAGCCCCATCACTTTTTTCTACTGACAATGAGTGCTGGTGTGTGGGAGAGGACTCAGAGGGTTGTGTTTTTTCAGGGTTTTTTTTTGGTTGTTTTTTTTTTTTTTAAATGGAAATATTTTGAACTTTTTTCTCCCAGTTTAACATCCAAGACAATCCCCAATCCCTGTCGCCCAGGAGTTTGGAACACTGTATTTTAGTTGCCATCAGCTTGATTTTACTTCAGCATAATGAGCTAGCTCTTGGAAAGTCCATGGAAAAGGAAACACATAAACCTTCTCTTTACCTCTTCAAGCATGATGGTTAGCCCAATGGTCACATCTGGTGCACTGGTTTTGAATGCATGCAGATTGGGACACAGGGAAAATCAGTGGAAGCTGAAATACAGACTGAGTGAAAAGCTGTGCCAGGATGAGGAACAAAGCACAAAGCTACTGGTTTCCTTTCCAGAAAGTCAAATGGATGAAATCTTCCACTCTGTTCCCCTAAAAAAAGTCTTTCTCTTCAGTTGTGGAGAACAACCGAGTGACAAGAGATGGATATTGTGGATGGGAAACAGAAAAAGGAGCCAGGTCCTGCCCTCAGGATAGGCAGGGGCCAGGCATGGAGCAAAAGGAAGCCCTTCCAATGAGAGATAGCTTCACCTAAGCCAGAAAGTTTTTCACTAAGCTTGTGAAAAACAGAGAAATCTTTTTTCCACCTCTCCGCACACTCCAAAGAATTTGATGTCATTTTCTATTTGTTTGAATAGAAAAATCTCTGTTCTATGAAACCATGTATGATTGTCAGTCTTGGGTGACTAAACGGAAAGCTGCAGGACTGATCTGCAGACAGACTTAAAAAAGCAGAGGAGCTTGGTGGTCATCAGGAAGAGATGCAACTTTGAACCTGTTTAAGTCATACCTCATTAAAAATGCAAATTAAGACCAAAACATCAAAACACAGGCAACCCGCCAATTGCGTTGTGGAGCTGTAAATTGCTAATCAGACAAGTACCACACTGAGCTTTTCTTCCCTTAAAACACAAAAACCCACATGCACAATGAGCTGCATAAATGAGCTCCTCAAAACAAGGAAGCAATCAGGCAACTCACTTCCAAAAGTTGCTAATCTTGGGATGCCGAGTTACTTCTGACCCTCCACACGCAGCTGCATTGTGAGCACAGACTTGCCACATTACAAGTTTAGACTTTGCTGCCATTAAGGAAACGAGCTGCTTCAGGGCTCAGAACAAGGCAGAGAGGATTATCAGAAAATGTGCGGATGCAGGGAACACTGCTCAAAACTCCACTGCTTCTTCCAAGACTCGCACCAATGTATTCAGTTCTCGTAACGAGCTCCGTGGCACCGCTTTCCTTTACTTTTTAATTTCCTCCTTTTCCACAGTGACAACTCACAATATTCACCTAAAGCTTTTCCCAAGTAATAAAGACTACAAAGAGTTTACTCTATTTTCTGCATGAAGAGAAATCAAATACTAAACTATCCCTGGTGTGTATTAAATATAACCAATAAACAATCATTAGCTGCCATTGGACCATAAAATTTGAAGAGCCCTAAACATATCATGTTGTTCATGGGAGCTCAGTGGTTTGTTTCACGTGGCTATACAGCCTCCTTGTCAGGGTGCAGTAATGGGATATGCATGCACCAGACATGCCTTTCAAGGGTGCAATATAGGTTCTGCTTAATGGAGTTCAGTGTCCACATTGCTCATGCTTCTTCCTCCAAATACTGGCAACAACCCTGCAAATAAAACAAGTTCAGTGGAGCCACCCAAGACAGACCGCATTGTTAGAAGCTATTTTCTGAGCTACATTTACATGCATGAAATGTCAGCAGCTGGCTGATGGACTTGGAGGCTGTGTACATACACAGGGCTTTCATTTTGCTTTCTGACAGCTGGATTGCTTACCATGTATATCCTGCTTTATAGCATTCCAAAAGAGGGGAGAGGGAGGAGGAAACAATTGAGAGATTCCTGCCACAATGAATTTGATCACCAGTGGATGAATATACCTACAAGTATGTTTCCTAAAATATATTGAACCATTCAAAGCATAGCTCCTTTCCTCTGCAATTTGTAAGAATTTGATACGAAACCCAGGAAAGTATGGGAATATGGAATAGCTTCTTGCTGTTGATTTTAGATGGCCTGCTTCTATAATGAGTCCTCTCAAAGGGAGGCTTCTAAAGTCTTAATTGAGCTTTTAATGAATTCGAGACACAAGTTGTTTTCAAACTGTTGCAAATGCTATTTTCCCTCTGCATTTTGCAGCATTGCGCACCACAATCCTTGACACCAAATCTGGCCAGGAGATGGACAGATTTTGTTTGCACAGAGGACAAGGCACATGATGTAACGTTTTTAAACTCCAATCCCAGTATCTTCTTTCTTCTGCAGCAAAATATAAGCTGTGGGCATTTAAGATCCAGCAGCTGAAGACCTGGCCTCTAAGAAACACTCATTTGGAAGTTCATGTGAGCATTGCCAGAATCACTTTGGCAATGTGAGGGAACCACACTGCCTGCAGCATAGCTCCCTGCTTTGCATATTTACTTTAGAAATTACAATCAGAATAAAGTGAGATGCAACATTTCTGAAAGGACCAAACACAGTCCAGCTTGTTCACAATGAATAGTCCCTGCTGGCCTGAATGGGGTGATCTTTTAATGGAATCATTATGCTACTACTTGGTTATAAAAACAAACTAATCTCCTAACATAAGTTTGAACTGTTCTTAAACAAAAAAAATATTAAAAGAAAAAGGTTCAATCCCAATTCTTGGAATAATTAGGTGTAAAAGAGTATCGTTGTAGGGCAGCTACTCTAAAATGCCAACATGAATGCTAGGGCACACGACACTTCAGAAAATCACAAGTACCAAGTCATGAGCAAAGCAACAGGGAGAGGAACAACTGCCTGTTCCTAGCTATGTAATCTGAGCATGTGTTACAGGAGGGTTGGACTTAGAAAGGCAAATGAAATCAAGAAAACCTACACTGGGTGTCTAAGCAAATAATTCTGAGATGTATGAATGGTGGCACCAAATGCCAGGCAAAAAACAAATAACACTAACAGCTCCATAAGTCCTGCTTAAACAAATGCAGCAAATAATGGAGGGAGGCAAGTAATATATTCCAGAGGATGTTTTACAAAACCTGGCAAAACCAAGCAACTTCTTGCAATCAAATTATGTATGCCTGGCATATAGTTCACTACAAATTCTAATCAGTTCTACCCTTCTAATAACATTATACTGAAAAATACATCATCATCCATCAACCAGATGGAGCATGATAGTTATACAAAACATATTGTATGTTTTTTTATTTTCCTCTATGAGAACGTGATAAAATTGTGCATTCTGGAATTAAAAATCATAAATAAATATTTTAGGCTTTGCAAATATGTGTAAATACTTATTTGCAAAATATTATATATACATGTTTAATCATTAAAAATACTATTTTATGCTGTGGGGAGGGAGACACATTTTACTGGCACACACATAGGATTGTTGTCTCCTCAATGCCAAAACAGTGAAATTTAGTTGTTTGCCTTCAGTGAATTTCAGCCAAACTTTCTGCCTGTACCTCCCATACCATGAAAACATTGGGCACCCAAGGCCTGTTGGGAAAAGGCAGGGTATCCCATGGAATAGGTTTATTTTGCTGTGCTTCAGAAAGGCCCATTTATGAATCTAACAGGAGCAGAAACATTTCAGCAATGCAAAGCTGCTGTGGTGCATTATAAAGGGAACTGTGGTTAAGGGCCATGTATTCCCAGGCTCTACAGCCAGCCTGCTGTGTGCTGCTAACTCCCACAACCTACACTGGTACTCTGGTTGTCCCTACAGAGCATCAGAAAGGACTTTGCAAAGATGAGGGTGGATGCAAATCAACCGCTGTCTCATCTCCAAAGCCATGCCCTGGGCTTGGGGATGTTCTTTCACTATGAGGGAACAAAGGAAGACATTTTCAGCACCCAACAGTCACAGTGCACTGTAAGAGAACGCAGTTGGTGCTTGCTCCAAACTAGCTGCAATGCTGTGTTTTCCTGGCAGCAGCTCAAAACATTGAAAGAGAAGTCAAAAGGATCGCTTTGGTTCTCCAAACCCTGTGATGGTAATGCTGCAGAGGTCATAGGGTAAGCAGTGTGGAAAGCAGCCACTAAATACCAGACTGCAAAGTGGACCAGTGAGGACAGAGCTCCAGCAATGGCAAATGTGTGGGAACTGGCTTTCCAGACAGCTGGACTGATGGCCCTTTGGCTGTAACATGTTTGAGGCTCAGTGTGCCACATATAGGCCTCTGTGAAAAGGTAAGTCCTCCACAGGAACAGCACAGTAAGAATAAATTTATCTAAAGAGATAAGGCAAAATGTTTTCAATACCTGATGCAATAGGTGCTTATATATTGCTCAAGAGGGGATGTGAATAGAAGAAGTGGTTGGGTCAGAAAGCAGGTGGCAGCTGATGGAAAGTCTTCTCCAAAAATGGTGATCAGCTGTTGTGTTACTTATTCTTTGCCCTCTAGGCCTGTCAAAGTCGGTCAAACTACTTTGGATAAATTGGTAGAGATCCCTGAAAACTTATACACTCCTACCTTTATCTGTGTGGGCCACTTCCTTCCCACAAAGCATGACACTTACAAAAATCAGGTTTCTATTCTCCTACTCATGGGAGGAACACAACACAAATATCCATCTGGGATCCAAACCTACCTGCTGGCATGGTAACGGATCACAGTAATGAGCAGCTCCACTGCTCTACAAATCTGCTTTTTCAACAAATCAGGTTCATATATACTAATAAGGTTTCAGGTAAAAAATGTGCAGTTGAACTTAATAGAGGATCAACTGCTGCCATGGTCTGACACAACCTATGCTAAAAAAAAGCTTTACAAACACCACCAGCTCATTGCTATGTACACCTGCATAATGAGCCCTTAACTCAGTTAAAATGACATAGGAAAGGCAGGCTGACAAGGGAAGTAAAAACAAAAAAAAAAAAAAAAGGTCAATAAAAATACTTTGTTAATGCTACTGTAGCAAAGATGGCAAAGAGAATCAAAGGCTCAATTTTCCCTTTGCTTTCCATTAGACAGTGGTGCACGATAATCTAAATAGGGCTTTGATACTACCTTCAGCAATACTGAAAACACTTAAGAATATTTATAATGATAAATGATACAGCTGTTCCGACTTGCAAAGAGCCTAATGCACTCCACTGTCATCACCTATTTTGCCTGCAGGCTCTGTTAATTTGATAGAACACTTTAAAAAAAAATAGAGGAAGAAAGCAGTATTTCTTCATCCAAATAAGAAATACTCTTTGATTAGAGAAGGATAACCTTGCTGATAGAGTATCAAACTGAGACTTGGGACAGCCACCTCTGTTGATGTTATGCAATGCTGTGATAAAATTTTCCTCAACTGACTTCCCTGGAAAATACGTTTGCAACTCATTTGCTGTGAGGAATTCATCCTGGGTCATCACAGACTGCATTGGAGACAGAGAGATGAGGCAAGGCATGCCTCCCGGCTGCACTCTGCCTGCACAAGCCCTCTGGGCTCCTCATATCCCTTCATTGCCCCCGCTCCCGTCTCTCCTGACCAGGTCCAAGAAATGCCAAGCTCACTCACACTTTGTCTGTGCCATAGCTCCGGTAGTCCACTGCTGCTGATACGGCCACAATCAGTGCAGGCATGCCGTAGCCCACCAAATAGAAGTACTTCCTTCGGGAGTGTTCACTCTCAAAAACCTCCACCAGCATGATGTAGAGCTGCACCCCCTCCAGGAACATCCAGGTGAAAGCTGCCAGGAAGAAGAAATGCAGGAGGGCAGCAAAGACGGCACAGGCAATCTGTGTGCGGATTGAAAAGAGCAAGGAGAGATGTTTGTACCATGCTTAATTAATGCAACAGCCAGGACTACTCTTACTCAGAAGTTTAATAAAAATGAGGGAGTTCTTATCTTCCCTCCTCAAAGGAGGAACCTTTTTTCACTTGGAAAATGTGTGTGAATTATTTTAAAATAGGTACATCTTTGCATAGATAAATTATATTGATAGATACAAAGGTAAATAAGTACACAATCTGGTAAATCAATAAACACATAAAGATGTACATAGTATAAGTGCTTTTTTACAACCTGCTTATTAATAAACACACACACACATTATTTACAAGCAACACACATACAGCCTCTGTATCAGCATGTGACTGCCAGTTAACAACCAGGGGCCCAATGCTGTGAGTACAGCGCTGGAATGTATCTCACTGCATTCACACAAAGTCAAACATTGTACTTGCACTGAGACAAGAGCCTGTGAGAGAAGCAGAAAGTGCTCTGTTTCTTACCGGCTGATCAGTCCGGTTAATGCCGATGAGGAAGAGGAGTTCTGCCACAAAGAGGCTGATGCACAAATTCTTGTGAATTGTGTTGCGGTCGCTCTGCAGCCCACGGAAGAAGCAGAAGGTGAAGATGCAGATGAGGAGGCAGACCAGTGAGAGCAGGATGCCAACCCATGTGATGAAGTCCAGGAGCAGGTCATGGACTGCATCACTGTGCTGAAGATAAAACCAAAAAATCCCATCATTGCAGGACTTCTAATTCAACCCAGACACCAAGTGAGGTTGTCAGAGACCCTTCCCCAAATATTTGTACCTACTCAGTAGTAGGGACCACTACCAAAAAGCTTAAATGGATCTAAACTTGAATGATACAGCAAGAAAGCTGCAACCTGAAACACAGACTCCAAAGCATCTTGCAAGCTGCAGGTGCCCTGAACAGATTCAGATCCCAAAAAATCCCAGAAACAACGATACTGCTATTGAAAATACTGAGATGTCATAGCTACTCCTGTGTGCAGCTCCATCTTTTGCAAACATGGCAGAAGAGCATCTGGACACACAGTTCAAAGAACCATTGAACACAGTGACTCAAGTGTAAAAAACTGTTTCATGCTAACAACGTTGTGCCCAACAACCACAAATCCATTACAACCATTTACCAACAGAGAAAAAAGACTCTCTTTAAATGTTCACAGAGATGTATGAGTTTGGAGGCTTTGGACAGAAAGAGATTGCTTAAATGTCTTTTTTTTTCCACAGAGGAAGGAGAAAAGAAGTTTTAGTTTTCTTTTTCAAACACTGGAGTTTTATTTTAAAACTCCTGGCCAGTCTGATTGATCCCTAGAATGCTACCCACAAAAAAAAAAAACACAAAACAAAAAACAAACAAACAAAAAAAACCCCACCGGTAAAAAAAAGACAGACCTTTGATTTTAAACTGTAACAAAACAGTGACTTTAGGACAGCCTGGAAAGTGAGTGATTCCCTGTGATGAACTATGCTTTTACTCCAAAGCCATACAAACAAGGCCATTTACAGTGGGAAAGTTAGGCAACAAGGTTTTAAGAGGAGTAGGATAGGTGTGCCTTGGTGCTGCTGATAAAACACTGCTGTATTGCTCCTGAGCTTACACTCGCAGAAAAAAGAGGGGAGTGATAGGACCCTCCTGATAAGAATATCCTATCACCTTATACCTTATTCAGGCTGTAAAACTCACCCGTAACTCCCCAAGCTTCCATGAGAGGCAGTGAAATTAGAGATATCATTACTTAGTAAAATATAAATAAAAAGTGAGAAATACATCGTGAGTCAGGAGATGGCTGCTTGGGGCTAAGTGGTTAGACTCAATGAGCTGAAGAAAATACTGGCTGGAAATCTCTGGGGGCTTTTCAGAAAGACCAGAGCAGCTTGAAACCCAGCTTTGTGGTCCACCAGGCTGTGTTATAAATGGTAATCACAATCCCCACCACTTCTGGCATTTTGATGACTTAGGCATTATGTAGGCTGGCAAATACAATAGTGTCACACTTAAAAAAGCCAGGGCAAACTGGCAACATTTTTCTCTCCATAGGATAAAAGCTTATGACAGATGGAGGGAAAAGGTGATTAATTTATCCATTTTCTTTGCCTGCTTGCCAATGATAAAGCCACATCAAATGTCAGGCCCTTTCCTAATACACACTCTGCTATGTCAGCACCTGCGAGAAACAACTCAAACCTTTCAGCTCTTTGGCTTTATCAGCGTGAGTGATAGGCATCAAAAGATAACGAAAGATGGGGAGTGACTCTCTGCTCCATCTCTTCCAGGCTGGAAGTTTTCTCTCCAGGAAGACCTGGAGGAAGAGAGATGGGCTCCTTTGTCCAAAGGCTCCTGTAGCTCTTCCTGAGTGTTTGCAGTATCTAAGGAACTAGAGGTCACAAGTGCAACAGGGAGACAAGAAATCATTGTGGGCTTTCTGTAGATCATGACAGAAATGCCTATTCCAGCCAGCTCATCCAGCAGCGCCCAAAAAACTGACAAGATGAAGCACATCATTTTCCTGGCGACTCTGCATTGCTTTATCTCGGTGTCACTCCAGCTCATCCATCCCTCTTAACTCTGCGAAAAAATGTTAATGCAAACCTTGCACTTTGCAAATCATTCTTTGCTTTGTCTGAGGCTGCTGGGGAATGTCAGGAGAATATCTCCCTGAACAAGCCCTCATCTGATTAGACTGCCCTGCCAGGCTGAACTGACCAAGAGCTCTTGGGCTGGGTGAGCAGGACAAGGCAGCTAACGCAGGTGGATGCAAGGAGAAAGAAACCAAGCAGGCCTTGGCCAGATGCACCCACCCCACCCAAATGCAGCCAACAGCACAGATTCATCTGTTCCAAGACAAATTTAGCTTGGTGCAGGGAAAATTCTCAGAGGGCTTCTTACCCCAAATGGGGAGATGAATCTCAAAGGTCTCAGCTCCTGCATCTCTTACCACAAAACAACAACTCTGCTGACTTTAAGACACGATACAGGAATTATGGGTGTTTTTGCTCCTGGAGAGGGATCCTACTATCTAGGTTCACGGTCTTCCTCAGGGAATGGCTGCTTGCTCAAGAAGCTTACCATGCTTAGCAATAAACATGCTTCATTATTGTATTATTATTATTATCACTCCTACTACTCTTCTTTTTAATATTAATCGTAAAGATAACACTGACTTTATGTACATAACACTCATCCCTGGAGTGCTGGCAAACAAACATAAAAACAACTTCTCCATAATTACAAACTCCCTCCCCAAACTCAACAAACTCACAAAAGAACAAACAAAAAGGAATAATAACAATAAACTGGGAACAAGAGCAATTTAAAAACACCTCAGGGGAAAAAAATATGAATTTGTAGCTTTTCTAGTAAAGTCCAAGAGAAGAAGTGAATTGAATTTTAAAGGCTGGGTACACTCCATCCTCTCCGGGATGCCCAATTTCAGGTGCTACTGCAGAGCCAATGGGGGCAGGGAAGACTTGATAAGCATTGGCATCCTTCCCAGGGCAGTGTCAACTGCCCTCAGGGCAGGCACATCCAGAGCTTTTACAACAGGAAGTACAATGAAATGGAACTTGCCTATTGCTGGAGACTGAAACTTGTAAATTACTGCATTGTCACAGGCCACAAAGCAGAATAATATGGGAAAAGAAGGAATAGTGGTTATCACTCCCAGTGCCATGAGCTTATCCTTGCCAACACCCAATCACTGTAGGACAAGCAAGGGAGCAATGTACCCGGCTTACACACCTGGTATATGGAGTTCCAGGGTTAAATATGATATACAGCACATTAAGATTTTGTATTTGGGTCTTAGTCTCTCAGCCTGGCTCTTTAATGGCAGAAAAATGTAAGAGGAGCAAATCTTCTCTTTACCCTGTCCAGCACTGTTCAAACACTATTTGACTGAAGATAAAATACCTTTGATGTGCGTGCTAATTACTGAATCACAGAATGGTTAGGGCTAGGGTCATCTGGTCCAATCTCCCTGCTCAGTCCAACTCTATGCTTCTGACCTTGACCCTCAGGGATTTGCCCTTCCCTGAAGATCCCTAATGACATCCTTCCTGCACAATGCAAGCCCTAGGATCTCTAAAGCATGCAAAATACATCTGAAACCACCAGTGTATTGATAAGAGTCAACTCTTGCTTCTCAATGATCTCCCCAAACACCTGGGCAACCAGAAGAGCCCATGAGAGATACGAGACATCAGTCCAAGAGACAATTTCCTGACAGCATCAATCAAACACCTCCTTGCCCCAATGTACCATGGCTAACAAGATTGATGCTACATGGCACAGCATGCAAGACACTGAGTTTTGTTACCATTAAGCTATACTAGCTTTACAGGTAAGCTGACACGTAGATTATTTTCACCACAGGAACAACTTATTGAGTAACTGAAAGAGATAAAATAATCCACTTCAGTTAAAGAGTTTCTATGCTAAGTACGTTTTACATTTATGGTTTAGGTACCAGCCTGACCCAAACCCAGTGAAAGGAGGTTTCTCTGGCTTTGAAATAAAGCTCTGTTTGCTCCAGTGCAGCCAAGAGCAGTAAGAAGAGAGTACTGATGGAGACTTGTGCAGAAGGAGTTACAGGAGCACTGGTAGCAACCACAGCAGGGTGAGCAGGCAGCCTAGATATTATCCAGGCTGGGAAAATCAATGAGAAGCTCTGGCAGTGCCTGTACACCAGAGCTGAGCTAATAAAAACAAATCCCAGGGAATGTCAGCTTATGACAGAATGGCTCTTTCTGAGATGAACAGCCATTTCCTCCCTTATTAAAAACATCAGCAGAAGAAAACTGCAGCCAAACCAAGCTGCCAGCAGCAAAGGACACATTCCTTTGCCTAATCTGTCCCTCTAGGAATGGAAGAAGTAATATCTTTGGGGGGTGGAGGAATAAGCAAGCAGTAAATAAAAACATAATGTCATCAACTAGCTTACATATGACCATTCGGCGCCTGGTGGGAGCTGGCAGTGTGCTGGGCTGGGCAGAGACCCAAGTGGGACAGGTTTGAACTTCTGTGCATTGCTGATACTGCTCCTTGGATTTGTAGCTGTTTGGGGCCATGTACGATCCCTCTGCCCTTTTTCCCCCATTGCTGGTGGTGAGAGAGGATTACTGCTATGACCTGGTTGTAATACTTTGTGGCTACATGCAAAGGGCTACTCAAGAAGCAGATGTGTTTGTAGATGTGCCAAAAGCATCAGCTGGCGTACACGGACTGGGAGGAAACCCCAAAGACTTATGCAGTGCATCTGGGCTGGCTAAGAGCATCACCTGCCATGGCTACACAGGCATGAGAGGTTTTTGGGGAGCTTTTTCCCCTCTGTGGCCAAGAAGAATATGTGCAAGGGCGATCCCTTTTCTTTAGCACCCATCTGCTCCATTTTCCCCAAGGATTCGCTAATGGAGGTAGGCAGCTCTGCTCCACAGCAAACACTGCACTCATGGATCTGGTACGTAACCCCTCCATGCTCTGCAAAGGTGATGCTGTCATGGGCACCATCAGGTCCTAACCCAGGAATAAAGAGAGCCTAATTCTCACCTGAAGCCCCTGTGCAACATTACTGTCTTCTGACTATGGCCTTTCATAATATAGCTTAGATCCCCACGCACTCCTTCAAGGTGGTTCAGTCACCTTTCCTCTCCTTGCCTTACTCCACAAAGCTGCCTTCATATTTTGCATGGGCTACACAGACCATCTTCCTCCTCTTCTGCCTTCCTCAGCAAGACGAAGGCCTCCAAGCAGAACTCCTTCCCACAAACTACTCCCCAAAATGCAACAGCCTTCCAGTGACTGCCAAAAGCAGTAGCCTGCAGAAGTCACAGAAATCTCCATGGTTGGAATAAAGCTAATATGGGGGCAGGTGTGCACAGAGAAACAGGTACAGACCTCACCTCATCACGTGTTACAAACACTACTGTGGATACAGCATGTGGCACAATGTGTGTCAAACTAAGAGTAAGGAACTCAATGAATACCCTGGAGTGACTTGTCAACCATCTAACCTAGACAAAAAGTTGAAGGACTTGCTACCAGGTACAACTCTAAATCGACCCCGTAGGCAGAGATTACTTGACCCAATAGGTATATTTGTAATCAAACATGCAGTTTACAACTCCTTGTTCTTGGGGTTCACCAAGGTCACAGATTTCTGTTCCTAGCACAGTCTCAAATATTGCTGTATTTTGAATTTTAAAATCTCTCTGAAGACAAACATATTTAATAATTTTTCCACTTAAATAGATCTTAATAATGTATTAGAAGTTAGTTTTTGCAACGTGTAATATATCTATTTTTTTAAATAGAATTAACCCCTTTCATGGTACAAAATGATTTGCCTTGCAAAATTCATTATATAGAGGTTTCAGTAATTTAATTCTGCAGTTAGGGTGGTTTTGCAATCCTGTACCCACTTCTGCTTTAATTCACTTCTGTTCAATCCCACAAGCGCTAATATATGGATAAACCAGCTTACAGTAACTTCAGCTTGCTCTTTAGATCTGAAATGGCTGTTCTGCATTAGGCAATGGACCACTTCATTTCATTTAGACATCATATACTTTTATTCCTTTCTCTCCTTACTTTGCCTTATGCTTCTATTCCCCAAATAATTAGCATGGTGTAATGTGTTTGTGATACAGAATAACACCTGAAAGCTTCCTATTAATTGCAACAGTTAAAACAGCTTTCTTTTTCCCCCCCTTTTCTCTTTTTTTTTTAAAAAGAAGAGTAAGACCAGGCATTCACTACATACTGAAAAGCAGTGTTTATCTACCCTGAGGTACCTTTGCTTATTCTGTTTTGGGTAGGTTTTTTAATTGCATTTTCCCATCAGCTCTGAACTTGTTTTCTGGCTGCATAATTTTCCCATGATACATTTAAGATGCATCTGCTATAATTAATATGAAGAAAAGCACAAGCTTATATGAAAAACAGCTTGTAAATTTTGAATAATTCTGCAGCAGTTATATAGGTAGAATGGCTTATTTAACTATGGGCTTTGTTCCATAGCATGGGAGCCACCACATTTTTATACATTTTTTTTTTTTAAGGGCCATAACATCCTACCAATTCAAGCAATAGGTAGATATTAACATAGATCTCATCTATGTTAAACATATACTATAATTTTACCAAGTATATATGAGACTATAATAATTTTCTCATAACATAGGTCAAATGAACTTCCTGGATAGTAAAAACAGTGATTTGTTTCCAAGTATTAAAACCTCTCTCCAAACGGAGGTTCTCATTTTTCCTGGTAAATTGACTGGCAGGGCAATGAACACTGCATGTCTGTGTAAGGTCATCCCTTACCAGGAGGATTCTTCAGTGAGATCCAGCTTACAACTCATTATACAGTCCTACTGTCCTATCCCTATGCTAGCTGGGACTCTGTCAGCGCCTGGAGAGGTACCTGCAAATGAGGGTCCATCACTGTTCCCAGCAGCTGTGCATCCTACCTGTGAGCACAGCCAGCTTTTGGTCTTGGGCACTGTTGTTTTACCCCACTGAAATACATGGGTGAAGAAACTCTAGGCCCAACTAATTTTAATAGGTAGAAAGCATCTTCAAATTAAATTCTCCTCTTAATCAAGTACTGTCCTATAAAGGCCAGAATTGATCCCACCAACTCCTAGTCTTGAAGCACACTAATAAATCCCTGCTGCCATGGTCAGCCAGTGTCATTTTCTGCCCCTTCGGACAAAGACATATTGCTCTTTCATGCGAGAGAGCCAGAAGGCCATCAATCACCTCCCTCAGCAGCACTACCTTCCAGCTCCACCTTGCCACATACTCTCTGCTAATAATTAAATCGTAGCCTGTAGCTTGCAGAGCAGCCACTGAGGTCTCCTCTGGAGAACACACTTTTTTGCCATGTTACCAGAGAGGGATATCATTCATGACCAGATGTGACATTTGTTAAACTGGTGCTGGTTTTTGATTAAGGAGCAGGACTTTGATGTCTGGTACCCATGATGCCCAATGTTCAGTCACATTAAGGAGGGTGCTGTATTCACTAATTATACCAAAGGATGTTCCCTATGGATTCAAAAATTCAAACAAGTGAAGACAGTAAACTAGAAATCTGAATTACTGGAGAAAATTGTTTCTGCTGCAAAACTCCCAGAATATTATTCATTATTGTGTATAGAACAGTCCTCATTAGGGATCCTAGTCACTGGTCAGAACACTGCTCTAAGAGGTCCTGCACAAGCATGCAACATCATTTCCCCAGGGATCATTCCACCTCCAAGAAGACTAACAGGCCTTTGGGGCAAGGAATGGCTTTTTGTACAAGACATGAGATAACAAAATGGCTCAAGAGCATGCCTGTGAGCAGTGCAAGTCAATGAATGATAGCAGGCCCCATTTATTTTTAAACCTCCATTCTTCCAAAACAGCAAGTATTCTGCTGCCAAGACTTTAAAATCAACTCATTGCAATAGCATAAGGAATGTCATACAAGCCACCTCCCAGATTTGCCAAGAGCCATGATCAGCTCCACCAGCAGACTTGAGCAAGACAGTGTCACCAGAAAGAGCCAGGTGAGAAGCGGCTGGAGCGACGAGTTGCAAATGTTTGCAGGGTGCACACCTGCTTTTGCCCTCAGACTGGGATCATCATTAAAGTGGATATGCCAGAAAGCTGTCTGGTTGCATCAGAGTCAACAAAGTGGAGCCAATTTGGCTCTTACAGCAGTGATACCTCAGCTGCAGCCAAATGATAAAACATGACCTGAAAGACTTGAGGGCGCTTGTTAACACCCAGAGACAGCCAGCAGCTAATAGCACACTGGCTTGGCACTCGGGAAGCTTCCAGCTGTAGCTCTTTCCAACTTGTTGGCTGACCATGGGCGAGGAAGGGTCTTACATCCTTTTTCTGCAAGATGAGATAACACCAGCACTACTTGCCTAATGAGGTTTGGATGAAATGTGCAGACAAGGCTAACCTATTTGCAGTTTGAGAAGGGGGTTGTTCAGCACTAGCCTGTATCTGCACAATGCAGTAGGGATCGCCCTCATTCACACCAGTGGAGCGGAAAGCTATCTGCATTTCCCAGTAGCAACCTCTGACTTCAGTGACTCAGGTATATCTGTTAATTCCAGGCAGGTGATAACAAGCCAAGCACACATTTCTTATGAAAATTCAAGCAGCTGTAGGAAACTGGCAAAACCAGACTTCGACTGCAGAATGCCACTAACCTGTAAATATGCACTCTGAAGAGGCCATTTCTTTAGACATCGCCCAGGACAACACCACAGTCATTTAATGGTATGTTTCTGGACTAGGACAGACTCCTGCAGCAGCAACAGACCTATCCTGTCCCTCACAGATGGACCAAGCTCTTGTGGCAAATCTGCTCCCAGGCTCTCATTTCTTTTTTTGCAGAGCTTTGGTCATGCCTGATGGTTGTTTAATATATATTTTATTGCAGCTCTTCAGTTTCCTCTTTAGATTATTAAGTGGAACAAAAATATACAAAGCAATGACACTGGGAGACTATTTGAGAAAATGTCTTTTAAAACCATAATAGCGTTTGTGGTTATACAGTCATGGATGTGGTTCTGAAATGTTCTGCCTGCATGGAAGATGCCAGATCCACATCTAGCTCAGAGCCGTGGATTCTGCTGCAGTGCCAGGCAGATGAAATGAAGACACTGTAACACAGAAAATGACTAGGCCAAAATCTTTTGGGCTTCAGGGCCTTCTCCTTTTCTTTCTACAGCAGCTGAGAGTGCTCTCAACCAAAGACACCCAAGGCAGCTTAGGAAATGGAGGACCATCTCAACCATTCTCCTGTACTTGAATAAAATCCCAAATGTGTGCTTCACTCCCCAAACCACTGCAACCATGGGGAACATCTACTTACAGAAGTAACTATTTAGCTCCAGTAGATAATCATGCGGAAAGCCAGAATTACACCATGGATCTAAATGCAGTTGAGAGAACTGGTTTATCATGTGCTGGCCTCAGGTAGATATACAGTCTATATAGGATGGCATAAGAAGCTTCCCTTTTATGTGTAGCTTACTGTCACACACTGAGATGCAGAGAATGCAACTTTTTCCCCCTAAATCAAAGCGGGAAAACACTTTTGGCTCCACATGTGCACCTCACACAAACGTGTGTGGCAGTGTATCTGCAGCTGCTGCAAGCAGGACACACAACTTGTACCCCACGAGGCAGACTGAACACTTCTGTCCCATCACCCAGGGTGTTGTTACTCCCTGGTGGCATAGTGAGGACCCTGTGAGCAAGAATCCAGCCAGGAGATGTTCTGCACCAGTTACCAAAGGATATGGCAAAGCTAAGCCTGCTCACTCATCACCCTCAGCTCAGAACTGCCCATGCCAGGAGCTTAAGACAAACTTTGCATTGATGTGACTGTCTCCTGTTTCACCATAGAGCAGAAGGAAGATTTACACCAGATGGTTTCTACTTTTAGAGTTCCTGTCACACAGCAGCTTCCCTGCTTAGCTCCATTTGCACTAAGAAAATGGTATTACACATTGACCACTTTTCCTACCCTGCGCACTGGCAGCCTGTGAATCTGCAATGCCTACCTTAACTTCCACATGTGCCATCAGGACTGCAAAGTTGGTTAGGTGGTTGCAGGAGCATGTGGTGTGCGTCTTGTTAGTTGTCAGAAGGCGACAGCCCTGGGTGGACCAATACCCTGTCATTGTACGCTTCGTGTAGCTCCAGAACGAACAATTTGGATTGAAATTTTCTTCTGACTGCTGCAGGGAAGAAATTAATAAATGCAATAAAAATGACAGGCTCTCAGAGACTTCTGAATGCATAATTGAGGGCCTTCATAACTCTCACCCTTTAATTTTAGATAAATAATCAGCAGTGGTTTATATGTCAAGTATTAAACACCAATAGTAGAGAAAGTTAGATTGTTCCTGCTCTCTTTCCTAATGCAAACTTAGTTCTTTGTTCTTGATTAATTTCAGACATTTACTAAATCCAGCTCTTCAAACCAGACTGCTTCATTTGCATTGCAGAGCAGAGAAATTAATTGCTTTACGCAATCAACTTTTGCAATGACTGTGCTTGGCTAACAGGAGGACTAGCTCTCCTTTTTCACTGTAATTCCACTTTCCTCTAACATTCCCTGCCACCATGATAAAATAATATTATGGTCTATTCTAATATGTTGGTAGTTTTTAATTACAGACCGACGTGTGTCAGCAACTGAGCAATGGGCATCAGCTCAAAGGAGACACTTTCTTTACTTCTATTAATGCAACATAAAAGAGACCTTCTCCATAAATAACACAAAGTGCAAAGGAACAAAAGTATAATTCAAAATCTAATCAAGGACTGCTGGGGGCCTCACAGCAGCCAACTTTTGCTTCATTTCACTTCATTTCAGAAACTGAACAAAAGAGAAGTGCTTGTCTGACTCACACACCTTGATGTGCTTGACAGTAAACACCACAGGATCAGCCAGGTAAACCTTATTGCTGAACTCTTTGTTTATTGCTGCAGTGATGACAGGGGAGTTGACAATGACGGAGTGATTAGTCGACATTGCTTCTGTTCCCAACTTCATGCTGGCATTCTCCGTGGAGAGATAGGTGCCCAGGTTGTTGTACAGTACAAAAGCCACCCTGATTTCACCTAGAAGAGCCGTAAGAGGTTAGATATCCAAGTCAACTCACTGGGGTGGTGTTTTTCTAGATGACAAATCTCTTCTCTGAACCAATTTCAAAACTTTCCTGAAAAAAACGTGAAATGACCAATGTAGCTTATGAAAACCCACCTTCTGCCAATCCCAGTGAGCACTAAGAGATGCAACAAGCAGTCCATGGATAAGAAGGGCAGAGCTTCTTCTTCCAAAACAAACTTTTATAAGCAAACAAATCAGCAGAAGACAGACAGAGAAGGTGGGCTTATTTTTGGCATCAGTAGGTGTAACTGGCTCCAGAAAAAAAGGGGGCAGGTGGTCAATTTCCCACCTGACATCCTCCAGGCTATGCTTGGGAAACATGTTCTATGCTGGCCTGTCACAAAGATGCAGTATAAAAACTATAATTTAGTCTGTTAATAAATTAAGAGTATCTCAGAAAAGTGTAAGGACAAATCTGGAAGAAGAAAAACCTTTCCAAGACAGTTCCAATTGCACATGACAGGTAAAACAAAACTGCAGAGATTTCATTTAAAAATATATTTATTTTTTTTATTTGCCAATCAGATAACTAGAAAAACACCATTGGGGAGCCTGCAGAAAACCCAGGCTACCAGCCGACTGGTTTTAACTGAAACCATCCAGTTTGCCTTCTGTCTTGCACATTATTTCACAGGTTATAAATAAGAATGGAATGTAATTAGTTTGCCTTTATTTGTATTAGTTGTGGAAAGGTATGTTTTTGTTTCTATAGGAATCATCACAGCTTCTGAGGAAGGCGAAGCAATGATGACTCCAAAGGTCCATCTCAACCTCAATCCTTCTATGATAATTTATTTCTAGCTCTTTGGTGACCTCCAGGCATGTGCCAAACCGGGGCAAACTGATGGCGTTCTCCTGATTTGACCAGAACTCCAGTGATACAATGTTTAGAAGCACAGACTTCCCCTTCATTGTTGCCAGCGGAGTTTCTCTTTCCCAATAAATCTCCAAAGCTTGATAGTGGAGTGAAACTCCTACCCCTAAGGAGTTTGCTAAACAACTTGAGTTTTGCACTGTCTCTAAAAGAAATACTTCTCTGCAAATCCTACATTCAAAGGTACTAAATGCCATCAAGGAAGCCAATGGCAAAACTTTCTTTCTGAACCTGGTGGTTCAGAAAGACCAAACCTTTCTCTCAATAGTTGCCTGAAAATGTTGGAAGCTTTAACACCTCTGGGCTGGCTGTAATAATGTCCTATCATTTCATGTTCTTCATTCTTCTCTCAGAGAGGGGCAAGACACCAGAACAGGTTCCCCAGAGAAGCTGTGGATGCCTCATACGTGGAAGTGTTCAAGGCCAGGTTAGATGGGGCTTTGAGCAACCTGGTCTAGTGGGTGACATCCATGCCCATAGCAGGTGGGTTGGAACTAAATGATCTTAAAGGTCCCATCCAACCCAAGCCACTCTGTGATGATATGTTTTTTCCTGCAGTGATTGAAGCCCATACTAGAGTGCAGGAAACAGGAGCATGTCAGGCTTATCAGCAGAAGCTTATGAGTTTGAAGTTGGTCTACAGCGGTGCTATAGAGATCAATAGAAATGTCTGCTCAAACTCCTGATCTGGAAATAAATGGCTTGTCAGGATGAAGACCATTTACATGTAACATTGTCTATAATTTATGTTGTTTCAGGAGGTTTGTAAGATACAGAGAGAAAGGCACTAAAGATTTAGACTCATAACAGTTAATTAACTTTTCCTGCCACGTTGGCTCATTATTAATATTTGCTATTGCTTCTTGTCTCTCCTTCTTCAGATAGTCCCCTGCCGAGAAGCAGTTTACTCAAACAAGCCACTTATGCCATCTGAAGCCTCCTACTGCTGACAAAGGCAGCTAAAGCACTTCTCTGGACTCAGCACTGTGCCCCAGCAGCCATATAATTTAAGGATCTGATGTATTTTTACTATCACAAAATACTTTTGAAGGCTCTGAATTATTTAGAAACAGAATATGTTCCCAGTCAGCCAACTTAGCTCACAGTCAAGGGCACAAGCAAGTGACACTGCCATTAATTTAAATATTAACATAGTGATTAATACCATACTTGCAATGGTTAAACACAAAACAATGCCTAAGGCATGACTGACTCATGAGGCTGGCGTGGCCTGAGGTGCTAGACCTACCATTTCGACCGTTTTGCTTCAAGGTATTTGCTGACAGCTGAATGGCACTCCCGTGGCCCATGTTCTGGGGAAACTTCAGATCTTCCAGATTCCCATCTGTGCTTAGTCTCGCAACTTCCAGCTCTGTTTGCAAGAGAGACTGACACTAAGAAAAATCTCTACTGAAATAATCTTCAACAGGGTATTTCAAAGCTACAAAATGGTGTTCCAGACCATCTGAGAGCAGGGGAATCAACTTACAATGCTTCATGCTTGAATGTGTTTGGGCTCCTATTTCTTTTTAAATCTTTGCCCTGAAGAAGTTTTAAATTTAATTTAAAAAAAAAAAGGCAAATAAATTCTACTCTCTGTGGAAGACAAAGGACAACCAGTTCTTGTAAACAAGAACCTCAGGATATTAAGGACAATGGTTAAAATGAAAATCTGAAAATACTAGTTCTTTGCCACTGGCAATTGACACTTTCTGTAAATGTTATCAGTGCTCGGGATCTGTATTCATAGAAATAGAAAGAAGAGTTGTTCTCATTTTACATATGCACAGTGGGAGTGCTGGTGCTTTCCATCATGCTTGTTTTTTAATTAAAATCAACAATCAACTGAATAAAGACACAAATTTGTATGAAATGAAACACAACTGCATTACGATGAACAATCTCCCTGTGAAGCAGCGCTCTCATTGCTTGAGCACAGATTATACCCTCAAAGCCAGGAGTAATAAAGGAAGGTCAGGTGCTCATTTTCCATGGGATTTCAAGGGTAGAGAGCTGCCTTATTCCTTTAGGCTCTTTTGGAAAGACTTTGAAGTTCTTCAGACAAAGGGCCAAGACACATCTAACAAATTGCTCTCCAATTAATCTAGGGGCCAAGACCAAAGCCAGGTTTCACTGCCTTTACTCTTCCACTGACTGCTCTTGATATTTACGGGGAGTAGTCTCTTACGGATGTTGTCGGTGTTTTCCCGGACTATGTCTGTCTTCAGCAGGTTATCGGCCAGCACAAAGGCACTGTCCTCCACGGTGTCGAGTAACTTGGTGGCTGCACGCTGCTGTTCGCTTGCATTCAGGTCCCTCCAGGCATTCAGAGCCTGTGGCTGCAGGAGGTTGTTCACTGTCTCCACCATGGCCTGCAAGGGAGAAGGATGGAGTGAGAAAAGGCTCTAGTGAACCTTAACCATCGTTGAGACCTCTGACATGCTTAGTCCCATCCTCCACACACATCAGTTTACAGGGTGACGACAGCACCTCCTTTCCCCACCCATTGGCGCAGCCTGCAATGGAGCTAGGCAACATTTATCCTATCAGATGGGAGACTGAGGAAATCCTGATTGTACTCTAAATGCAGGCTGGGAATAGTGTTTTTCTGCTTCTCTAATCCGCAGCTCTGGGCTTGGAAAAAGAAGGAATAAGGGTGAGTGGGGAGGGAGGGGCAGAAGGAAGATGAGGATTAAGGAAACATGCAGGAAAATAGATTTCAAAGCCTATCGTGAAGCAGATTGCTGTTACCTGCAGCACCAGAATTCAAGGGTAGGGCTGGGGCACTCAGGGAAGATATTTAGTATCTGCAAGGTTTACACTCCTTAGAATGCTTCCCACCACATAACCTCTGGCAGGCAGTCATGAAGACACAGAGATAGCTGAGTTACGTCATTTCATCCAGAAGAGCAGCAGGTGCCCACAGAAATTTAGATAAGACACCACATTTCAAATCACTCAATTCAGGAGGGAGTCAGTTGTGGGTAACAGCTTTAGTCCCTCCTACAGTGCACCTTCTGCCCTGGGCTGCCACACACAAAGAGCTCTCCCATGGATAACTTTCCACAGGTTAATCTGGATGCACACCCAGGATCACATGAAACAATACTGGAGTCATAATTGCAAAATTACAGCAGTAGAGCCTACCCAACCTGAAGGTTTTTCTCAGCCTAAAACCCCCGCTTTGTTACTAACCAGATCTGATTCAACCACCTTCCAGCTAACAGTTTTTAATGAGACCAGCTGTACCAGTTGGTAGAACTGATCATGCAGAGGAAAAGGGAAAAAAAGGTACTTTGATCATGCTTTCTTCAGTGGGTTAGCATCTACCCACCAGGCAGGCCTGCCCCACAAAGAAACAGCTTCACTGTCAGCAAATGCTGGCTGCAGAAACAAACCTTCCTTCTGAGATGAAGCTGCTGTTCTTCCTCAGCTGTTCTTAATAATTTTCTGTATTCCGAACATGTAGGCATCAAACCCACATCTCTGTTCTGCAAGCCAATGATGGTCCCATGGGATTTCAGCATTTTGCAAGCCTAAAGCGTTCCCCACGGGTTCACTTTCATGGAACTACTTCAGTATTTACTCCTGATTGTTTCTAAACCCACCAGTGAAAAGAAGATACAGCATAGCCCATTCTCCAGCAGAGCCATTAAGAGGAGGATTGTTACAACAGCAACAGGGAGTGCAGAGCATCTTAACTCAGTCACCAGTCATGGTCAGATACAAATGAGCAATGGGAGAATATGATCACATCAAACTCGAATTTGATTTTATTGCTATATCCAGGTGACCTTAAAAAATGTTTCAGTTGCAACAAGGTTCAAGGAAAAGCAGAGACAGCTAGAACTGCCACTGCTGGTGCTTGAGTTTGGAAGGTTTCTCATTTCATCATGGTTCCTATTAGGAGACTGCACCATAATTGTGCTCCTCTGATGGCACAAAGCTCCTACTCTCTGAGCTACCTTTATTCATGATCAATTAACTCAATTTTTCTTACGCCAAACCTATCCTGTACCTTACACAGCTCTTCCCTTCCCTTTGTATCTACTGTCCTAGTTCCTTGATTAATATTTCTCTTGAGCCTCAAAAACTAGTTTTCCAAAATATTCAGTAACCCATGCTTCAACTACTGAAATGGTTGAAAATATCCTCTACTGCTACTGTTGCCAAGCCTTTACAATGCAGGACTGGAATCCCTTACTCATTTGCTCTTAAGTGGAATTTATAAACATAAATCAATTTTTTTAAACTGAATATTAAACTGATTTTCCTAAATAGTCTAAAAATCATCCTAACACATTTACTATGTACACACAATAAGCTCGTTGACATTAATAGTCAAGAGGAAATACTAAAAAGCCATACCATTTGTGGTTTTTTCAGTGTTTTAAAATCTGAAAACCTGATCTCTGCAGCTCTTAATAAAGTTCTGTAGTATACTTTGCTAGCTTATCTTTTCACAGGCAAAAAAGAGGTAGTATCCTTCTCCAGTGACCAAAAAGCTTGGCTATTTTGTTCTGCAGGTTCTATACAACAAGGTATTTTTGTGTACAGACCTTTTATGTATGGAAAGCAGAAAATGAGGATTTTTCTTCCCTTTCAATGTTATCACAGGCCACAGTTTGCCTTACTTCCATGTAGCTTAGCTACTAATGGTGTCTTTAAATCTCTGCTAAAACAACATCCTGGATACTTTTATCAATATCTGAATAGTGGAAAGAGTCTTTGCAGCAGATCCAGCTCCTGGCTCTGGATGGAAAGGTAATGCCTATTCATCAAAACATGAAACAGATGCTGAAATACTTGTGTTACTGTGAAACATCTGCTGCAAAGATTTTTCTCCAGAAAAAAATTATTCTATCCAATGCATTCTTTATTTTGTTTTAAATGTGTATGTTTGTGTGCATACAAAGTTTGAGAGAGAGCACCAATTAAGCCTAATATGCTGCTTCCTGCACAATGGGCACTCCCCACCCAATGGACTGATGAGCATTCATCCTCTTGAAGTGACTAACCAGTCACTTCACATCACTTTGGGTCTGGGGTCTAACACAAAAGCTCCAGAAAGATTACCAAGGACTCTGGATCAGGGCCTTAGTGTGTAACTGAACAAAGCTGATAGACTGTCTTTGCTGGCATTACCTCCGAGACTAATTTAGTCCAGAGCTTTTCCCAAAGGGTCACTCCTGTCACCTGTCTCAATGCATTAATCAAGTGTTCCCCACGTTATATTTCTGAGTGCAGCACTTCATTATGGCCGAGTGCTGTGAGCTGAAGCCAAGGAGATGAGGTGCTAATGAAATGTTTGCATTCTGGACAGGAGCTGAGGTAGGTGTTTAAATGAAACAAAACAGCTGTTAAAGCAACAGTGTCTTGTGAGACAGAGATGCCAACGGGGAAAAGCCGGGCAGGGGAGAGGGAACTGTGCGAAGGCAAGGCACACATGACAAGGATAAGCCCGTGTCTTTGCACTTAAGCTGAGTGCTCGTGGTTTAGGTGGGTTTGGCACCTAGTGCAATGACTTTGTATCTGATGAAGCTCCAAAATATAAGAAACAGCTGTGCCAAAATCCCAGGACGGCCTCTCAGTGACCAGCTGTAGGAGGACAGAGGACCTTTAAAATGCAGAAGGCATGAGAAAAGCGTGCTTGGGAACTGATGGCTTGATAGGTTTTACCTCAGATCCTTGGTGACCCTGACAAAGGTGGGAACTTTCAGAGGAAGATAGGAAAGTTCTGACCTAGTTTTATCCCACCTTATTTCAAGTACTTAACATGCAGCCAAGTAGAGAGTCCAGATACTCTCTAGTTCCTCTCTCCACTGAAAGTAGAGGACACTACAGCAACTATTACCCACATTTTGGTGCCCAAAGTCACATGAGATTATACCTATCTGTGGAGAACCCAACATGTATTAAAGGATGCTGCAAGACTACTTCACTGAAGACCCTGTCCTTGCTTCCCAAGCTAGATTTCCTCTGCTGAGGATTTCTTCTCTTCCCCTGCTTGACCATTCTTCCAAATGTAGCTCAGCTGTGAGCCTCGTGCAAAATAAAAATGTGGGGTTTGGAGACCAAACACACATGAAAATCATGCAAAACATGGCACCAAATCAATGCTGTGGTTACTTGGCATTAAGCACACAAGCACACAGCTGCCCCAAAAGAAAGACACAATAACTCAAATGACATCAGGGAAAAGCTTTCACAAGGCATAGCTTGCTTGTTTTTAACCTACAATCAAATGAGGCAAGAAGGGCATGGCAGAAGGGAGCCAAAAAGAAAGGAATCCATCTTTCTATCCTGAGATACGTGGGTGTAGCTGTATTTTGTGATGTCAGTGCTCAACCCACTAATTACAAGCCTGTAAAGAGCAACCATCCTGGATCAGAGAATGTAAGACACAGCAGACGTTTCATGTCTCCAGTAGTAACTACAACTGGACACTGAGAAGAACAAGAACCTGCCAAACACAGAGGACAAATCCCATGATGGCGATCCCTTTCATTATGTGGTTATATAGCACTGCAGATTGTATGTTCAATGCAAATAAATGTTAATAAATTGCTGAGGGAGATTTTTTTCCCAAATAAGGGCATATGCTCATGGTTTCTTGATTTTGTCCTAAGGTTACAAAACAGAAACAAAATGTAAACCTTCCTTCTCAGACACTTACAAATTGGTATTAAAAGATGTATTGTAAACCTGTAACTAATTAGGAGCCTTACAGTAATTATACATTACTAAAAGGCCAATTGTACATATCCCATTGATTTCCTTTGTGACAGCTGCTTCATTTTGTAAAACTGAATTTTGCTTGTTCATTTATTTTTCTCTTCTCCCACTCTAGAAATGTTTGGTGAGAGTGTCTGGCTTAAACCTAAGAGGTCAGTATATATTTAGTAATACCACATCCATTTACTTATCTATCACTGTACCAACATCCAAGGCACAGCTCATTAAGAAAAGCAATGCAAAATCTGTTTTAAATGGGAGACAACACTGAAAATCACTAAGAGATGTTAGATGTACTAAGCCCACTACAAAATTCGGTGCCAGATTGCATTGTGCTATGGTGCTTAACCCGAACCTTAGAAAACCAGAACCTGTCCTAGAGACAGGACCTCTTTAAACCTTTATTGTTCATTTTGGCCTCTTGCTGAACCACTGATGGAAGATAAAACACTCAACAAACTTATGCCCGGAGAAAATATTGCTTCATGGCAGGTGAATACCAGCAGGTATTGGTTGAATTCTTCTACTGAGTAATTTTCAAATTTGCAGTTTGTTCTTCCTTGGAAAGGAGCACCTCCTTAAGAGGAGACTAACACACTACACGTCATTTTGGATGGAACCTACATCAAGGTCTTACCTCCCACAACAGCTTTGGGAGAATGAAGACAAGTGGCACAGGGCATTAAGGCACCACTTTTCTAATGATATCTCTAATTAAAATATCTGCATTTTATAACTTTTAAAGCCCTGTCTCATATTGCTAACACTTCCCTGATCTCATAGGAATATCTCAGGCAATGCACTTTCAAAAATTAGGACAGAAGGAGCTGCAGCAAGAAGCTTTGCATAGGTAGACTAAAATAAGGGCTGGTGCATGAAGCAAGCAGTGCTTCTACAGCTGTCCCCTCTACCAAAGTTGTTTGCCTACACTTTCTCATAAAAAATGGTTCGGCTACCCTTTCTGAGAACAGCAGCGCTCAGACTGTAGTGTGTAATCACACAGGCACAGCCTCAGGCTGTGCTTATGGTCTGAGGTACCGGCCATGCCTGAGGTGTCTGGGTACTGCTCCAAAACAAGTGTATCATCGCCTTTATTTAAAGAATGCAAAACCATTACTAGACCACTTTCTAATAGCTTGAGGTTTTATGGCAAATCAGCAGAGAAAAAAACCCCACAAAACTCCTTCAGGTTCACACTGCACAATGCAAATGAAAAACCTCCCAGAGAGCAGATGCACTGAAATGTTGTTATGATACAATTATCACAACATTATGCTCTTTTTTTCCCTCATTCCTACCGAAAAGCAGTGGTACTATAAAAAAAGCTTATCTGTCTCCTTGCTCAATAGCCAGTTTTGCTCTGTATTCGTATTAAACACCCAGTGCTAAAACAAACCCTTTCCTTAAGCTATTAATATTTGCAAGCCTCCAAACTAATTGAGTTAAAGGCACAATCAATGCCATTGATGGCAGGTTCTGCTGGCAAGTTCTGCTGGAAGTTGTTCGATTCTTGCCTCTGGCCAGAAAAAGCGCCAGTACAAGAGAAATTCGCATTAACTCTGAATGTACCTGGTCCAGTCAGAATGGGCCCTTTGGAGTAGAGGGCCAGCATTAAAGTATGGATCTGAGCAGACAAGCGGCTGCTTCTGGCAAGGTTATTGCATTGGAAGGGACCAGCTCAGGAAATTATGTGTCTTTTTAGAGTGGCAAATGAACAGCACCCCAATCCCACTACACAGGGGTCATCGATCAAAGGGAAACAGTCATCCACTGTGCTGGACTTCAGGACAAAAAGAGATGCACACACAGTTTCTTCAGCTTCCTAAACCAGGAAAATGCCATTTTGGCTAAATGATGACATTAAATCCTACTTCTTAGCTGAGAAATGCCTTCAAGTCTGTCTGACAGGGCTCTCCACTCCTGGAAGGCTTTTTTGCCTTGTCATTTGTTCTTTTAATTCAAAATCAAAATTTGTCACTGGGCAAAATATCAGTAAGCACGCTGGAGACAATTTCTTACAGGGAAGCCCAGCCACTGTCTAAGGTTTTTTAAAAAGCAATAAGGTCATCACACAATGGGCAAACACATTTAAACTGAAACTAGCTGAACCACGCTGAGTGCTTAAAAATGAAAAAATAATTAGACTATCTCCTGCTGGTCTCCACTTTTGCCTTCAAAACTAAGCCAGAAGCACTGGCCTACATCTAGTGGTGATCACAAGAATGGTGATTGGCAACTGACGGTATCAGTTTTGGTGAACTGAGACAAAACCTACTATTAGTCATGGCAGAGACAAGAAGACGACTTCGCATGACCTTTCAGAGGAACTTCCAAAATTGCTTCACAGATTGAGAGCAAAGGCTCTCAAGAAAGAGCATGCAACCTTCTCTCTTCAACTATACAGCAAATGTTTATGCTGTGATTACAGGAACTGCACTGACTCAGAAATGGTCTGAATTTCAGCAGTGCTGAGAACCTACTGTAGTGAGAAGAAAAGCACTGACCTTTATTAAAATTAGGCCATCTACAAAATGCTTAACTATGAAAATAATGGTGTTTCACTAGGCATCCAAACTTTGCAATCTTGGCCTTGTGCTACCAATAATCTCCTAATGGGAGCACACAAAAAGAACAGAAGATCTGAGAAATAGAACAAGGTTACAAATTACAGGTTATGGTTTTGCTTTACTTACTATATAAGGAAGAATATTTAAAGGTCAGAAGGCATCTGTAGGACTGAAATAAAATGAATTGATTGGGAAGAAGGAAATAACATACGATCTATTTCATCTAATGAGATCTTCCCCACAGAATAAGCTGAGAACTGCATTTATGAATCATCCGTATTTGCTGCCCTACTGTTTGTGATCTGAAATTATACAAGCAACTGCTAGAGAAATTACACTGGGGAAGTGAGCAAAGCTGTAGCAATAAAGGAAAATGGGCCACAAATAAGAAATGTCTTTTTGACAGAATATCCATAGCCTTCAAGGAAACTCCTAGGGAATCTGTGAGACTCATCCTTTACTCCAATGGCTGAAATCAAAGGGACATCCCCCACTGAACCCTATGGCAATCCAGACGGAGACTTTCTACCAGTGCCACCAGACAGCAGGACTGACGCAGCCTAAAGCACAAGAGAGTAAGCACAGAGCAACACAGAAAACACTAGACTCTTTTTCTCAGTCCTGCTATGTTGCATGTGGGCCCATAACCATAGGTATAGCCCTGTTGGTAGGTGGAGGAACACATGGTCACCTTCCTTTTTAACATTTATGTGACGAATTTTGGAGTCTGGTGACAAGCCCAGGGCTGCTGCTTTGATCTTTCTCTCCCCTAACAATGGGCTCACTGCAGCTGAAACACACAGGGCGAGATTTCTAGTTTCACTCTTGCTGACACAAAGCAAGTGCAGGTTTCTCAAGCTGTGAAGTATATTAAGTTCACAGAGTTTTAACAAAGGACTACTAAACCGCAGAATCACGCTGCGAGTCGCACTTCTTTCAGACGTTCTTTTAATTATATTAAATAAAAGTTTTAGGCACTCTGATGCTGATGGGCAAACATCTCGATCTCTAGAAAAAGCTGCTAAAAGTACTCCCTGTAGCTATAGTTAATATACAACATTGTATGCACACTGCTGGCCAATTTATTCCAGCCACTTTAACAATGATACCTCGCCTGACAGGCTGCGTAGAATAGCATCAGGAGTCAAGCAATGCACAAATCATTAGAGGACTCAGAAAGTTGTTTGACACACACTACAGAGCTCTTTGTCATACAGCCAATTAAGTGACCAAACAAGGAACTTGAAAACCTTCATTAATTTGCCCTTTTTTATATAAATGGAGGTTAGAGTCTTTCTTGTCACAGGCACAACAAGAACACAAGCAAATACAGCATAATTCAATTTGTGCTCCCTCTCAGAGCTGCAAGTTTCCTTCATTTAGTCTTCATGAAAGTTTGGACCAGTCATGCAAGCAAGAGAGAAGTGGGACAAACAGAATTAATCCACTTTAAATAGTACTGGCTAAGTCCCAGATGCACCTTTTATCTGCTGAGAACTACTAGGTTAGCAAAGGAAAAAAAAGACTCTTCTACTCAGCTCTAAACTTAATGCCTTGAATACTCTGAGGAAAGCCTTTCATTTTTTGTTTAGTACAGCAATTCAAACAGCCCATGTTTCAAACGTGAAGTGTTCAGAAAACTTCCAGAAGAACCAGAAGGACAGCTCTGACTGCAACCACTCACCACTGTCTGCTACCTGGAGCGTGCCAGCACCTCAGCGCCAGCTTCATGAGTGGCTCTAAAGACACCTGCACCCAGAGACTCTTGTGATTATCACAGAGTATGTGGCACCTCCATAATCTCTGTCACTTGCTGTGCAGACCAGAGCAGCAAAAACCATCAGACAAGGAAAATGCTGCAAAAGCAACCCTCTGCTGCCTCTTTCCACCACTTCCACAAAGATGCCACTCACACTATTGTATTCACTAGCCTCTAGAAGATACTGAGACTGACATTGTAAAATAAAAAGAAAACCCAAACTCTCAAACAACTAAAAGAATGGGAACCCTGTGAAGTTTTGGTCTTCCAAAACCCTCATCTCAAATGCAGCATGCAATTTCACACGGGAAGAGGCTTCTGGCTGACACCACAGGGCAAATCATTGGCCTCATGATGCCCCAGCGCTGCAGCCCACAAAGTGAAACAAGATGAATGTATGTGATAAAAAGACTGCAAGCACGGGTGTGGTATGAGTCTTCATTAAAGCCTGTGTTTCCAGATACTAAATACGATATCAAAATTCTCTATTATTTTCCCCCATGTTTAAGTTTTCTGTGTTAATATGGTCTCACTTACTGCATTATGTGAGTACTCAGCCTTTTTTTTTTCTTCACTACCCCACCTCCATTCCTAGAGGCCAGGAGGATTACATCCATGGCATTTTAAGTTGAAGAGCTGAGAAACAGTGAGCATATGACAATTGCTAAGGGAGATGGAAGAAATCTGTGACACCAAACCCAGTTTCACAACTGCCAAAAGACAAATAATTTCTGTTTTCTACAACTCCAGTGCTGCAGTTTAAGGAGAAATCCCTTTGGAAAACGAACAAACACAAATTCTGAAAAATTAGAGAAAATTCCTACCAGCTTACATCACACACCAGTCACCAAACTAAACTATGCTAATCAAATGTGTCAGTCATAACTCATTCTCCCATGTGATTACTTTTCCATCCCTTTCCCAAAATAGAGTGGAAAAACAGTGCACTGTGGAAAGGTGGGCATGAGATATGTAGGTCTCTGCTCTCCAAAAAGCCATGCTCTTAGGTAATGGAGCACTTTTCCAAGGCCACTCTGCCATCTTGGATATCCACCTTGATCAGTTCAGCCTAAGCCAACTATTAATTAGTATAATAAATTAAAACCCATGTGGCCATTTCTTAAATATCACTGTGACTGAAAAATCTTCCAGTAATTGCCTGGCCATTATATTAATACGTATTTATCATGTCACCTGCTGAACTGGTTCTTGCTGGATTTTGAAACAAAAAAAGATCATTTACCACACTCAAAACGAAAGAAGCAGCATTTGTAACCTCTGTCTCCAGTAAACAAAATCTCTGAGCTTTCAAATCAACCAGTACGGTGAAACTGAACAAATTAAATCAATATTTGTTTTAAATATAAACGTATCCAATGAGATGAGACGATAATCTGATAATGCGTTCCCAGTCTCATATTTGAATAACTCACAAAAGTTCTCAACCTGTTTGGCATATTTATTTATAGTCATTTATTTTGGGCTTAAGAGGACTTTATACCCAAATCACTACAAGGGCTCTGTCATGGCTACCAAAAGAAAACCATGGCTATCCCAAAGAAAACAGTAAGACAGATCTTAGCAATTATTGTCTTCTCAAGTCACCCTCCTCTTCCCCAAAATCCACTTTTTTGATATTTGCAATTTCTGGACATCTCTCGCATAAACTTTGTACTGCACTTTCCCTTGTCTAGGGAGCACAGAACAGAAGGTACACTTCCAGCCCTGTGGGCTGAATTCAGCCACGGATGCTCTTCACAATAATGGGATCAGCACAAGAAGATCATGTTAGCAAAGTTGAACATTCTATTTCTCTGCCACTATTGGCATATGTCCCAGTGATTTCCCATCTCCCACTGACTTTAAAAAGTCCAGGGTTTCATCATTTAAGATTTGTTGAAAAATCCCTGCTAAATTCCCTCAGCCAGCACAGACATTTCACCACCTGGTAAAGGATAAGTAACAGGAGTATCTGCAGTCACATTTAATTGCTATTACAGACAACCTCACCTTCACAAGATACTTCGATGATTTTAGCTACACAATTTTCCAAATGGAAGCATACTGTATGAAAATATGTCTAGATATATTACTTTACCTCCATATAGTACAAAGCAGAGCTGGAAAGGTTCAATTAGGTCATCTAATTCATTCTTCAAGCCCTCTGTTACAGGACTGTCCTCTTCAATATATGTACCAGATTTGTCCATATTTATATTAAACACCTCAAGCAATGAGCTTTCATCAGTTTTTGTCTACTAAAGAAGTAGGTGCATGATTAATGTTTAAACACACAAGATGCCTTTCCAAGTGAAAGGGAAGGAGTCCTTGAAATTAAGGGTAAGCTGGAGTTTGTGCAGAATATTCAGGCTTTACTCCACCAAGGCCAAGTTTCCTGTAGAGTATACTAAACTCACCAATCACTACTGTTTGAAAAAAGACAAAAAGACCAGGAGCATGCATCGACTCTGTAGAGTATGCCTGTGTAGCCATTGGAAAGGATGACTATGGGTCAGGTAGCAGCAAAATTCCCAACAGGGTTGTGTAGTACACAGTCAAATCAGCCTCACCCTGTTTCCAGTGGTAGCAGCAGACAAGATCTCTAACTTGAGCGAGCACTGCACTGTAAACTTTTGGAAATTCCTTCAAATGTTTGCTAGTTGCTTTCTCTGGTATCCCAGTCAAGGGATGTGTAACTGCATAACTCATCTTTATCCATTAATGCATATGGAAGGGAAAAGGTGACTTTCTCTTGTAACATTTTCCAAAGGGAAGACAGCCTACCAGCTCAGAGGCGTACTGTTTTATTTCTAATGTTCTAGAAATCTAGGCCACGTAATCCCACATGCTAAATGAAATACATGCTCACAAAATAAAGTCAGTAAAGACTGAAGGAAGTTGAATTTTGCAGAAAAGCTCAGACTGTTCCCTCCAGAAACATAGGGTTCATTTTTACACCTCTGTGCGTTACACATACACATATAATGATCAACCACCCATAAGTACAATATCAATGTTCACAAGCACAAGACAGAAATTAGAAGGTAAAACATTCACATTTCTTAAAGCAGCATTAACTCACCCACAGTATACAAAAAGGTTTATATAAAAGTCACTGGAGCAACGTTATAAGGCAAGGTGACAGGATTAAAAAAATAACCCAAGGTCCCACCTTGAAAAGCCTACAGGCAGGTCTTTCCAGAATGATGGGGCTTTGCGCATATAAAACTTGGTAAAAGCCCACGAAAGTTGGGCCAGACCTGGATGAATTTCACGGGATGTTATGTTCCTAACTCTATACTTACTTCACAGCCCTCTGCTCCTTCCTACATCCCCCTGTGAGACACTCTGCATTTCATTATGATCCTACCTCCTCCCTCCTGCCAAGTGTTGCCATTTTGAATTGTTTCTAAATTTGAAAGTGTAAGAGGGGAAGAAAGAAAACTAAGGAAATGCAGGTGGCAGTTACATGAGTGACATGCTGTAAGCAAAATCCAGCTGGTCTAGAGACACCTCCGTTAGCAGCAGCTTTGCATTCTTAAGTTGCACACGTCTATACTGTCCTGCTTATTCAGATGGCTAGATGAGACTTTTCAGATCTCTCCTCGTTTTTTCCCACTTTCTGGTTCAGAGATTTTGCCCCAAATTTTTGTCAAGTCTGAGAGCAACAAGGCAGGTGGGGTGAGGTGAAAAATGACATTATTATCCTGTAACCTTAACCTTAGAACTTGCTGCCACAAAGGTGGTAGTAATCAGATTATTCACGGAGACAAGACTCACTTCACAGTCATTCAGTCAAACAACTGGACACGTGTATTAAAAACACAAGAAATACCTGGACATAGGCCCTGCAAGAGCGCTCCCTTTTCTGAAGCTGAGTCCATAAAGAGAGCAGATTAAAGACGGAATAGAAAAAACAAGTTAGTGACAGAACAAGGGAAAAAAAATTGAAGAAAATGCCTATGAAAAAACCTCTCATTTCTCTCTTAAATGGGTTCTGAAAACCAACCAAACCAAAGGAGTGATTATGTGTTAGGCAGCAGTGGAAGACTGGAAGAACTGGTTCCAGAAATATGGGTTAGTCCTTTTTCAGTGAAGTAAAGCACAGACCAGCAACTTTGCAAGAGCAGCTGTTAGATGGTAGAAGACACTGAAGTCTAGTAGAGATACTCAAGAGATGATGTTTTCATTGCAGATTGGAGATCACGCATGACATTTTCACGTCAGACAAGGCTGAAAAGAATGAGGCTGATGGTTATTTACCTAAGAGGAATGTGGGCTCTGCAGTCAGACAGTGCTGATGGCGCAGTACAAGTTTGAGATGAGCAGGACCAATTCCAGGGAGCAAGACGTGTGCAGGACTGCATCCTGATACAGGACGGACCTGTATGGACCCATCCTGACAGACCTGCTCAGGTCTCTGTCTCAAGACAAAACCCATAACATTCCAGCTTCACTGCTGTGGGTTTGTGCAAAGCCAGTTCAGGCACATGTCTAGTGTGATAACATATTGCATTGAAGGAGAGAGCGTCACCCAGGGTTCCTGATAGTGTAAGGGCCACTGAAAAGGACATATCAATTAAATGGGAATTCAATTTAATATTTCCAGTTGAGGTCATTCTCTCACCTTTAGATTAAACTACTTCTCCAGGAATACATTATCCATTCCTTTCATGCCAAATTGTGTTTTCCTTTGTAATTCCTGGGCCTAAATGCTAAATATGCTAAATAGCTTTTCCACAAAGAATCACACCTTTTCCATAGGAGCCACATTTAGGACTGTACTTTAATGTGCACTTACATTTCTCCTGCCTGATAACTGCGATCGTATGTATCATGAATTCAAACAGGTACCTCTTTATGTCCATGGGGCTCTGCAGGCATTCTGCAGCAGTGAGCTAGAATGGGTGAGCTCTGCATCACTGCAATGAAATCTCACAAAATCAGGCTCCTCAGAGCCACTGGCTTGGCTGGGCTTGTTTTTGCTGATGTGCCTGGTTGGAAATTGCACATCAACAGAGATTCAGGGCAACTTGTACTCTCAACACACAGTAGTGCAATCCCATTAGTACACCTGAGAGCCAAATTTGTCCCCAAGAGTTTTGAGGCTCTGAAATAAACAAAATACACCCAGGTATCATGCAATGCCTAATTTCAATTTCTAATTCATCAACTTGTAACAGTAGAAATCTTCCTCTGGGTAAATCTGGACAGTGCTAAGACTTTACAGAAAGAAATGGAGATCAAAGAAAGCCTTGCTGAAAATTACAGAGCTATCCACTCAGGGGTCTTCCCAGTCCGCAATGGAACAATTATTACCTTAATTAAGCCTGATCCAGTGGAAAGCATAAAGCTTTTAGTGACAGGAAAGTGGCTCCTGAAAGATGACAGCTTTTAAAAACTCTGATTATGATAGTTAATTTCAATTCATTGTACATCAGCTTGTAAAAAAAAGCCACCAGTATAAAACAGCACAGGTGATTACTTTCAGATCCTCAGCACATTTCCTTTAATGATTAAAAGAATATTTAATGGTTAGTGCTTACTGTATTTCTTCTTTCTGACTAAATAGCACTAAACAAAACTCTTTGCAAATTACTTTTTTCCTTCTTTTTTTTTAAATACTCTTGATCAGTGAAGGGGAAAATGAAGCAGTAACTCTGCTGCCTTTTGTTTGCCCAATACTACTTCCAAGTTGAATTCACGCATTCTTAAATGAACACGAGCAGTTGCTCTTCTAAAGAATTAAGTGGGGAATGAGAGCAAGTAAATTACTGAGCCTGTCATTTGGATCACTGACTCGCATCGCTGTTTTGCAGGACTCCACATGGTCCAGAATTTTAATGTGCAGTACAATTGATTTGTATGAGTTGCTTGTGCAAAGCTGATGGCAGGGGGAAGAAACCTGCAACGGGGACCTCAGGATTGACAGCTGAGCCAAGAAGCTCTGTCTTGTTCAGTCTTCTCCTCCCCTCAGTAACTCATACCTGCCCCCGGGATACAACCCCTTTTCATGTAATTGAAAAAATATCATGAGGTAAGATGTAAAAAAAATGAAAAATATGTGCTTGCAAAGCTGCAGTGACAAAATGTTGGGTGTGGCTGGGACACATTCAGAAGAGCAAACAGATTACAACCATGAAACCTGTTAGTAGGTGACATTAATTGCGGTTTTACCTGACATTGTCAGACATCACCATCATTTCAACAAAGAACCATGGTATGATTATAACAACTAATGTTATGCCGATGTAACAGTTAATAAAATTACCTAAATTGTTAAAAAATAGCTGGAAGCAGCACTAATTAAAAGCATTGGGATAACCCAAATCACAGCACATGCAAAGCACATGAGATGCAGGACTTCAGTTCCCATGAGACTGAAATCTTAAACAATCCCGAAGTCCTTTGCATTTAAAATAGCGTCAATCTACAACAATAACTTACAAGAAAAAAGACAATGTTACTTCTCTGAAAAGCATTTATCTTCATAAGACACAGAATAAATTTCCTGTTTAGCTGGGATAATTTATTCCCCCTCTAACCTTGGGACTAAGTTCTGTTCATGCTTACATGAATGCCAGAACTGTCAGAGCCTGATACGCAGCTGGGAACAAAATTCTGTGTCTTCTTGTAACTGGGTGGCCAATATAACCATATGCTCATAATCACAGGGTTCAGCTGCAATTTGTTCTGATAACCAGCCCGGACAATTCACTGCCAGAATCCTAGATAAGTCCTATCCCACATGTTTATATGAGATTCAGTGATGAAGAGGGTCTTTGACTAAGGAAGCCCTCGGCTTTAAATGGATTATTACAGACTCCACAGTTCATATTTCCTCCCACAATTGGCAACTCTTAGCACGTTTACTGCTATGTAGCGATTCCACTTACTGCTGAAAATGACCAAAGGGCTAATAATTCTTAAACTGGGGCACAGAAACCACACCGTTGTCATGCACTAAGGTGCTTCTGCATTAAGTCATGGTGTATCACTAAAAAGGCCCTCTAATACTAACGCATCCTAAAACCTTAAGTGTAAATAGGATGGTGACTTACATGCCTTTTGTAAATCTATCTCCAGCGTAAATAAATCCTTCTGTCTGCCTCTGTTTACATTCATGCGTAGAAGTGTACATCTGACTTTCACATCAGCCTCCTGTCCCTCCCTGAGCCCCTTTGTTTTTACCTTATTTAAGCTGCGTGCAGCACTGTCCTTCCCGCCCGGAGTCAGGTTTCGGAGCTGCACGTCAAGCAAGTTCACCAGCTGGACCATGGCGGACACAGAGTACGCGATATCACCAGCATACAGGTGGTTCTTTGTGTGCTCCGCGAGCTCCCGGGCAATGTTGGCAGCCATCTCCCCCGACTTCATCTGCAATTGAGAAAGCACAGGAAAAGGTTGACCCTGGCTGTTCATGTGATCTTACCATAGGTTCTTCCAACCCCAAAGTGTTAAGCAAGTGAACTCCCCTCAAGAAGAAGAAAAGAGTTGAAGAAGAGGAGAAGAAAAGAGGAAAAAGAATTTCCCAAGAAGCAAACCACAGCAAGGGTCTTCATCATTTGACCATGAACAGTGTTTTGAGTATGGTTCTACATGTGTTTTTTTCCCACTTATAGTCAACCACGTTGGCTTCAATAACTACTTCTCCTAGGGCATTGTTTTCCATGGGATGCCCATGCTGAGAAGGGCTTTAATTAGCTTGTCCCTCTGTCTTACCTATGCCACTTGAAAAAAACCTAAACCATTTATATAATCTCTCCTGTCAAGGAAGAGGAGTTTCTGATTCCAGAAGTTTATGTGATGATAAATGAAGAGATGATTTTTGTTATAACTCCTGCACAAAAATGTTCCTTAGAAAAGGAACAAATATAGGTTACATAATCCAGATCAACCAGAGAAAAAAGTTCACAATTCCCATCTTATGGACTTAAGAATCAGGTGCTAATTTATCACTTAGCATTTACACACAGGAGATGTGCTTCTTACCACACAGGTCACTACATCTCCAATGGGGCTAGTGACACTCAACATGTATAAAAAACATACTAACTCAGGAGCAAAAGGCTTAAGGCTTCAAGGAGAGGCCCACTAGAAGGGAAAATCCAGCAGGCTGTTTGGATGAATCTTCTATTAAAATACTTTTATCATGTAGATGAGTCACAAAACTCACAAATCACCTGCAGTGAAATTCACTGTGTAATTATTTGGGAAACTCTCACTTTTTCCCCTGTGGCTTTTCCCCTTTTCTTGCTCTGTTTTGCTCACCCTATCTGGTACCCATTTTCTCTTCTATGCCATGGGGATTTGGACAGGGGAGCTGGTCCCACCTTCTTTTTATGACCAGTCCATTACAAAAATACTATTGCAAGTTGCTGGTCTTATTTTTATTACATACCAGTCTGCGACCTGGAATGCATATCCACGTGGAATATGCCAGGGATAAGGAGAAATTACATAGGATGACACTTAAATGAAGTTCCCCCTTCTCTGTCAGGCTCAATGACTAGCTCTGCTGGGTTCTTCATATGAATTTTCAATTATCTTATCTTCCAAGAGCTAGAAATCAGACATTTTTCTTGGTCCCTGCATTTCTGGTGCTTATTATAAAAGCAAGATTCTAGGGAAAGATTATAGGATGAGCTTCTACCTCTCTGTAAATCAATTAGCTGAGTTATAAATGAATAACTTACTTCCAATCAATTTGACAGCAACAGCCCATCTGATTTAATGAAATCTAACTGAAGATGTTCATATGCTCATCTTCAGAGAATTAAAGCATATGATGACATAGAGAAGATAAATAAAGGAGATAATATGTTGTTCTTCCCATTAGAGCAATGATAACATATATTCAAAAACTGAATTATTTCTTCCTTGTTACACAGAAGGCTAATGCCATAGAAACCAGATCCTATTCTTACAGCTGCCTGCTCTCCTAAGCAGCTGAAGAAAGCCACACATCAGCACAGAGGCTGAATCTTGACCTCTTCTGTTGGTTCTCAGAACTTTAAAGAATGACTACATCAAATCCCTTTACATAAAGAAATCAATTTCAACATTTTCCTGCAGTTCATTGCTGGAGCTTAGCATGTATCATGTCACTTTGTGTTTCTGTAAGCTTTGCAGAAAATTGCAGGAATTCAAGACTTTTTTACAGATATATTAGAAAAAACGCCGCAAAACATTACCCAATATTTGATGTTCACATTTTCTCTTGGACCACACACCTATGCAAACTGGCACACTCAGAGAAAACTGCTCAGCTGCTACAAAGGCAAACAAAAGTTTTCTTTCCCTGCAGGTTGCTGTTGTTCCTATATGTCTGCGAAAGTGGTGTGGGCTGGTTATTAATAAACCCTTTTCCTTTTATCTTGGACTGGCCCTAAAAACTGTAAATCTGAGGAACTCTACTGTGAATAAATAAACAACACAAAAAATAAGTAACAGTGGAAGAAATGCCCGAGAAAAAAGGCAGATAGGGTCAAAGCTCATAATCTGTGAACTCTTGGTACATAGAAGTATTTACCCAAACTTACTCAGAGACCCAGGTTTCCTGAAAACAGAGATGTGCCATTCTCTTGGGACAATACTTTTGGTTGAAAGGTAATTAAGTTATTTCCCAGCACTGACAATTCCAAACCTATAGGAAAAGCAGCTACAAGTCACTGCAGCAGTGCTGAGACTCTTTCCATTCTGGCTGTGCACATGACAGTGGTGCCCAAAATGATGGCTGTGTGACATGCTAATGCTAATTTCCCCAATTCTTTTGGGCATTTTCCACTGAAACTGAAGTGTCTCCTATGCAATCCTGTCAAACCCAACTTCAGTTATCAGTCTCAAATGTTGGTTGAACATTCCAGAGCTAAGATATCTGGCCCCTTATAACAGGACTGAGACCTCTTTTTTGGTTAACTCTACATAATGCTCAGCAAAGCTTACTGCTACCCAAGAGGGTACTTTAACTTACTTCCCCTCTACAAAGCACTTCTCCACATCCTTCTCTTCATTATTGCTGCACGGAAAACAAGCTCTCCATGAGTTATTTCTTCCAAAACATGTAATATGCTTTAATCCAAATGCTAACATAGTTATATAGGAACACGGGAACAACCTTAGATGTTCTTCAGGGGTCAGACCGTCATTGAAAGGCAAGCAAGAAGGATGGAAAAAATGTGCAAATAACTGACCTTTCTACTGGGAGGCTCAAGAACAGTAAAGGGAAATAAAATAATGTATGCCTCTAAGATTTGAGACTACTGTTTAGAATTTTCTATTTTGAAAAAAATTAAATTTAAAAATTAAATTTAATCCAAAAAGGATTCTTGGATAAAAGAAAACATTCTGTTCAAAGCAAATTGAGTTTCTGTTTTGTTTTGGATTTTTTCAAATTTATTTTTCCTTTTACAAGTTGATTAAATCTAGTCTTCGAATACTAATTTGAATGTGAGAAAAAGTGTTTCTTGCCAATAATGCTAACACACAAAACATAGTTTTATAATTCTGCCAAAAAAATTGGTCCTCTCTTCCATTTGGGCATAGTGGTAGGATTCAGGTCAGGGCTAACTTCTGACACTGCAAAGACTTCATGGCCTTTTTCTTTCCCCAACAGAAATTTCAACGTATGTGTGCATTCATAGAAAAGAGTCAAAGCATATCTATCATCATTTTCTGTTTTCTGGAATGACAGAATCAACTAGGTTGGAAAAGACCTATGAGATCATCAAGTCCCACCAAACACTGCCATGTCAATTAGACCATGGCACCAAGGACCATGTCCAGTCTTTCCTTAAACAGCTCCAGGGACGGTGACTCCACCACCTCTCTGGGCAGCCCATTCTGAAGTCTAATCACCCTTTCTGTAAAGAAATTTCTCCTAATGTCCACCGTAGACCTCCACTGGCACAGCTAAAGATTACACCCTCTCATCCTGTTGATGGCTGCCTGGGAGAAGAAGCTGATTTCCAGCTGGCTACAACCTCCTTTCAGATAGTTGTAGAGAGCGATAAGGTCTTCCCTCGAGCATCCTTTTTCCCAGGCTAAACAAACTCACCTCCATCAGCCGCTTCTCACAAGACTCCAGACCCTTCACCAGCTTCACCACCCTTCTCTGGAGTTGCACCACCACCTCAAACATCTTTCTTTCTGAGTATAGGGGAATGATCACTTCCCTAGTCCTGCTGGCCACACTATTCCTGCTACAGGCCAGGATGCCACTGGCCTTCTTGGCTACCTGGGCACACTGCTGGCTCATGTTCAGCTGCTGTTGAATCAGCAGCCCCAGGTCCTTTTTTGCTGGGCTGCTTTCCAACTGCTCTGATCCCAGCCAGTGGCTCTGCATGGCATTATTGCAGTCAAAGTACATGATCCATCACTTGGTCTTGTTGAATCTCATACCACTGATCTCAGACCATTTTTCCAGCCTATCCAGATGCCTCTGCAGAGCCTTCCTATCCTTCAGGATAATATATCCTTTAATAATACACCAGCTATGGCATCTGCTCCATCCAGTACATGATGGCACTCTGAAAATGGACTGTCAAAAGCAGCTTGGATGGAGGATTCCATCATGGTGTCATCAAGACTGCAACTTCACCCTTGGGCCTGGACATGATGATGTGGTGATGTTCTACACAAAACCTCCCTTCCTCTGCAATACATACCCAAGCAGATCTACAAGACCTGAAGAAGATACTATGAACCGTAAGGTTCATCTGCTCTTTGTGAGTACAAGAACTAGGCTACTCAGGAGGACATGGGTGGCAGGTGCTTCAGATTTACAGGTTGAGCCTTTGTGTGCATTTGTGAAGGGCACAAAGCTTCACGTTTTGCTGCAAAAGAGGTCTCCTGTCTTTCAGAGGCTTGCAGCTGATCATAGCGGTACCCATCCTCCCAGGCAGCACCCACAACTGAAGGCTGCAGCAAGGAAGGGAAGAACGCTGCGTTAAGGATGGTACTGATGAAAACAAGAGGTAAAACAAACAGGCTGAGAATGAATGTATGACTTCATGATCAGGAGGATGCAAGGTATCCAAAGCTGACCTTTTTGCTTCCTGTTACTGCTTGACTCAAGAAATAACCCACGTAGCAGTGCATAATTCAATAGCACTGGCAAGTTTATTCTCCCGCTATGTTACGAGGGCATGGTAGGCACCAACAATAAAGTTAAAGTAAATGTCAGGAGGCCAATGAATTGCTGAAGTGAACATTTGTTCTGATCTTCCATCAAGCACAATAACTCTAATGGAAGCTAAGAAATGGCTGTAAAACCTAATACCATGATGCAAGCAGGCAAACACCCAATCTACAGTCTGAGCACAGCAGGAGAAAGAAAAGAAGTAAGTAATAAGCATGACTTCACTACAGAGATATGAAAGCAAGAACAGCATTTCCCTATCATCCTTTCTGGCTTGGCTGAAATCCCTCCAGGGGACCCATCACCCTTCTTCTTGAGCAGTTTTGACCCAGCAGGTGACAAAAGAGATTTTTGGGAGACAAAGCAGATTAGGAATGAAGACATGCTGAGCAGGTATGAACTCTAGCTGCCAAAATAGTATTTCTACCCATTTTGTCATCTGTGCTGTAGCTGCAGCAGGATGGGTGGCCAGTGAAGACCCAGGAGAGCAGGGGATGCAGCAGAGCTGAGCTGCAGGGTGTGAACACCCCTTTCATCACAGCACAGCTGGATTACTGCTTCCTCTAGCTGCCTCTATAGCAGCAAGAAGAGAAGCTGGCTTATCCTAGAGGAAGAAGGCTCCTTTTTCATCTTTAGAGAGGTGCTGGAGCAAATCTGAAAGCCTGGAGAAGGGAAGTGTGCCATCCACAGCAGGGATGTGAGAAACCAGTTCTTGATTTATGGATAAATCAGTCTCCATCTCTTAAGTGCAAAGATGATTTTCGAGTCTTTTGCTTGGGCAGGTAAACCAAGTGGCTATAATTTTGTAAGTAATTTAAAACTCTGCTTACTGTAAGGATCCTGTTTAATATCTTTATTGATGACCTGGACAAGGAGAATGAGTGCACCCTCCATCTGTCTGCAGGGGACTCTAAGCTGGGAGGGAATTTTGATCTGCTGGAGGGTAGGAAGGCTCTGCAGAGTGATCTGGACAGGCTGGATCAATGGCACAAGGCCAACTATACGAAGTTCAGTAAGACCAAGTGCCAGGTCCTGCACTTGGATCACAAAAATCCCACGTGGTGCTACAGGCTTGGGAAAGAGTGGCTGGGAAGCAGCCCAGTAGAAAAGGATCTGGGGTTGAGAGTGGGCAGAACATGAGCCATCAGGATGCCCAGGTGGCCAAGAAGACCAATGGCATTCTAGCCTGTATCAGCAACAGTGTGGCCAGCAGGACTAGGGCAGTGATCCCCCTGTATTGGGCACTGGTGAAGCCACACCTCGAGTGCTGTGTCCTGTTCTGGGCCCCTCACTACAAGAAAGACATTGAGGTGCTGGAGTAAGTCCAGAGAATGGCAATGAAATTGTGAAGGGCTGGAGCAAAAGTCTGATGAGGGGCGGCTCAGAGAGCTCGGAATGCTTAGCATGGACAAAAGGAGGCTTGGGAGGACCTTATCACTCTTTACAACTACCTGAAAGAATGTTGTAGGAGGAGGGTGTCAGCCTCTTCTCCTTGGTAAAAAATAACAGGACAAGAAGAAACCACTGAAGCTGCACCAGGAAAGGTTTACACTGGATATTAGGAAAAATTTCTTCACTGAAAGGATGGTCAAGCACTGGAACAAGCTGCCCAGACAAGTGGCTGAGTCACCATTGCTGAAAAGATTTAAAAGACATATAGATGTGGTACTCCGGGACATGGTTTAGTGCTGAATGAATTATTGGACTCAATGATCTTAGAGTTCTTTTCCAACTTGAATGATTCAATAAATGCAAACCCTAATACAAATCCTTAGACAAGCCAGGCAGGGCTTTCCCCTCAAAAGTCACTCCTGGAAAATCTCAATGTTTTGTAACAACTCTCCATAGAGATTGGAACACATAACCCAAGATCCCAGTTAATTCCCACTAAGGCAAAGAGAGATCCAGGGTAATTTGGTAGATTCCTCAAGCCTTTCTACCAGCTGGTGGAAGGTTTCCAAAACTGAACATAACTAAATTCCCTCAGGAAAGAAACAAAATCCAGTCCCAACTGTAACCTGCTGGACATTTCTGAAAACCTGGCTATTCAATTTTAGACTGCTAAGAAAGCAAGTAACAAATTAAATGAGGCTCATTTGTTACACAAATGATAGCTAGGGTTTCAAATAAAATAAGCCTAACCTTGATGGAGACTTCATCAGTTCAGGCTATTATTTCCCTCTGCTAATGGCTAATGACCTAGTCATCTTCACCGAGCAGCAAGAGGTCTCCCAGCTGCCTGGGTGAATTATGGCTGGTGTAAGTAAAATTGACCCCTCCAGGATAAGTATATAGGTCATAAAACAAGAGCTGCACAGCTGCTAATGCCAGCAAAGGCAGTCTTTATTAATCAGCTAGCTGGGCGTACAACAGGAGAGAAGGACCACGGGCTTTGTAACGGCTGTGCCATATCACAGCAGCCCCACGCTGACTAACGTCTTCCCTGCCTTTGGGGAGTGACAGATATAAACACAGATGAAGCCAAATAGGGATGATCAGGAGCATACGTGTGATTCACAGGTTGCTGAGCGTCAGTTAAGACAGGGGGCAGGGAGGAGAATGTGGAAGAATCTTATCTGGGGTGACCCCATCCCCCTCACTAGTGAGCAGTGGCTCTTCGGGAGTGCAGGGTTGTCACTAGTGGGATTCTGCAGGGCTCCATCTTAGGCCCTGTTTTCTTCAATATCTTCATAAATGACTTGGATGCAGGAGTGGAAGGGATACTAAGCAAGTTTGCAAATGACACAAAACTCAGAGGAGTTGTTGATTCCCTTGAAGGCAGGGAGGCCGTGCACAGAGACCTCAATTTAGGGGAATTAGGAGACTGGGCAATCACCAACCATATGAAATTCAGCAAGGGAAAGTGCTGGATTCTGCACCTGGGATGGGGCAATCCTGGATGTACATACAGACTGGGGAATGAGATGCTGGAAGGCAGTGCCATGGAGAGGGACCTGGGCATCCTGGTCAGTGGCAAGTTGAATATGAGTCAGCAGTGCCCTGGCAGCCAGGAGGGCCAACCCTGTCCTGAGGGCATCAGGCAAAGCATCACCAGCTGGTTGAGGGAGGGGATTGTCCCGCTCTGCTCTGCACTGGGGCAGCCTCACCTTGAACACTGTGTGCAGTTTTGGGTGCCACAATATAAGAAAGATATTAAGGTCTTAGAGAGTGTCCAAAGAAGGGCAACAAAGATGGTGAAGGGCCTTGAGGGGAAGCCATATGAGGAGCAGCTGAGGGCACTTGGTTTGTTCAGCCTGGAGAAGAGGAGACTGAGGGGAGACCTCACTGCGGTTACAGTTTCCTTGTGAGGGAAAGAGGAGGGGCAGGCACTGATCTCTTCTCTGTGATCAGGGACAGGATCCAAGGAAATGGCCTGAAGTTGTGTCAGGGAAGGTTCAGGTTGGATATTAGAAAGAGGTTCTTCATCCAGAGGGTGGTTGGGTACTGGAACAGGCTGCCCAGGGCAGTGGTCACAGCACAAAGCCTGAAAGAATTCAAGAAGCATTTGGACAATGCTCTCAGGCACACGGTGTGACTCTTGGGGATGGTCTTGTGCAGGGTCAGGAGCTGAACTTGATGATCCTTATGGATCCCTTCCAACTCAGCATATTCTGTGATTCTGTTGCTATCGTGCAGCAGCACAGCTAACTTGCAACGCTGGGACTTGCTTGCTCTGGCTAAAGGAGTGAATAAATCCCCACAAATTGCTATAATAAAGATTCAGCCCACAGACTCTGCAGTGTAAACACACATCTGGTCCCTGTTTGTAATGAAATCAGCTGAAAGCACCACTGTGCATTAATAACAAAAACGCTCAACATATTGCTACCAAATAAGCTCTGCTTGTCTTGAAATTCTGTTGTCACGTTAATGCACTTTTAACACTGATAAATGATGAAGTGCTAGAAAACATTCATCAAGGGACTTAAGAGTCAAGAGATATGCATTACTGTGACATTGTTTTTGATTTCATCAGTTCTTTTATAATTTGGGCAGAAGTTAAAAACAGAAAGTCAGAGGTACACTGCAAACATTTCACATGGAGCCTGCCTTTCTTTGGTAAAGATTTCTTAACTACAGAGCTTATCCTGTGCTTGCATGACATGAAAAAATCCTGGAGGATGCGTGAAAGGGAGTTCCCTTTTGCAACAAGTTGGTATTTTCCATACATCCACCCACTTCCTCCTCTCTCTTTCTCCTTTTCTTGTTCACAAACAAGAAATATCATTCTCTCTAGTTTAATTCCACTCTCTAGTTGCTCTCCTTTGCCTTCCCTTACCCTCTTTGCCTTAATTTCCATAAGACACTCACAGTCTTGCTTTCTCCTTGCTATTCCTGGCTACTATCCATGGCTCATGCTTTAAGTGTGACTGCCGATCCCTTTGGGTTTCTTGTGTGAAAAAAACAGGGCACTGAGGAAGGCCATTCTGTGGACTCAAAGTAGTCAACACATGGCAAGAGTTTACCTTTTGAGTGATGTGGTTGATCCAGGGTGAAGAGCAGTTGCTAAGATCAGGTCCTTGGGGTTCCCAGATACCGTCTGGCGCAAGACACCGGAAAGTTGCAACACCTGTAATAGGAAAGTCACTGTGTTCAGTGTTATTGGTTGCATTTTGCCCCCAGCACACCACGTCACAGGCTTCATTTCACAATGACAGACACCTCAGGCAAAACCTGGGAGTTTACTAGTACTCAGGTCCTTGGTAGGACACTTCTGAGTCATCTCAGTGTCCTAGTCTCCCATCATCTTGGTGTTTAGGGGCACTAAGACATAAAAGACCCACGAGGTAATGCAGTTTGCCAAGCAGAGATGACAGGCAAAGGACTTTGCCTTAGGCCAGGCAGGAAAGCTGCCAGGTACTAAGAAATCAAAACTTAGATCTCAAACACTGAGTCAGCAAACTGGGTGCTCTGCCCCACTGCTGGTGACTCACTCGGCATCAGACCCTGTGCCTTGACTTCCTTGCTGCTTTATGAAGATTTTAGGGCTCTGAATCATCATTACACCATTTGGGTGGATACACACGAAAGTCTGAATGCTGTGAATGCCAAGATGTAATGCTGGGTTTTACTGTCAACCCCCAATTGTCAAGAGGGACTTCAGAGGAAAGAGCTGTTTGGAAAGCGCTGCCCAATCCCTGCTGTAAAAGACAGCGAAGTGCCTCAGGCCCATTCAGACTAAGAGAAATGCATCTGAAATGGTGCAGTTAAAGATCTTTAAAATGCAAGAAAAACTTTACACATAAAGACTGCATCCCATAAAGTGTTCTGCCCCTGCAGAACTCAACTGTTCAGCAAAGGTATGAAATACAAGCTGGTCTGATGGCAGCTCTGATTAAAACCAGTGAGAGTTTGCTCATGCCTTCAAGGGGAGTTGGAAGAGACCCACTGCTAATACACCACAGCTTTTAAGAAGTTGCATGAAGCACTGAAATTAGAGGTGGGAAAGGCTCATGGCCATCCCCTATCAGAAAGTAGGGCTATTTTATTTTCCTTAGCTATTTTCATCCAGTCCTTAGCTTTTGTGCTTGAGAAAGAGCACCCTGCATCCAGCATTCATTTTCTTTTTTCATCTTTTTTTTTCCTTTTCACAGCTTCAGTTCAGAATATCCTTTCCCTTCTCTGGGAACAACATTATACTTTTTGCATTAATTTTACCAAGTAGGGCTGGGAAAGACAGCAAAAATGTTCATTACCTATTCTCACCATTGATGCCTTTCCATGCCCCTTATACTTTAACATATATTTTATCAGTCTGCCCCCACCAAATTCAAGAGAGAGTCAGTATTCACATACACAGGTGTGCATGGCTCTCTAGGACTAGACAATTAAGAGACTCTTCTCTGCAAGCCAGATCCCTTCAGCCCGTATTTTCAGGCAATTTCCTCCACTTTTAAGATTTCTTCTTTGTGAGCAAGATTTTGGGGCTGGACACCAAGATTAGCATGGCAAATAAATATTTTTAGAAAACTGCATTTGTTAAAACACAGCAAACTGAATCATATGCCAAAACCCATTCTTCACTTGATTGTGTTTTCAATTGAAGAGAAAATATCCAAAAGCAACATTTTTCAAGAAAACAATTGGGAGAGAGTAGAAGAAAAGGAGCAAAATCCAACAAGCAATAAACCATTTTGAAAGATTTGGCTTTGTTTTCCTGCTGCTTTCCCAGCTGATCACACTGGATGCTGGATGTAGTTTGAAAAATCACTCACACTGGTTCAGGAGCTTCAAAACACAAGCTTTGTTGATTTCCTCCCCCGCCCCCTCTGTACCCCAAGAGAAGCAAAGCACTAGCCATTAACACATCAGTCAGTGAGTCCAGGGGCTACAAATACAGGCAAAACCAAGATAACAGGTGCATCATACACAACTTCTGGAGGTAGAGGATCTTCCAGCACATCAAGCGCTACCCCACAAGGTCTTTAGTACTTGTACTCTCCTTTGGCCAGATGTTAAAAATCCTGCACAATGTGCTCAGCATCTTGAGGCCTCATCCCCAGCCAGCTGCTTCCCAAACCTTACCAAGGCAATGCAGACCTGACAGAAGGCATCACTGTGCTACACTGGTGAAAGCTGCACACTCACAATATGCCATGGGCAAACAGAGACAGCTTGCTGTGTCCTCCTGCCCCTTGACTCACCTATCGAGCCCATGGGACACGGCTGCTTCGCCACCTGGCCCTGCCGAGTCCGAGACCACATGATATCACGGGCTTCCATGGGGTCGCAGCTCTCCGCACCGGCTGGCGGCAGCTGGGAGGAGGCGGCTGGGAGGTGCGTGGTCATTTCGTCGGGGACGTCGGCCATAGGCGATGGTGTGCTGGTGCTCCTGTTCCTCCTGCCTGACGCCGAGGTGGTGGTGGGGCGACCCGTGGTGCTGGTGGCCATCCGTGCCGTGGTGCTGGCAGTGGTGCTCCCCGTGCCCAGGGCCCCCGAGGTCGATACTCCTGAAACAAAGGCAGAGCTGGTTAATGAGAGGAAGGAAAAAGGGCTCAAGCCTAGGTCCTGAGGATGTCCCCTCTGATGACTTGGGTGGCCTGTGGGGTGTAGTTGGAGCTACAGCTAAGGCAAGGCTTGCTCCACAGCCACCTGTCAGAGAGAAGCTGGAGCAAATAGCAAGGGAAGGACACAGGGGGGTAATGACCAATGGAGCACAACCGGTTTTCCAAAAGCACTAACCTCTGATGAAAATAAAGCAGCACTTTATGCCCTCACCATTTTTCTTCCTGGCATTTTAATGTAAAAATCTTATTTTCCATCTTTTAGGGAACACGTAGCACAGAAGTGCTTTTAATTTTTTAGTGTTGCTGAAGACCCAGCTGGTTTGGACAGAAAAACATTTTCCATGGTGTAATAAAAATAAAAAAACCACACCACAAATCCATCCCCAAAACCAGCAGTGCACAGAGGGATGAACACAAGGCAGTTTTCTGGAGCAAGTCATTAATTTTCTCTGAGGTTCATGCCTTGCTGCAGGCATGAACTGCAGGCCATGTGACCCATGCAAAGGTGCACATCAGCCCAGCCAAATCCTCCAGAGTTTAATGCTCTATAGGCTAATTCACTGAAACCCTGCAATGAGCAGTCAAGCAGCAAGAGGTGAGGAACCTGCTTTAGAAGTGCATTAACCCATTCTACATCCTGCAATAGCCACACTCAGTACCGTGTGTGGGAAATAGTGTAATTGCCTCCTATTTAGACCAAGGTGCTTGCACAGACTGGAGCTTCATATGGGTTTCTTTATGGCTTGACCTGAAATATCAGGAGGAGAAACTGAAGCAGGCTGCCTCCAACTGCTCCTCCATCACCCCTGTCATGCCATGCCATGCCACATACAGCCCATGAAGTAGCCTGATTCTCCCATCTCCTTTGCCTTTCTCAAAAATAAGCACACTCCTTCTTCTCTCAACCTAACACTTTTACTCCAGTTAAATGTCAGATATTCACAACTGCCCCCTCAATCCCTGCCTGGGGAAACACTGGGGCTGACTGTGAAATGCAGGTAAGGAAGCCATATGAATAGGCTTGTCTGATACCATTTTCACTTTAATTTCCATGTCATAATATCTCACTACCATCCCACCTCTTCCAGCATCCAAAAAGCCTTCAGTCACTGTTATTTCTGGTCCAGCAACAGGAAATGGAGTTTCTACATGAAAGACACCCATGTGCGAACTCCAGCTTAGCCAGGAATTAAAAAGTGAGACTTGCCCTGTCGTCCCAAGGAGCAGCCTCTTCACTACCCTGCTGTGTGAGCAGGGTCAGTCTGCAGGCTCCTGAAAGGCTGTCCTCTCTTCTAGGTCCCATGAAGGTCCCATGCTAACTACTTGTGCAATATTAGATATTATGTGTAATGATACTGGAGTGCATTCAAGTCAACCTATTTCAAACATAGAGAGGCCTGCATTTACTGTAAAATAAGAGTTTTTCCATTCTGAAAGGTTTCTTTCCTTTATTTAAGTAATTTAAGCCCATGGTGCCCTGAGCAACTCTCCTGCCACAGAATAATCAATAATATGGCAGTCAAAGCACGTGCTTACTCTGGTTTTAGGTAATTTTACTCCAAGTCTGAGATACTCTCTCCTCAAACGCTAAATCTCAGCATCATCATAAACACAATTTTCTGAGGAATAAGTATTTTCCAGGAAAACATTCAACTTTAAAACCCCAGCTCTACCGTGCCTTGAAAAACAGGATTATCTTCTCCCCCAACCTCCAAAAAGGCAAGCAGCAGCAAAACAGGCACTAAATCACCTGAGCACCAGGACACTGATCTGAAAACAAGTCTCCCAACCTCAGTGATCAGATTTTTCAGCCTGCCACCTCCCTTTCACTATGAGCCCTGAGTTTGAATGAGCTCCAAAAAATACAATGTACAATCCTGCCGATTTTGACAGATTTAATCTAATTTCTGCTCAAAGCTGTGCTAGATCACCAAACAATGATTTCCATCTGACATTACAAGGAGAAAAAAAAAATTGTAGAGAACTTCAGCAAATATCTGCTTTTACTATAGCAGGTCCTGCCATGAGTATATGTTTTATTTCTCCATAATATAGATTAGCCTGGTAGATAGCAACCTGCAGATTTTTTCCCATTTACTCAGGCCATAAGAACTTATTTTCCTTCTGCAAAATTACCTATGCCATGCACTATAGGCACAGAGGCACTGAGTAGATGTAGTGGATGCTGTTTCGAAGCCAAAACTAGCATATCCTATTTAAAATAATTCTTACAGTCATTTGTGAGCATACAGAAACATATACGAAGTGGCCAGGAGCTCTCCTTGATCCACATGTAGGAGAGCTGCATTTTTAAGCCTAGTTTTCACTGAAAATCATTGAACATCTCGCAGTGTGCTGTTTTTGGAATAGCTCTGGCAAGTTTACTGTAGCAGTTAGGCACAAGGGATTTAATGGCATTTTCCTCTAGCCATAAAAGATTGAGCTGTTTTATCTTCCATAAACCCCTTAGCACCAGTGTCAAAATCTCTTTGAGGGCTTGTTCTTCCAACTTTTTTCTTGTTCCATTGGGCTTTCTTACCGTTTTTAAAAACAAACACAATCCACCATTTACACAGGGCAAGTTATAAAAGAGTTGCCTCAAAGTGGCTGAGCAGAGTGAGACGAATGTGATACCACTGAACTGAGTTCAAAGGTTTGATTATCCAATAAGTCAATTTGGTAATGAGCTCCAGCAATCATGATCGCCATGCTAACACCACCCAGTTTCACCAGCTCCAGGCAGCACCACTTGTCAATTTTGCTCACAGAACTATGTGCTTCCATAGGAAGTAAATTGGTAAGAAGGAAAAGAACAGGAGATCAGAATCATTTACATATAAATGATTCTCAAATCCCAGCAAAACCATGAAGAGACTGCAACCTGTGCAAAATTACCTAAATCCTACAGCACAGAACAGAGATCAAACCTCCAGATTAACTCAGGCTGCCAATAAACTGTGAATTTTTAACTTGAGAGAAAGCAGCATTGCAGCACTGCTTTAACAGAAAGATTCTTCAGATAATGCTTCACAATACAATCTCTGGTCCAAGACAAGCACCTTTAAAAATCATCAACACTATAACAACTAGAAATGTATAATTTTTATTATTTTACTTGTAGTGCTTGTTTTCACCACGCATTGCCATATCAAGACTTTAAAGGCAGCTTTTGGGTAAGACTCAGTTTCTACTCCTTTGAAATCCAAGACTTTGCAGACTTCAATTCCATGAAGCACAGCTCTGGGACAAGAATTCTCAGTGCTCCCAAGAAAGCATATTACTTCTGTGGAAACATTTCTTCCCCAGAAACACCCCAAAGTGACACTTCACTCTTTTCTTCCCTGCTCTATCTAGAAAGTAGGCACTAATAGCAGAAGACAAAGTTTTGTCATTATTCACATTAGAGCTACATCCACTAAAAAAAAACCAAAACAAACCACACCATAAACCCAAAACATTTCCAGCATCCACATGGGAGTCACTGCAACTCCCTGAGGAGACTCTCTATTCAGGGCACACTGACTAGCAGGAAAACAGAAATTTTTAGAGGTTTTTTTCCTTCTTTCTTTTATTTCCCAACTGTTACATAGACCTCACACTTCTAGAGGTGGAATTTTGTTCAGTGTAAGGAAAATCAGGCTATGAATTTGCTCATAGGAAAAATCTTGAGTAAATAATGGACTGTCGTATTTTTTTTCCCCTCCATTTCTGTCTGTTCCCCTTTCCTAGAGAAGTGATATGACAAATACACTACTGGCCTAAGACCAGCACTTTGTATTTGCCATCAGGAAACTCCAGCACATATCATCTTACCTTCTGCTCTGCTCACCTCTTCCTCGTGCTCCCAGACATGGGGGACTGCATTCCCAAATGACTCTGACTAGTGTTTTCCTATCACAAAATCAGCTTTAATTGCAATAAAGGCTATTTGCTACCTTTTGCTAGAATTTTTTTTAAATGCTGGCACCTAAGTATCCAACCTATGATCTGGTGCCTTTAAAAGCTAAAAATACTTTTTAAGAGACGTCATGCACTTTCTGTCCCATGAATGAAGATAACTGGGCGCCCCTCGAGCAGAAATTGCAGACAAGATTTCCTGGGTGAGGTTCACTGGCTCACCCCTGGTAACAGATGACAGAAGACATCTGTCAAGCTCTCCCCCTGGGGCTGCAATCCAAAGGTTTGGCCTGATGGCTATGTGCTACGAGCCAGCACTTGCTCATACAACTGGGAGGAGAGGCTGCACTCCAAGTTTCATGATCAAGGTCCAAGCAAACAATGATGACTTCACTCTCCGGCGAGTTTTGCATTCCTGAGCCTGATGCTCAAGCAGACGTGATGGGGCACCGGCAGCTGAGCACCCCTGCCTGCTCCCTGTGCTGCACCCACCGCAGCGCTGGACCAGCTGAGGGACAGCTAGTCTAAGCAGTTCCAACAGCAGCAAGCCAAGTGTCCTCTTGAGCGTGTCCAGGCTGCATGCACAATTATTTACATGTGTTGCTGCCACACTAAGACAAAGAGTGCATTGCAGGATTCTGAAAGGCTGCGAGAAGCACAAAACCTGAAGGTCCCTCTCTCCCTCCCTGCTATCTTTGCCCTTTTCATATGTGGCAACCACATCCTTTGCTCTCACCAAACCTTTTATCATTTCTTCTTCTATTGAAAGACAGTGCAAGTTGTATTTACATAGCAAATAAGAAGGTTTACGCATGCCTTGAAAGAAGTAGCACAAGAAAGCACAAATCTAATACAATTGGAGGATTATATCACAGCTGTTTTTCTCTTCCCTGTCACATAAATGCATCTCATGGGAATTAATTTCCTACAGGCATTTTCAAATGCATTTCAGAACGTTTTCTGAAACTCCGTAGAAAAAAAAATACTATTTGAAAGTAAATATATTCCCATTTTCTTTTGCCTTTTTTAATTTTTTGGGGTTTTTTTTTAAAGAACAGAAAAGGATGACTGAATTCAAGGCTAAGCATTACACACCATCAACCCAGCCACCGACACACTGGTGGACTGCAAAATATACTGATGCCATGCCACGGAAGACATCACCCCACATGATAAACTTCTCATGTTTAATGTCTGGTGGAACACCAAAAGCCACATGCTGGTGCCACCCAGGAGCTGAGCAGTCAACATGGCATGTTATCTTCAAAAACACAACTGCACATAGCCCTGAAAAAGTCATGTGAAATATGATACATAGATACACAGATCTTCTTTTTCCTCACTCTTCCCTAACACAAGGTAAGAAGGGAAAGCAAAGGCGGAGGATGCAGCATCTGAGACAAGAAAAATCCATTCCCTTGTGGACTGCTGACAAATGGAGAAACCCAGGAGCTGGGGGCCAGAGAATCGACAAGGTGAGATTAGCCCCTAAATTATGTACAGCTCCTTCCACGTGTTTGAGAAACTATGATTTATTTTCACTGCAGGCGAAGGCCAAGTTGGCCTCACATCAAACATCTGAACAGTTCTCCCCTGTGATCACACATGGCATTATGTGGGGAAGCTGAGCCAAAATCGAGTGTGAACGGAAGTTCGCACACTACTTTCGGAGGGATTGGGATTTTGGTTTTTTTTTGTTGGAGCTTTATTTACTGAGACTGACAAATGGCTTGCAAAAGCTATTGATAGGAAGAGTAGATATGTGATCGCCCCAGAGTATCAAACATGGCACGTTATTTTCAAGAACACAACTGCACACAGCCCTGCACCCTGAAATAGTCACAGGAAGTAGGATACATAGATACACAGATCTTATTTTTCCTCCCTCTTCCCTAACACAAGGTAAGGAGGGAAAACAGAGTAAGAGGATGCTGCATCTGACACAAGAAAGATCCATTTCCTTGTGGACTGCTGACAAATGGAGAAAGTTTCTGGATTTTTTTTTCTGTCTCTTCTAGTAGGGGATCATTTTTTGTGCCCAAGGCTACTCTGCCCACATATGACTATTCTGCTGGGTGAGGGCAGATGCTGCAACGGATATGGACCATATGTTGAGTTCCTGTACTAGGGGGAAACCTACAGCTGTGGTCCAAGACATGGTGCAAACTCAGCTGTTTCAATGCATTCAAGCTGGAATCACTTAACATGTTGGGACTTTCCTCTGAATCTCAGTTTGAGCATTTAACATAAACAACAAAGAATGAGAGCTGAAGTGTGCAAAATCATCGCAAAAGGGTCAAGTTCATTCAATCTGCTCCAGCTCACCCTTTTTCATTGCTCCACCACTCTCAGTGAGACAACTAATATATTCAAAGCAGCCACCACATGCACTGATTTTCAGCAGGCAAAAAATATGTCTACCAAAGCCCTTTTGACTCAAAATTCTACATTTCTGACAATGATCAATGTACATTACATGTGCCGGATTCCTACAGAAAGGTTGTTCTGTCAAAAACATTCTAGTTATTATTTCACACTTCTAAGTTTTGCCTGAAAAAACAAGAACCCAAACAGCAGCCTGACTGTATTTTTGTGAAATATCAACTTTTACGCTTCTCTGGGACTTTTGTGGGGGTGTGTGTGTGTCAGCGCTTATACTTTTTCTGGCTCCAAACAGCTCTTAATGTCAGGTCCCCAATTTAGTTGTCAAGTGAATAAAAGAAAATACTTCTTTGTTTTCTTCTTTTTTTTTTCTCTCTGACCCCATTCTTCTCCAAGCAATTACTGGATCCTGCTTAAAATATGTAACTTTGGAGGCATCAGACAACGCTTTAAGTGTTATTTTACAGCACATCAGCATATCTAACAATAGCAGGGAATGAACGGGTACAGCATAGGGGCATCACCTGTTCGCTTCACCATGGTCCTATCAGAAGAAAGTTCCTAAAGTCTTAGTCTTGCTTCCTACCCAGGAACTCTGCCAAATCCACCTTTGTGAGCCTCTTTTACCCTTTGGCAACCATCCCCTGAGGGCATTAATGCCATATTTCTTGTTCCAGACTTTGCAACTGATTCTGAATGTTCAGGCAGAAACTTAAGTGGACCATGATGTGCAAGACACAAGAAATTTAGTGTCTTTTTCAACATCATACTATAATGCCTTTGGAAATGCAGATTAACTATGCCCATAGGAGGCCTGGTAAACAGGAAAAGATTACAGAAGAGCTGATCTAATAGACAGTAGATCGGGATTTATTATAAATGGGATAATCTAATAGTTTTTTGAGTTCAGTTCAAGAGCTATTTTTAGGCAATCTAGCTTCAATTCAGTCTAGTTCTCAAAAATACTGTCAGATGTGGTTGCAGTTATTTTGAATTTCTGGATTTGAATGTATAAAATCTGATTTTTTTTTTCTCAATCCACATGTGGTTTCACACGGGATGGGAGGGGAAAGCATACAATCTCTTTTTAAGGACATACCAGCTGCACATTATTACTGAATGTATGGAGTGAACTTCTAACCTCCTAAACAATCTCTGTCCCCTGGCATGATTCACATCCATCAGAGCCAGTGGTGCAAATCTTATGCACTGTCTTCCAACCTGAATCCTTCAAACTCTATTAAAGAGAAGCCTAGAAGGAATTCCCCAGTATTCCATTGTTAGAGAAATCACATTTGATTTTAGTAACAGGTGCTGTCAGGTTTTCATTCAGACCATATTAGAACACAGACACGTGAGCACTACACTTAGAGACTCAAGAGATTTACTGGAGGCTGGGACTGCCAGGTTTTTTGTGCAGCTCTTTTTTACCTTTTAATTAATTAAACCATGTATGTAATATCCATGCAAGCTGAAACATACCTTTTAGTTTCTATGCAGAACAAGCACATACGCAGCTGATAAGAAGGAAAAAAAATTTTTCCTGTCTGTTTGGCAACGGATGTAGCTTCATCTAATATGTGTTTCCTGCCTTTTGCCTGCAGTTCTGCATCTTTAATCTAACAACTTGCATGCACTCTGCAGAGGCAGTGCCAGATGGAGTCAGTCTCTCTCCAGCAGTTCTCCACCTCTGCATTTGCGAAGAATGGAATCAAGTGCAGGAGTCATAAAGTGACTATTCACGCCCTAGCATTTTCTCATCTACCCAATCAACACGACGAGTCCTTCTGAGAGCCAAAGGCAGTCAGCTTATACCGCTATCTGGAACATTTCTTTAGTTGCAAGTTACAAACACAACTTTAATAAGAGAAAACTATCATCTTCAAATAGTCTCTGTTCATCTGTGTGTGTAATATCTCCAATCTAGATGTTAGTCGGCAAGATGGCCAATTGCATTCAGCTAAATGCCTTGGACTCTCTTAAACATATCATAATCTGCCTGTGAAATGGCTGGATAGTTGCCTTCCAATTTGTGAAATGGTTCAAAAGCTGTAAATAAAAAAGAAATTGGACAGCTTTCAAAAGGACAGATTAGACTTTTCAATTCTCAGTGATTTGGTGCTTCCAAGCTATACTCCTGTGATCTCCATAATAATATTTAAAACCTGATCGTGTTATGCTGTTATTTTAAGGAGGAGGGCACAGTACTACTGAAGCCAAGAAGGCAACCCACTGGAACTACAAGAAATCAGTTCCCTGCCCCTGCAGCATGAGTGTGTGCAAGAGGTGCTGGGGGAGAGGTGGCTGGAAAGCTGCCTGGCCCCTTTCCTCCTGTCCAATTTGGCAGATTGAAATCACAAAAGACTGCTTTTTGCATTTACAGTTCATCTCCCTTTCCACCACATGCACTGTCCCTTAATCCCAGCTGCTCTGATGCTCAAGATTTGAGGTGCCTCCCACATTCATGCACTGGGCTTCCAAATCAGCTCCGACGCCCAGTGTTTTAAGCGCAAACACATTCTGTGGGTGGGCTGGTCAGCTGAAATCAAAGAGAGGAAAAGGAATAAACCATAAAATATGAAAGGTAGAGATAGGATTGCTTATGCCCTTCTTTCTCTAAGCCATGTTAGGATTGACTTCATTAGCATGCAAGTCATACTGCATTCCCAGACATGAACTGGAGACCTGACAGCAGGGTCTGCTGTCTGTGCAGTAGACACTACATCCATACTCTACAGCAACAGGAACTATAAACCTGCCAGCAAAAACTCACCTTTTGTCTTTCACCAAAGCCATTTATTTTCTCCTCTTGCTACACACTAGTTATTTCAAACCTGTTTCAAAATTCAAGCCCTTCTGCAAAGCCACCAGAAGTGCTTCCTCTCTAAAGGGCACTTGCTCCACTCAGTCTCTGACTGCACTGGCTTCTAAGTTACTTGTTCATTTACTTTTGTTCCTACAACAAAACCAGCCTGAGCTATGAAGAGAAGTGACCACTGAAACCACCAGAGATACAGAAATGCTGAGAAAGGCTGTCTTTTCTCATCTTTTGAGCATGCCCTGGTGTACCTTGGTGTGGATATGCTGTCAAGATCCCTCCTGAAAATCAGAGGGCATGTGCGGCTTCAGTCTCCTGGTCACATCTTGTTTGGGACCTCAGATCAGCTCAACCCTCTCCCCAAACCTGCCAGCAGCAGCTTGCTTTCTGCCCCTGGAGAGACAGATGGAAGGGAGGGAAGGAAGAAACAAGCCTATACTAAACGGATAAAAAAAAAAAAATATTTCACACAAACCAATCCTAGGAAGCTGACAAAACTCCATTGTACGAATATCAATATTCAGCTACTTTTAGAAAGAAAGCAGTTTCCCTGAAAAAAAGAAACATAAAATGCCGCTCAGCTCCCTTTCAAAACTCTTTATTACTTATGTAGAAACATCAATATTTTGTAAAGCTCAATTCTAATAGCTGTATTCACATTGGCTCAGGGATCTGCCTAAACAATGCTTAACTACAGGACTGCATCTTTATAGATATCTGACGTTCGGTGAAGGGCTTTTACAATGAGAGTGCCATTAATACTATGAAAAACACATTTACTTCAGCAAAGCAGATTTATAACAAATAAACAAACTGTGCAATATACAGGGTGTTTTAAGGTGAAATGAACTAGGTAGCACTTTCAGGGATGCCCCATTTTCATGACAGACTTCAGTGCTTATGGACACAGGTCCCACAAGTCCACACAAACGTCCTAACAAGCCTAGCATGCAAGTGGCCTTCATCCATGTCCCAGAGGGTAGGGTTTTTTGTTTGTTGGTTTGTTTTTTTTTTTTGTTTTTTTTTTGTGGGGGGGTGTTTTTTTTTTGTTTTGTTTTGTTTTTTGGGGTTTTTTTGAGGGAGGCCCCTGGGCTGCTGGTAGCAATGGTGAATACTCATTCAGATGCCTCAGCATCAAAAAGATCTCCAGCCTGAAGGCTCTGGGGCTTGAGGCATTGCCATGGCCAGTCATTTCAGTTGAAAAGTCACAGCAGACACCTGAGAGGCAGGAATGAACAGCATCCAAAAATCCGAAAAGTAGGTTTTACTAAGCTGTTTGGCTCTGCACCACTAAGGGCTACCAGCTCTCACATAGTCAGCTTTGGCCAAGATGTCGTTTCAAACTCTTACCCAAGGGGTTGATGACAGGATGACAATAGATATTACTGGGCTGGAAAAACTTACTGATTTGTAGCTTTACATCTCTCAGCTTTCAGATTATTCTTGTTAATGAATAGTTCAGACCAGTACATTGGAAGGTAAACATGTTTTTTCACGTAAAGTGAAGGAATATGCTCATTGACTTTTTAGGACTTAGAATTCAGCCCACAGAAGAGAAAGACATAAAAAACCTACAAGAAAGTGAATAGTAGTGCTGAAAAGCAATTATTTTAGGTCAAAGCTGTATGCCTGCCTCCCCAAGTCTGGCATGTGGTTTTACACGCAGTCAGGTACTAAAGTTAACATGTCCAGGGGAATTACCCTGGTCCAAACCAGAGGCACCAAATGCACAGAGGAATGTCCAGGTGCTGCTGTGCCAGAATAGGGATTTTCCATAATGTACACTTGTCCTGGAAGCCTAAACTGTACCTGATCCATTTGGGCTACTAAAAAAGGTACTGTGGACCCACACGAGCATCAGCAGAATCTGAGGATGTCGGAAAATGGTAAAGAAAAGCAAATAGGATGCTTTTTAAGCTGTGTAATATCCTTGCCTTTGTACAATATATACACCCATATAAGGAAGTACCTGATGTCACTGCAAAACATAAATTTGATACTTTGAACAAAAGAATCATGTCTCAAGGAGAAGAAAAGGACACACATATTTAACATGTGAAAAAAAAGAAAGAGAGGAGTGACCAGAGAAAATGTGACCTGGTCCAATGCACATATCTTAAAAAATACACCCGCTAAATACCTACATTTGTTTTATAGATAAACACAGACATATAGACATGGCTAAACGTGATTGCATTTTCCTATGATTGCAAGATTCAAAAGCACACAAGAAAAACAGGAAGAAAAAAAAGAGTAGTCAAGGAGTATGTATCCAATTCAATATAAGCAGAGACACTTATATATTTCCAGATATTACTTTCATTACAGAGTAAAACTACTCCTACAATACATGACTAAAGAACTAAAGAGCTGCTATATACTTCTAGCACACAGCCTAAATCTCATTTTACAGCTCTCACAGGTAACATAAAATAAATACACCAGTCTACAGTGATTATTAATTTTCCCTCTCTACAGTGTCAAATATGTTCAAATGTTTTTGTTTTGTAAATTTTTTACAACAGACCACTTAGTATATGTGTTGAGACCTGTAATGTTATTAGCCTTGAGCGTTTCACATTCCATGCATGCGTCTAGAAGTTTCATCAATTTGCAGGGAAGAAGCATATTAGTTTTTCTAGTCATTGCAGTGCTTTACAGGTACTAAAACCCTCAAAATCCCTAATATTTTACATTATCCAGCCAGAACTCTCATTTTATAATAATGCTAACCCAAAATCTAGCTCACTTATGTCATCAAAAGCAACTCTTCTTCCATTATCTTAAATATAAATGAGAAAAAGCATGCAGCTGAAGCAGACAGAATAATTTATAATGAGAGGAGATCTGTCATGCCAGGAATACTAAAAAAACAGAGCATAACACCAAACTCATTTGGAATTGAAGGAAATAACAGACTTTCTAATACGGTGGTCAGGCTAGAGACGGGAAGGGAGGAAGGTCATCTGTGATAGACCTTTGTGGTCAGCAATAAGTAAGTCAAGAAATGTTTAAACCTTCAAATAAAAATTTGACAAGATTTTTTTTTAAAAAGAGGCTAGAGACTGACTGTCCATAGATCAGCAACATGGAGTTCATTGGCACACCAAGCCAGAGCTACTCAGCAAAATAGAAATTACAGAGTGTAAGTGCTGCAGAGGCAAGCAGCTCGCCCCCTCTGTTCAGCTGCTGCAGATTGTTCCAAGGCAGAGAGAAATGTGACTTTGCTTGAAGAAAGAGAGATTTGTTTTAGGAATCTGAGTCAGCCAGTCCACACACAATAAAAAGTAGCATCAAAAGCCATTCAATTTGTTCAAGACCCCAGGTGCTCCTTGGAGGTGCATCACAACACTGATGACAGCAGGAGCCCACAGGTTCGTGCAATGCCATTGCCTTCACCCAATCAACATCTCCATATCTGAGCCTCGGCTGAAAATTGTGTCATCCAACAGCAAGCAACTTCTTACTTTGTCTCCTGAAAAACGCAGTGTTTGTTACAGAAAATCTCTGTGGTACAAAAGAAACTGCAAGCATCTCAGCTATTTGCTCGCCTGTCCTTGAGATATTTAGTTGGTGCTGGGGAAGTTGTAAGTCTTTTCATGGATAACTAGAAAATCCTAAATTACAGAATGGATGCTAAGAACAGACTTGTGAGGAGAGGCAGGGGAAAACTCCACCCCAAGCAGCTAACCCAATGTTCTTATTTCCTTCTCATTCTGCGGAGGACATCATTCATCACAGTCCACAACACGCTCCTGGGAAGTGCTGAGACACGCCAAGGATTACAGTAAAACAAGAGGTGGACAGGGAAGGCTTTGATCCTCCCGTGTTATTGTATGAGGAAATTACTCACTAATGCAAAAGAATGAGCCCTTCTTTCGATCCAGGTTATTCCATAAGGACCTCTTTCTGCAAAGTCTGAAGCTCAGACAAGGTATTGGACTGGAGGGAGCACTCTTCACATCATCTGTGCCAAGCTCAGCACGTCCACAGTACATTTCTGAGTGCAACATACAACTCCCTAATCCTCTTGGCAGCAGTCACTTGTACAAGGTCAGTCCCCCTGGCCTACAAGATGCCTTTCGAAATTAAGCTGTTATTTTCCCTTATTAAAGTTCATATTTGAGCTAAAACAGCATCACTGATTCAGTTAAACCCTCACTGTCTGCAGCTCTTGTTCAGACCAGAGTGCACAGAAATCTCATAGAGACCAAGATGCCTGGTCAAACAGACTCCAATGAGACAACAGGTTGTAACTAAGGGAGATGATTTTAGCAACATGAATCATTTCAGGTCCAGGGACAGCAAAATGAATAGCGCTTCTTGGCTGAGATTTTGTCTTCAATAATAGCAATGTGCATCCTGTACTGAAAACTCAAGAGCATCTCCAAGAGCAGCCTATAAGAAAGTGGTATTTACCAGGGCACACTAACCCAACACTTACTTCCCACAGATGGCTTTCAGCCACTGACAGCTGCTGGTTTGTGTGGGCATAGGGGAGTTTGTCCCTAAGAGCAGCTACTATTCACTGCCATTTACCACCACTGAGGGAAAGGGGTGGAAATAAGGAGAAAAATCAACTCTAGATCCAGCCAAGTTTTAAACATGAGCTCACTGGATATCAAATCTCACTAAGCAACTTAGGCTGAATATGTTTTAATAGAAAGGAAATTTTAAGTGCGTGTAAAGAAAACCAAATAAAACACATAAAGAAGAAACTGAATCTAAAAGCTGATATGAGATTTCTTTTCTCTCTTGCATTCTGAACCAGCATTGTTCAAGGATGTTCAACGATCTGTCAGCTGAAGCGTGCAGAACTCCAATAGCAACATAACAGAAAATTATCTGTCCCTTTCTGTCAAGCTGAAGCAAGTCCACACTGTGGTGTCTGCCTAAATGAAAAACAAACCCATGGCAGAACTGACCCAAGCCAGCCTGCGAGTATGTTGAATCAGATGAGGGGCAGAGATGAAGAAAAAGGGAAAGCAGCTGCAAAGGGTGTAAAATGAGAATGAAGCCAAATGCAAGGACCAAACTGATTTATAAATGTCTTCCTCTATAATTAATATTAACTGTTAGGCCTTTCTAGGTTTTTCCTTTTTGATAGTACCTAAATATTAAAACCTAGCCTGACTGGATGAAAGCAGTACAAGTTAAGTCAGTGTTCCTGAATATTTTTCTTTTGGAGACAATTTCTCTGCAGGGATCCTCCAAGTGGTGAATGCAGTGTTATATTTCCTTCATCAGCCAATAGAAACATTGCACCAGTGAGGCCAAGTCCTCGCAGGTGATAGGATCCCTGCAGGAATTTCAATCTAACATTCAGAAACCCCCCAACCTCCCTCTTACCCAGATTTCTCTCCCTGCACATCGAATAAAATCTCATTCATGTGGAACCTGCATTACAGCTCTCTGGGCACAGTGCTGGCTCACCTCCACTAAAACGGGTCTTAAATCACTATTTTTGGCTCTTTACCTCACCCCGGGTCAGTTCCAAAACTAACTCTTGCCTATTTCACTTGTCATTGCCTACAAACCACTTCTACATCCGCTCCTTGGGTAACAAGCTGGCTCTTCCAGTTTTATTTCTCCATTGTCTTCCATTTGTTTTCTTTTCCCAGAAGAGTTTTTATCAGCAAACATGTCCTGACCTGCTGGATTTTTCAGGCTAGACCTTTTTTCAGCCTCATGCCTGCTTCTCAGCTCTCTGTTTCCTGAAGTCCAAACCCAAGGATACTCCCAATGCCAACAACTTTGGATAACTCCTTGACTGATATCTGACACTGCCTCACCCATCCTCTTCAAAGTCCAGTGGGCACAACTTACAGTGTGGGATTGCGTCTTCAGCTCTCCCTTAAAATTTATTTTAAGGATTATCTCGGCATGAAAAGTACCTTGGAGATGCAGGATATTACCACTTACGGTTATCCTGTTGGAGAAAGGAAAAATCAGAGCTGAGGAGTGGGAAATCACTCCCTGCTAACCCTGCAGTGAGCATGCCCAGGGGACATGGCAGCGATGGAACAGCCCTGCAGCAGCTCCATGGCTTCACCGTGGCAGTAGCTCTCACTGCTACCATTGCTCACTCACCAACTTATTCCTGCAATGCCGCAGATGCAGGGCAGCCCTGGAAACTGGGGCTGCTCAACAAAGCCCCAGATTAGCTTCAGTGCTACTTTCGGATTGAGCCAGGTCTCACACCTCAGCTGCTCACAGACTCTCCGGGAATGCTGAGGCTCAACAGTTCTGTTAGAGCCATGGGGTTTAATAAATTGCTTTTCTTAGGTGCACCTTTAGCACCCTTCAGCCCACAGGGGCAGATCACCAGCACGTCTCAGATTCTCCTGACAAATCTATTCCTGTTCCAGGTAGGGGTTTGATGGACCTAAGGCGGCCCATCTGAGCACTGAGCACAAATTAAGCTCATGACATTCCAGGCATTTTCTAACATTTATCAACATCTTTTCTTTTGCAGAACCCAGCACAGTAGGGTATTGGGAGAGGTGAGAAAAAAAGCCTTCTTTCTGACTGGTGCGCTACATTCCAGTGGTAATATTTGCTGAATTACTGCTTTCTTCATCTTTGGAGAACCATAACCAGCAGGGTAGTATGAAAGTCTGATTGCAGGGAGGAAACTAGATTCTTTTCCCCACACCCAGAACTGCTAGATGAACTAGCTGTGATTATGTGTATATATTTGTATATACTCTTCCTCCTCCACTCAAAAAAAAAAAAAAAAATTAGAGATAACTGCATCTGATCAAGAAGCACATGATAGTAGATTTGCACTCAAAACACCTGTCTCATAACTGATATTCTTTAAAAGTGATTTTTTTTAAATAGAAAAAAGAAACCAAAATTGATACCCATAAAATCATTTGTGATTTGACCTTCTATAGGTGTTTTTTATCAGAACTGCAGGCAAAACCTGGTTTCGCCAACAACAGCCAAGCACACTAGGAAAAAAAAAAGTAAATTATGAGACAGTCCTCTAATAAACCAACTTGAAGCCAAGGGCATCCTTCATAGGCCAGAATACATTTTATTGAACAAAACTTTCCAATTAATTGCTGACAATACAACAGCTGTGTCAGCAGAATTTCCCACACTGCTTGTCTCTCCCCGCCACATTGCCATGCAGCAAGATGGGAGCACAACAAAGCCCTGTTTAAACCTTCCCTGTTGCAGGGCATCCTCAGTTTTCTCTGTGAAATATGCATTCAGTCCCCACTGTCCTTGGTGGCCAAGGTTAGGCTATCTGCAGCAGGCGAGCAGCTGGCACGTGGCAATGACATGAATGATGATAGGTAATGATTTTGCAAACACAACCCATCATTTGGGCAGTCAGTCGACGACACACATAAGGATTTGTCTTAGTGTATTCATGCACAGAAGCTTTAGGATGCAAGATATTTATTCCAGGCCTACAATGCTGGAGGTAGCACGAGATGTTGGGGAACAACACACCATCACACACACCCGACCTATCACAGCATCCTTCAAGAGCTCTCAGGTAAAGGAAAGCCCATTTGATTCCCAGGCTGGTAGGCCAAGGATGGAAAGAGCTATGTAGAACTCGAAAAGTGGGACAGTTACCCAAATGCTGTCCTGAGAACATCAACAAGTCGTAACAGAGATATGCCAAGGGGGAGAAAGTCAAGTATGTGCTCCCTGTGGAGCTCCTGCTCCACAGGTCAGCAAAGCCTGTGAAGTGGGAACAAGTTTAGGTTCTTTTGTTGTTTGCAATTAGTCCCTTTGAAATGTTACCATCCTAACCAAAATAAGAAAATTCCTTGGGCACTGAATATTTAGAAAACCATTGTCTCACCAAGAGCAAAATGGCAGGGGGGGGATGCAAGAGGTGCCCAGTAGGGATTGAGTCCTGTGCAGCCTGTGCCCTTATGAGTGGGTCAAACAGGTCTTTGCAGATTTCCCTTTCCCTTAATTTTTGCACTTCATTATTTTTCCCATAGGAAAAAACAATGCAAACACAGTGAGTAAGACATTTAGGTCAAGATGCAATATTAGTCTCTGAACAAGTGACATGATCTAAAAAAAAAAAACACTAAGAAAGCAGTATCTCCCACTGCCTTAAACAAACACCAGCCCTTGGAGTATCAGGTTATCTAGGGGTCTCAGCCTTACTTTCATTTCCAAGTTTCATTTTCTCATATCACAGGCTCAGTATTGGCTCAGGAGTCCAATCTAATGAAACTGCACGTGGGAGGCCAGATCTAAGAAAAACCCTAAAAGAATAAGGTTTCTAATTCACTCAAGCCAATTGGGAAATCCTGAGTGCACCTTGGCGAGCACTGACTGCTATATTTCACACCTCAAATACCTACAATTTCCAGTAAAACACAAACATCCTCTTCATGCATCTACAGAAATGCTCAATTTTGTAATGTGCTTTTCCACATCTCAATGTGGAGGTGCTCCTCTTCCTTGGTGGCAGACAGAACCCAATGGAGGGTTTAGCCCATCAAATTTTAAATAGCTCAAGATAGTTTAAATCCCTCCCATGGTTTGCTACCTCTATATATGTCTCTTTGCATTTGCTGGACAGCATTAGAAGCAGGTATAGCCCTTATTATGGTCAGGTTAGATTAGTGCTCATGGTTAGAACAGTGTCTCAGGGCTAAGCAACATCTGCTTCAGGTTTGCTCTGAAAAAACCCAAAGAGAGCCTGTGCTGCCCTATTTCTCCTCACTCTCTGGCAAAGAGCCCTGTGCCAGCCTACATGTACCTTCTGCCTCCCACGTCACTGTTCAAGTTCCAAACTGACTGCCTTTGGTGCTCAAAAAAAAAAAAAAAAGTCCTTTCTTATCAGCTTTTGAACAAGTTTTGCTGCTGGAAATAGAATTTCTATCCATGTATTCCTGAATACAGAGGATATACTCTATAAATCTTCAAAAAATACCACATGAAATGGAGCACTAATGGGTTTTGCATCTGAACTGAAAGAGATTGATACTCTGAAGCATTTTGATTTACCTTTTTAAAATAAAACCGATAATAATTATTAGTAGTAATACAATGCATAACTTAAGGACATGGGCTTCCACATACTAAACTTGTTAACCCGGTATTGCAGAGCGTGGCAATTCATAGTCCCTGGTTCAGTACAGCCTTTATACCCAGACTTATGCTTAAGAGCATAATATGGGCTGAACTCATTTCACAGCCAGAGACCCCAACTTTTAAACCCTCATACACTCAAAAAATTCTTAGGAGATGAAAAAAAGCCAGCTCGGCACCAAAAGATGAGGCAGGATTAACATAGGGATCCGGCATCTCTCCCAAGCAGTGCTTACCTAGCAACAGAGATCTGCTGACCCCAGGTCACATTACAGAGGGCGAGAGCACATGAAATGCATTTTGCTATATACTGGAGAGCAAACAAAATAATATATAAGGGATCAAATGTTGCAATAGCATGACAGGTCCTGGCCTGTCTCTGTGCCCATCAGTTCAGCCCCAGCAAGGGATGAATAAGACTTAATCTTTCACACAAACTCCACCAAACACTGTTTCAATTGAAAATGGCTTAAGGTGAGATTTACTTTTTATCATACAAGTTCCTGTCACAACCACTTGTCAAGACACTTGCATGCATTAAAACATGACAGATACTAAATCATGAAGTATATTTCTTTTTAAATGCAACTAGCCATTTCTTTAAAGAGAACTTGTATCATCCTAAATTTTAATTCAGCTCCTGTTTGTCTAAAAGAGGCATCTTGTTCCTCTGTAAATCTCACTGTGCTATAGCTCTTGAGACTTTCATAATGCTACACAAAGACAAGTTGATATTTTTATACACTTAACGAAAAATGGATCAAGCTTACTCAAACCTTGTTAGCTCCTTGTGTTTGTCCTCTCCTTGCATCAGGAGCACATCCTGGTGACAAAAAGCTAAACAGTGCTGAAGGTTACACTGCCACAGACAAAGAACAATAGGAAGGAAATACGTAACAGAAATAAATTAGTCTCTTAGGGAACAAAGATCCTGCTTCTGAATAAATGCCCTCAAGAGGAAGGAAAATCTGCGATTAAAACATAAGTTTTATAAAACACAGCTAATTTGCTAAATTGCCTCAGAACAGACTGGGTTTTTTTCCTGAAGATTTCCATGGTGATACCAATGTTCCTCACATACAGCACTCCAAAAGCCAATAATATAATATCTGCTGCTTTTACACCTCACTGAGACACCTGGCACACAGCATTTCATGACCTATGCTGGTCTTCCAGGTGCTGGAGGTGATGAGCCAACTTTTTGGCTGTTTGATGAGAAGAGATCCGTGTCCAGTTCTTGCTATTTCCAGGTTTGTGATTTTTCTTTCAGCTGCCAACAAATTTTCAAACATATGATATGCCACAGATCTTGTGGTTTGGACTTCCTCCAGCACTTCACTAACATCTGCCAAATTCCTGTTAAATCCAACACTGGTTGATGAGCACTTTCCAATGGTGTGAAACTTAATGCAAGTAACTAGTGGAGGCTTGGGAGCAATTAAATTTTAATCAGAGGTAAGTTCAGTTTTCAGCGCTGTGAGTTATCTCTGGTGTCTAAATAGCTAATATCTGTAATAATACTGTCCTCCTCTTGTAATCAGCAGTATCAAGCCACAGAAAGGAGGAAAGTAACAGCTTAAGAAGTCCCCTTCCCAAGAAAGCTGCTTGCTCTATTAATAACCTATGCAGTCTTTCTCCCTGACATGCCATCTGCATCCCAAATTACTCAGTTGTGTTTTCCAGGGAGGCCCAAGCATCTGCCCCTCTCCTGGCTGCCTCTTCTCAGTTCCTGCCCAAGATGGCCCCTTGTGCCCAGCTCTGCTAGCAGGGCTGCTTGTCACACTGCTCTCCAATGTGTGTTAGGCCAAAGGTGCAAGGATAATGCTTCCTTTTGAAACCCCGTACAGCTTCCTTTCACCCTCCTTCCCACACACACCAGGTCCTTGATTGTGAGCCAGCTTTTGTCTGGTTTCTTGGCTTCTTCCCCCAACTGTGCCTGGAGCAGTGGGATACCCACAACAGTTCTCCAAATCCCTCCTTCCCATGGGCTATGAATTTACAGATCTCCTGCCAAAGTTTGCCTAATCCACAGCCTTCCCCATTCTTGTAAACATGCAGGACAGCACGATGGTTTCTCGTAAAACAAATCAAGCCTTTCTAGCTCTCAGTGACAGATGCAAGTTACAGTCCTTTTACTATGCTGCCACAGCAGGCTAAAAGCTTTCCCACTGCTCTTCCAAGTTCAAAAATTCCCTGTTGCCAGTCTGAAGACTATTTCTTTATACACTCCAGCAAGACCAACGTCTCAAGCAGAGCTCAGCGCCTCCCAGGCTGTTCTTAATGGAAAACGTATGCACCAAAACAGAGGTTGGTGGCTGAGGTCTGGGAACCATTCAGAGAAGTAGAAGGATCCCTGCAAAAGCTGCTCTTTGGTATGAAATCTTTGTTAGAAGGTGGCCAAGCAATCAGAGCTGGGCTTCAGGGAAGCACAAAATGCAGCAGCAGGCTCCCTGGCCTCAGAAGGCTACATAGAAAGTGAAAGAGATAACAGAAGCTGGGGATATTTTTTTTTATTTCTTTGTAAGTGAAAATATCCTAAACACCCTCAGCATGTGCAGCCTGGGGAAGTTAGATGAACAGCTGCCTGGAACTGAGCACTAATTCATCCATTTTGCTCTCCGTTAATGAATACAGACAATGGAAAATCAGTAGATGCAAAACCCCCACAATTTTTATGGATTTACAGACTGATTTTCTGTATCTCATCTAGACATTTTTGTGCCTGTGCAAAGTGATGGCACAGTTGGTGTAAAGTACTACTAAATTATCATAGGGATATTTTTATCCTCCATTTTCACTGGTATGGCAAATGGCTACAGGTGTCAAAGGCAAAAGAAAATGTGTCTTTTAGCAGAGAAAAGGAATATTCAACAGAATGAAAAATTAAATGAATTTGCTGTCCCCACTGCTGTCTTCAGTTCAGATTACATGCATGGATATGTACTACTTTGTCTGTAGTAAACTGTATTTTTGTCTTCACCCCTACCTCAAATTTTTCACATTTAAAGTGGTGAGTGACCTCTTCTGAGAAAGGCAGGTGGAGCACCACTCCAGCTGCAATTCTTTGTCGGAACAGACATTTCTTACCCAGTAAGACATGGTCCTCACTATGCATTTCTCTTGGTACATTACAGATTGCAGCTCAAATCCAGCTGGATTAGTGATGAACTGCACTGGGCTCAAGGGGAGATGGAACACAGAGTGAACAAACCATGTTCTGACTTGCACAGTCTCTCCTGGATTCTACTTATAAATTTTTTAACCAAAAAACACTGTGTAGGGTAAGAGAAACATCTTCATAAAATATCTGTGCAGCTATGAGACAATATTCTTTTTTTTAGTCAATGGCAAATTTTAGGGCCACAGTTATGACAGGACAACTATTCCCATGTGCAAATGCAAAATCCCTTTGAAGCTGAATATATACAGAGCTCAAAAATGCACCAGATCCCAAGTACTGCTAAGAGGAGGAAAGGAGAAATCTCATTTCCTACCAAACCAGCAAGAAATAATGCAGCCCAACACAATGCCATTACAGTACACACACTTGAGTAAACCATCCCCCTTCAAAAATATACACGGACACTCCTGCATTGGTCTGCAAACTTTTAAAGCAAAAAGGCATTATGAATAATCTGCTCTGACCTCTATGGGAACCAAGTGGTATTGTTTCAGCCCCTGTGCCAAAAGCTCAGGCTCTGGGGTTTGTATCACTGTCACATCGGTCTTGCAGTGTAACTGCTGAATCTGCCTGATGAGAAAGCAGTGACTCTCAGCCAAAAATTGGATTGCCACCCTTTATCTTAGATATGGGCACTCACTGCACTGAGTTACTATATGCCTACATCAGCTGAACCTCAGCATTACTAAGCAGAGCCCAACAGACCCTCTTCTGATCTTATTCAGTGTCATTTCTGCATGCACACATACAAAACCCATAAACAAACCAGCTGCCCCCCCAAAAACTGTAGGTCAAGAACAAACAGACAAAATCTTCACTTTAAAAAGAAGAGAAAATCCCACCACTCTTCCAGATGAAATTAACTATGTCTATATCTGATACCTAGAATGCAGTGAATATCATAGTCTCCAAAAACCATGGCAACCTGAAAATGTGAGCGACACCTTTTTTTTCTTTCTTTCTTTCTTTCTTAAATAGTTCTTCACACAGCTGAGATTCCTGTTTTGTTTTTGGAGATAACAGTGTGGTGCCTGGGAGGATCCAACCTGGAACAAAGCTGCTGAATAAGCCAAGAATTATTTCAGGGCTTTGGGAGATTTTGCACCATGTTTCTTTGGGTTTTTTTCACTCAACAACATTTAATCAAAAACTTCAGCTATCCCTCGCTCACAGCCAGTGTCTCCCTATGTGCTCATTCACCCTCGGAAGTTTTTTCTGCCTAACAAACAGTCACATCCAGCAACATGAGGTGTTTGGACAGAGACCCTTCTTTTTCCCCCAGCGTTATATAAACTTCTTATCCCAATAATTTTTTACCTTTGTCCTCTTAAAGAAAAGCTGAGCAACAACCTGCATTAGGACAAGAGCCAAGAGAGAATAGCAATTTACAGCTCTCTGCCTGAAACAAGGGTAGAGATTACTGCCATTTAAACCCACTTCCACCTTGCAATTTCCCCCATTTCCTGCTACTTTGCAGCCTGGTGTATTAAAAACCAAGATACCAGAGACGAGGTCTGACTTGAAGAGAAGCCCATCTCCTTCTGCCTAGGAATTACATCATATTTCAAGGCAATGGATATCTTGCTATGGACAAAATTAAGTCCAATAAAACCAATTTCCGCTCTGACATTATTTAAACATAGCCACAATCAAATAGAGTAGAAAGCCAAATGAAAAACCCAAACACTAAAGTGATTTCATAGATGAAGGTTGAAAAGCTCCACTGATCTGAACCTCCCCTGCTAAAGAGGGATGTCCTGCAGTATATTATGGTCTGTGCACTGTAAAATTCTCTGACTTTTTTAGCTATACTCTTCATTTTAAGTGGATCAAGTTCTCTACACTCCCTTCTGCAACAGTTTAAATCCCACTACGAGATTATCTTTTCCTGTAATGCCACACTTTTCAGAATAGTAGCACACCAGCATTGTGAACGGACCTCAACAAAAGAAATTTAAGGACAAAGGAAGCATTGAGGGGTACAGCCTCAATAACTATGCTATGGTTCATCCTTGCTTGCGGCTGTAACTGTGTGAAGTACCTTTGCCTTTTGAAAACTGCTCGATGAAAAACTCCCAGTTATCCAGTCAGTAACAGCAGCTTCTTTAAAGATTTCTGATGATCTACATCGGTCTTTAATCGGACACAGAGGAAAAAATCTTAGTATCTTTGGACCTAGTAAGAGTTGCCTATATATATTTTCTTTATTCCTCACCCATGTAGCTGCCCACAAAGGTTCTGCCTTATTTCCTCAGGTTGCAATAGAGTGGCAGAAGAAACTTTTACTAAATCCTTACTGATCTAACAGTGACTTGCAGTCCCTGACTCTAAATCCTCTCATCTAGCACGATATCACAAAAATGCCCCCTTTTTTACTCATCCCAGCAGCCCTGACAGAGCTTCAGTTAACAAAGCACGTGAGCAGATGGATCCATGTCATTTAAATACATGGACGCAGGTAAAACAAACCTCTAAACAGCAAATTAAATGTTAAGATGTGCTTCCTCCTTCCTGCCAGCTGGCAAAGCAAGGCATGGGGAAGCAGTAGCTGCACTACCACCCTGAGGACACAAAGGGCAGAGCCAAGGCTGCATCTCAGCCCTGTCTGCAGACTGCAGGGAATGTTTCTAATCCTAGTCCTTTTCTGTTTTTCCCTTCTATCTCTCCCTCCCTTTTCTGGGGGGTGTGTGAACAAATGATAACACTGTGAAAATCAGAGAACAAAGGGAAGATCAAAGAAGCAGGTAGCTAGATCATTATGTATCCCAGCTGGGACAAGAGTTTAAGCCTCCGGAGCTTACTTGCCAAGTTATTTTAGAGTTATGCCAAGAGAGCTGTGCCCTCTGAAGCTTCCTGGCATAGGAAGTGTTGTGAGGCAAAGCAGTGAGGTTTCCAGTGCTGCAGGAGGGATGTCAGGCTGCAGGAGCCATCAACTACACAGTCATCTAGTTAATTCAAATGCAATTACAGTCAATAAAAGTTGTTCGGTACTTACATCTCTTTGGTGTCAGAGTCCAAGAGATGCAGGTTTATATATTGAGGCACTCTGGGGTGGGGTGAGTGAGGATTTGGGGGCAGAAGCTGGTTTTGCTACAGATCCAAATAATAACTTGGTGTCTGAGAGGCTCACAGATCACTCTCTCCCTGATGCTGCAAGACTCCAGGGATAGTTGGTGCCTCTGGGAAGAGGCTCTACATGGACAATATGGCAGAGATTAGGCTGGAAGTGTGGATCAGAAAAACACCCTAAAAATACCACCACATCCCTGATGGGATCTGGCTAGAGAAAAAAAACAGGACTGTAAATGTAGCTTGGGGTCTTCATTAGGAGCGCCTTCTGCTCTGCCTTTTCTAGCAAGCCAAGGAAGGATGCCTGGGTTTACCCACTTCTGACATCTTCAAAATAGGAAGGTGCCAGGTGGTGGATCCACTTCAAAGGCTGCCAGGTAGACAGAAACTAAAGCTCAGCCCCTTTACAAGACGAAGTGGCCAAGTGCCCAGGATTGAAACTCATGCATGCAACCTGATTGTACCTTGCATTGACCTTTAGGGCCCAGGGTAGTCAGGACACAGGTCTATGACAAGTGCTTTTGACCTGGCACTACCTGATTGAAGGATTGCCCTTTCCAAGCATGTCAGATGTAGCTCCGTACATCTGTCCAAAGGCCACTTGGAGTCCCAAACAGCAGTATCGGCAGCAAGGCAAAGCACTTTGCTATTTGGCTTGAACCTACTTGTACTCTTTGAGCGCAAGCTACCAGAGAGGGGCACTACCATGCTGAGGGACAAGCACTACTATCTCTTAAAGCAGATGAGAAAGTATTTTGGATGGGATGGTCACCTCAGAAGGGCAGCCTTTGTGTTTGGAAATGCTCAAAGACACAGTTTTGGTGGATGGGATAATCTACCTTGCTTGGCATGCATCTCCATTCCTCCATCCTTGCTACCCATGTAACATACGCCGTATTTTCCCAGCACCTCTTGCACAACCGAATGCAATCTGTATTAATTAGCTGTTCAAACAGCTCTTTGTTTTCTACTGTCTTTCCTCCCACATTTTTCTTCTTTTCTTCTCCTGTTAAATTTTTGTAAGACTTGTAACTTTGAGTCACATACAAAGGGGGTAAAATGCTTTGTGCTAATATGTTTTCCCTCCTCATGCCAGTGTTCCCCTAAAACCCCAAACCACACCTCTGTGCGTCTGTTTTCTGGATCTAATTTGTAATTGTCTGTGCAAAGAGAACAGAAGGAAGATGTTAATTTCACTAGCTACTGATTGCAGAAGCCAATACTCCTCCAGCCATTTGTGCCATTTCTCATCTTGACAATTCTTCTGGAAAAAAATAAAATGTCAGAAAGTGCAAAATGTTTTACCCACATGTGCAGGTTATCAGCAGCTGTTCCTGGAGAACACAACAAATAGAGAGCATTTTAAAATACAGTTCCATCTCTTTTCTGTGTGAAAAGGAGAGGGCATGTATTTCTGTCACTACCTGCTGATTTCAGAAATATTTGCACATTAATTATATTGTGCCAGCAATAATTGACCAGCCCTACAATTGCCTTTTCTCTTCTCGCTCAAACATAGAGCTTCTGCAGAACCAAAAAGACCATTTCCCATTTCTCAGAAAAGCATGTGAAATAAACAGCCACAAGGTTAGGGGGTGCCACAGTTAAAAAATCACTTTCTACAGAAACAAGATATATGCGTGAGTGCATGGAATGACTAATAGCATAACCAGCACAAGGACACATAACAATAAAAATCTGGTCTCCTGATGACAAACAATGGCTCCTAGGTCATGTCCAACTTTCACCATTGTTTGGAAGGAACAAGCCTTTATTAACACCACAGGAAGGCAAAGTACTGTGTGGGCAGAGCAAAGCCCAGAGATGTGGCTGGCCACAATGATCCTAACAGAACTATGCTGAGTAAGAGGGGTCCTGCTTTAAACTGTTGGGATATTCTGTCATTCTACTGGGAATCACAGCCTTTATTGCTCTAAAAGCTGGTTTAGGTCTTGCTCTTGTGTTCACTTCCATTTGCCAGGGCAATTATGAGACAGAGAGACAGACTGACCCTGTGCCGAGCTGGCCCCTACTCTGTCACTGCTATCAGCTCCCCAGCACTGCACCTCAGCGCAAGACTTAGTGTCGCTACCCCAGTTTCTTGCAATATAAATACTTTTAATTGACTAATGTGTGCTCTGCATGTTCAACAAACACTACAGCTAAACCAGGGTCTTCAGGTACTCTGAGCACTGTGAAGCCAGCAAGCAGGAGAGTCTACCTTGAGTGATAAGGGCACACTGCAGGAGCTCGCTGCTCCGTGGGCACTCAAGAAGATCATGTCAGAGCTCTTTAAATATTTAAGATCTTAATTTCTTAGTGATTTCAATGAGCAGGTAAGCACCAAAAGAGAAACCAGTGGTCTCTATGTAAAGCCAGGTAGGAGTTGAAGGGCCTGCTGAGCACAAGGGGCTCTAACTAAGTGCATTAAGTGAGCAGATAGGCACAGTGCAGCCCTCGTGCTACAGCAGAAACTTCAGCTCTCTTCCAGAAACCCTTTCACTTAAAGCGGAAGGCAGAGGAGAGTTGACACAGAAGCCCTGCATCCAAAAGTGGGGCCTCAAGATTTTGCTGTAAGTAAAAAATCCATTCCTACTGAATGAGGCTCAACACCTGCCACTCTCTTGTCTCCAGCCTTTATTCGCTCCAGTAATGAACACCTTTGTAAAAATAGCTGTAGATTAGAAAAGGAATTAACCTCCAAACAAAGGAGAAGCTTAATTAAGGATTGCACTAAAAGAAAACAGAGGGGAAGTACAGGTTTGAAAAAAAAAAGGAAGCAGAAAGACACGACAGCTGCACAGACTTAATTCCATTTTTTCCTCTTGTAGGTCATTTTACTCAATGTAATTTCCTTTTTGTATTTGCACAAATTTGTTACTGAGGCACTGCCCATTAACGGAGGCTTTTTGTTGCTTTCCATTCACTAGTACCTTTTTAAATGCTTTGCATTACAAGCCCTCCATCAAAAAAATAATCAAAAAAAGCAAAACAGATTTAAATTAGACCTTGGGAGTATGCCATTTCATATAGTTTTCCCCAGAGAGCTTCAGCTAATTAAACAAATGATTGCAAAATACTCACAATGTCAACCCTGTCAGCTTATATGCAAAATATCTACACCATGCCACGTTTATTTAACCAAAAACAATATGGAGAAGCAATGTGCTTTGAAGATAAGCACAAACCTTAGGCCATATGGGGGCACACACTTTTTAAAACCATGGGTGAATTATGGAGAGGCCAAGGACTTTGAATATCCCAGCTCATGGCCTTGGGAGCCAGCAGGCAGAGCTATGCCAATCTGAAAAGGATCAGGAGCTGAAGATCAGGGTGGCCAGGCTGAGAAGGAGACCACAACAGATTCCAAAAATGCATGAGCACACTGGGCTGCTCCCAACATTTAGGTTGAGCTCTATATTACTGCCAAGAGCCCAGGGTAGGAGTAGTTAATGATGACGAAGGAAATATCTGGATTTTTCCTGTTAAATTGCAGCAGCTCAGAGCAAAAGCAGATAGAAATAGGTGCCTGGGGTAGGAAACTAGGAATATAAATGTTATGTGATTAGTCTGTGCATAGTTGCTGGAGGCAGTGGAAATCTCAATTGTCCAAAGCTAAAGGATTTTAAATTTCTCTATACATTACATAAAAATATTCTTTAAAAAACAAAACAAAACAAACAAACAAAAACAAAACAAAAAAACCCCACAACATTTTTCCAATCCCATCCTTCCCATCTTGTTCTGCCTTTCTCTACTCTAAGCTGTGTGGCTTGTCCAACAAGCCCTCTGTGTCCATCCTCTCTGCCCAAACCATGCCACCTGCTTCTACCCTTTGGTACTTCTGTCCCACTGACCTCATCTCCCATCCCTGTTCTAGTAGCTCGCCACTCTTTACTCTTCCCATTTTCTTCTTTACAACACACACCTCCAGTATGATGTACCCACTGCCTCCCAGAGGCAACTACTCCTTTCCCTTGCACCCCACCATCCTGCTCTTGTCTCACACTGTATTTAATTTGCCCAAGTGACACTTTCTCAGCCAGGCACCTTAGCTTCTAGAAGGATTTTATGATCAGGTGCATGCAACAAGGTATAACATAAATTATTACAGCCTTGACTGGGAAAATGTAATATTAACTACCCTAAAGCCTTTAGGTAAGGGTCATAGAACCCACTGTGTACAAGGTTTGAGAAAAAAAGAACAGTGAGGAGGAAAGGTAGAGAGAGGATGGGAGGGAAAGTAGCTCTGCTCATCATGACAGTACCAGAGGCTGAAGCTGATGTCAAAAACCACTAATGGGGTTAGGATGTTGGCAAGCCTCCAATGGGTTTCCCAGCCCTACTTGAGGACTGCTGCTTGCTGAGGCTCTGACAAACAGGACTGACTTCAGCTGGGTGGACTGCTCGCTCACCACCCCTTGATTTAAGAGGGGGCAGGCCTCCCCATACCTGACCCAGGTGCAAATCCAGCTCCAGTGTACTGGATGTTTGAAAATGTGAGGGCCAGTACTATAAGGCAAAAATTATCAATTCTCCAGTGCCATGACCATGATAATCCTGGATACTCCTGAGGACACTGTCCTAGCTGAATCAGCTAGGGGGAAGGCACAGCAGAACTTAGACAAGCTCTGACCCATCCAGTTCTCCTCTGTGGCTGCTTCATGCCTTGGCAGCAGTATTAATGAGAAAACAGTTTTGAAAGGGGAAACTCAGTTCAGAACATTCCTTTAGGAGGAATGCCAAGATCCTTCCTTGTTTATTCTACTTGTTGTGTAAACATTTTTATAATGCTCATCAATACAGTCTGTAGAGTATATTTTTTAAAAATAAGCAGCACAGACATCAGTATCTTGCTCAGGATTCTGGCCTTTTCTTTGACTCCATACACTGGAGCTAATACAACATTTGCCATTTTACTTTGTGTATGGTGCTGGCCACTACTTGATTGTAGGATCTTAGTGAATCAACAGAAATTAACAAGAAGGTACCAAAATCACGTAATAGACATCAGCACTGGAAATGGTCAGGAAACAGGAATTAAGGATGAATGTTCTGTTTACATGATCAAGACACATAAAGGCATGAGAAAACTGAGAAATTCTTCACTGAATGTGTCTGGTAAAAGCTTGATTTGCTTCCGCCAGATTCCTCCTTAGCAGCACTGGTTCCAGATTCTTACTGCTGAGCAATATTAAAGTTCAGTGAACAAATTCTTTCAATTGTTCGGTTTTCTCCCATTTTCTGTGTGAATTCTTCTCAAATTCAAGCTTACTTTTTTGAGTCAAAATGTGAGCAGCAATCTGCAGAGGCTTAATCAAAATGGTACATTAACTTCATTTTCCCCTCACCCAACTTCTTCAACATACATAACCCAGCTTGCATAGTTATGATCACAAAATATTAACATAATGTACCTCTTCCTTAGCAACAGCTATAGCATCAGGGGAATGCAGCCCATAATAATGCAGCTTGATCTAGAAACACAATAAAATATAAATAAGCTTGTTACACTTCAGTGGCACACAGGATTCCACTGTGAAGCGCCTTCATGAATTTAGAAACCTCATCTTCTTTTTACTCTCCAACACAGATTATTTAGAAGAAGATTTATGGGCATACATTCTCTTTTACTCCAGAAAATGAAATGTAATTGTTTACTCAGTAACAGTATTATTTTGCTGCAGATCTACTACTAAATTTGTGGCCATAATACAGACACACATATGCACATGTCTGTGGAAAGCTGCTCTCATAATAAGATAAAGATGAAACCAGGACTCCGACAAAATCTAAAGGGGAGATTGGGAACATCCACAGTTGTGGTCAGTTTTTAATGCAGGAATCCCAAGCAATTTTCTCAAAAGACCAGCTGCAGTGAAACATACTTGCTACAATTTAACATGCTTAATCTGGAGCCCTCTATAAAACATTTCCTGTATCTATCTGCAAAAAACCCAGCATCACCCCGCCGGGTAAGGCCAAAGCTTTCTCTTGCCCCAAATGCAGCTGTTTCTCTCCATCCCTGAAAGCTCCTTGGCCAATAGCCCCATTCATACACGCTGGCCCTTTAAGCCTTATAATTACATTTAATCAGCCTTAATATCTCTTCTCAAAGGTAGTAAGATCTTTCAAATACCGCTTCTTGTGAGTTTTCAAGGAGAATGAACTACCTCAAGCCAATTTGAAGGCTATAACAAACCATTTGGAGCCAGAGGACAGCAGTCCTTACCTTCTGAGCAAACACTGCAGTCATCAAGCCAAATTTACTTGGCTGAAAATCTTAAAGCATGAGGCCTCTTATGAGGAAGCCAAATTACAATCTTAGCAAGGGGCTCCATAATGTTTATCAGTAAATCGGTATTTAGTATGTATTTACTGAGGCCGGAATTTCCAAAGGCAGATTTTAAAAGTGAGGTACACAATTCACAGGTATAAATTTCCCTCTGAATGCATTATATCACATCACTAGGATTCCCTATGGCAAACAACATACAAAGGAAAGAATCAAAATTCAGCAATCTACTTTAAGAGAACTCAAGGGCTGAAACAGGTTCTAAATCCAGACATTTTAGAAAGCATCAAATTACTCTCTGGTGAAAATCTCTCATTTCCAACGATTTCTGATTAAACAAAAAATAATTCCAAGAGCCAAGTGCTATTTAGAAACTTGCTTACTTACAGAAAATCTCACTGCACAACTGAAGAGCCGTCAAATGAACACAAAACTCTTCGACTCTGCTGTCAACAGTAGTATGTCTGAGCCTAATGTGATTTGCTTGTATGGGAAATCATCTGCCTGCCTTTCTAGACATGCACTGCTGATGAACTTCAACGAGAGCACGGTAAACTTGCTCATTGACTCACAGTTCTCAAAGTGAGTCCCATGGTCTCAGCAGCCAAACCCCTGGCTGTGGCACCACTCCCCATAAGCATTTGTTCATTCGCCAGATTCAACTGGCCCTTTCAAATCCCCTCCCTCTAGTCTAGATGACTGATGAAAAAACTGCCTGAAAAAACTATCATATAAAGAACAAAAAGAATAAAATATTTTCCAGAAGAAGATACTATAAATGTAACATGATATTCCACCGCTGCAAATATTTTAGTATTCATGCCACTCAGAAATCCACATCACAAGTCTAGGAAAGGTTAATATTTTGTTAAGTAAGTATATCATTCATAATCTAGTCTTAAAATCACTGTGTATTGGCAACAGGAAACTCTATCAGACACTAAGAAGCCATCTACTATTATATATGATGTTAACTAGGTAATTTTTTATCCAGGTTTACAACTGAGGAAGAATAAGACAAATATTACCCCTGTAGCTGTGGCAGAATAAAATATGTTGTCTCACAAACTAACAAAATACCAATAACATACCAATAGTGCCATATCAGAGACAGCTTCCTACCTGTAGTGCTAACAAACTGTCTTCCCAGATTTACAGTAGAGTTGCTCCCCATCAGGGTTTTCACCCCCAAACAAGGTCATATACTAAAAAAATCAAATCATAGAAATGTATAAAAGGCATCTCATAAAGTATCCTATGCCAACCTGATCCTTTGAATTTGTACCTATATGTGAATATACACAAGCGTTCCACTAGACAACTGATGACCCACTCCAATACACCTGCATGTTTCCAGAGGACTCCTCTAGAAATACATGGTTGTCATGTCCTTCCAGGTGACGATGACACACTTCATTTATCTCATGGAGCACTTCTATAAACAGGCCCCATACAACACAATGGGAGAGAAGATGCAGCATCCAGCAAAGGATGCAAACAGTACAACTGCAGTGGCTGACCAAGACCTTCCAGGGGCTAAGCTCTTTGTGGCAGAGGACTCCCATAGGAAGTGTTACCCCACATCGTGCACTTTTAACATCTCTGGATGGGTAAAATGAAGGCCAGTTATGCCTCTCAATCAAAGCACTGCAGACCAGTCCTATTCTCTTTCACACAGGCATATGGCTTAGGAAATCATTGAACCTGAAATTTGATCTCTCATATGTTTTATTTGCCATCTTCTCCCATTACACAAATATAAATATAACAGGCATTTTTCTGTAGCCCTGAAATGATTCAGAATTAATACCAGATGACAAAGTGGACCATGTACCAGGAGGGGAAAAGTTACAGTAAAAGCTCCTTCCCATTAATGGGGCCATTCATTCATATGCCCACTATTCCACAGGGGAGTTGGACATAAATTATGTATTTGACATCTAGTTATAGATGATTATATCTGACATAATGAAGTTATAATGGAAGGAGTTTGCACATTGTTTGGTTATTAAGTGCCCATTTCTTGTCCCTGCACCAGGTGCAATGGTGATAGGCCATACAAATCATCCAGAAGAAATGCCAAAATGGGCTCCCTTACTGATAAAGCACCACACATGTTTATTAATTTAACAGCTTGTCTTATGTCTCCCCCATCTGCTCATTTAAAACAGTTATTTGCCCTATAAATATTTCAAAAAGAGAAGTGTAGCCAAAAATTAGTCTGGCAGAAAAGGGGAAAAAAAAGAAAAGTTTGAGAAGGGCCTCATGCTGTAGGCAGCATTGCACTCTTTTTTCCACATTGAACTGGCTCAACAGCTTTTTTTTTCAAGCTGGTAATAGGACATTCACTTTAGATTAGTGATGCTTGAGGGTGCACCACCATAGCTGACTCTACTTTCCAGCTGTTGCCACTGTCAGGTGGGTGAAAACTTCCACCACTGATGGCGAGTGGCAAAACTCAGTACAGCGGAAAATGAAATCCACTGTCAAAAGAATCTCCTGGGTGCATGTCTACGTCCGTTTTGAGCTTATCAGGTCATACGGTAGCTTCAAACAGCCTACAAAGAATAACATTTCAAGGCATCCTTAAATCACAGTTCATGCTGATCTCCATAGCAGAATTCCTTCACAAGGCAGTAGCTTGGTGGTAAAAAAAAAGCTAGTTAAAAATCTGGTTTTTCTTTCTTTTTTTCAGATGACTAGGAATAATGGAAGAGGTGTTAAATATCACTCAGGCTGTTCCCTTGTCCCCCTGCCCAAATCCTTAAATATTGTCAAGTGTAAATACTTTGAACAGTTTCCACCAGCATAGAGAATTTAGCACTCCTCCTTGAGAGACTTCGTTAGCTCCAGCTTTCTGCTACAGCAAAGGCTGTTATCTTATAAATAAACAGCAATGCCCCGAGGTGCTCCTCTGCAGTGAAAACACACATTCCAAAGAAATAAGAGCAACAGTTCAACACCATAGTAAAAACAAAAACTGTGAATGGCATGCAATTAACTCTTTCTGACTGGGAATAGCTACAGGAGGTAAACTGGGACCTCGATGATTGTAACAAGCAAACAAGAGGACTACAGGCTGGCTGCAAGATTTCCAGGAGCTCTGGCTACTCTGGTTATGATACTATTTATCAACAGCCATAATAACTAATGAGCACTTAATAAATGTGGAGTATAGCCCATGCTCAAAGCAGCTGCTTGCTTCAGGGAAATCAGCGTAGTGCAGAAGGGTGGACATTTTTTGCACAGACCTGAGTCACAATGAGAGATTTTCAGGGAGCTCTGAATAAAACTAAGAATAGCATTGTATCCTTGTATGAGAGCTCACCCACCCTCCACCGTCTTCACAACCCAAACAAGTTCCATACCTGGGAATACATATCTGTATCTACCACACTGCCCAAAACCCTGTCCATCACAAATCTGAGCCATTTGAATAGTCATATCCAGCCTGAATGAGGCTGCCCATCACAAAAAAATACAAAACTCAAATGAGAAGTAAACAAACAGCAAAGGAACCCAACAAACAAATCTGTATAGACTTTTTCAAAGTAAGGCTGCTGCAAATTCACAGTACATGTGAAGCTTGTAGTCACTGCAAAACCTTACAATTGACCATGCAGGTATGGTGAACAGTCATCTCCCATCCAACTGGTGCAATACCAGTTACCTGCATGTCTCTTACACTCTCATTGCCTGAAAAGCCACATGGGGATGACAGAATGTTGCTGGCTTGCTGCACTGAGCACTCACACCCCATGTCAGAGTGAGTGAGATCCTCTGGTGGGCTCAGGCAGCCACAAAGGGGAAACCCTGAGGGATGTTATCCTTGAAGAAAAGGCGGAGCAAATGCAAAGGAGAAAACTATGTACCTGACCAAAGAAGAGCAGGACACTATAGAGCATCCCAGAATTGCATAGAGAAAAAAGGAATAAGGGTCCTGAGCAGGGGGACCTCAAATAGTATCCAGTGCACGATCTTTTTCACTTAAAGGCATCAAATTAGCCTCTCCCTTGGACTCCTCTACCTGAAGGACGTCAGGAAAATATTGCCTTAAGGAGCTGGAAACATATAGCTGTAACTAACTCCAAAGGGAAGGAGCAAGATAAGCAAAACAGGACCTCAAAGAGCAGCAGAGGGACTCTGTAAAGGACTCTTGAGCTGAGAGAATGGCTTCCCCATCCTGGAAACAAGGAGATGCCTGGCCTGAGATGCATCAGCTCTGAGCAGGGACTCCTGAACAGCATCTCTCTCATAGCTTTGTTCCTAGTGAGGGAGAGGCAGGCAAGCTAGTGTCTCAGAGCCTGTCGAGCACGGGATACGTGACCCCATGTGTCAGCTTGAATTAAGGCAAGGAGTGCCACTGGGCCTTGCTGCCCAGCACTCCCCTTTCTCTGGACCTGGGAAGGAGGACTGGGGCTGTGCAATAAGCCCAGCTGTCAGATCTCCTACATCATCTGCAAAGCCATCGACCCTCTCTGGGACCTTTGGGAGGGAAAAAAAAAAGACCCAGAATGCACTTTTTGGTAATAAGATTTCACAGTTCAGGAACAATTCTCCCTCAGACATTGCACATACAAAGGGGGAGAAAGATGGCAGAATGGATCCAGTTTTGAAGAAAGAAAGCACAAAGAGACACGCCACTAAGACAGAGAAGAAAGGGGAAAACCCAGCAAAACCTCTCTCTGCCTCCCTGAAATGCTGTTAAGGAGTAGGGCCAGATCCTGTGTTTATGGAGGATGAACCTAATAACTGAGGTTTACAGGAAAACCTCCCATAGTGCCTTAGTTGGGAGCAACACAACCTCCCCGGCTAGAGAAATATGTAGAGAAGGCTGAGAACTTCCCATGCCTCTTTTAGTTGCTATTTATTTATAGAACTGAGGACCAATACACAGTTCTGCTTATCAGCTGTTTCAGAAATGTACTGACTTCAAGTATATCAGTCTCCAAGATAACTACTCTCTGAGCTTCAACTTTGAATGAAGCCTTTGCAAAATGTCAGGTCAACAGAAGAGAATAGTTTCTCAGTCTGCCTAGCTTTAAACACTGGGTGTACATTTAATGTTTAATATGATTCCATGTATACACTAAAATCTGTTTCTATACAGCTTTATAAATAGTTTTAGTGTGTATATTTGGTGAGTTTAATTCCCTTCTTTATCGTGTTTTAGTACCTGGCATAATTTGAGTGCAAATGTTAAACTTAATTTATTGTTATATATGATAATTCCATAAAATCCCTTTCTAAGCCAGAGTATCAGTGTCACTCTCATCTATGAAACTCCTTGCTATTGTCAGTAACCAGTGATCCATTTTTAAACACAGGTTTGATCTTTAGTCTATGAGATCACAACCTAAGGTCTCAGCCATCCCTGGAATTATTCTCTACAGAGAAGGTGCAAACACTTGTATAAAAATCATGTAATCACTTCCAGATTGTTGGACTGCAAGGAGGTGTAAAAATAATGGTTAGCAGTCCTTTGTATATGGAATTAATTTTAAAACAGCCTCAAATTAAAAAGGGGGTGGGGAATAAGAAATGTCTTGATGAAAAATGCTGATTCAAGGCTTCATTTCTATTAAGTGATCTACAGTGTCATTACTGCACGGATGTACAGAGCAATGGCTCAGAGTAATTACCTGGTAATGCACAGTGACACTAATGTGCTAGTAAACTACTGGAGTTTATACTCTATCCCCTGACAGTGTCAGGACCCTGAAAGGCAGGTAAAAATTCCTTGCATGCATAAACAATGTGTGTAAATGTGACCAGTGATAAAATTTTTAAAAAGGAGAAGAAAGAGGTAGTTACAATTACATCTGTCAGCCGAGAATTTTAACTGCATAGACCCACAGAAGCACTAAAACTTATCTTTTTTTGAAAATACAGGAAGGAAAGATGCTTCTATAGCCCTACCCAGGCTGTATTTCCATTTATTACAATTAAAACTGTATCGTGGTTTCCTTTTTTTGCCACTCTAAGTGCAACATTGACCTGCACCTGGTGTTCAGCTTAGTGTGATGGGGAATGCAGAGAGGAAACAAAGAACATCAAAGGTGCAGAGAAAAGCATTAGTGGTTTATGCCAAGTGTCATCATGCAGCTCTGTTTTTAGAGTTTCAGCTACAGAAGCTGTGGAGGAACAACAAGAGCTTCAGGACAGGTGTTTCTGACTCCTTTGTATAGAACAGCTCTCATAACTATGGGATGAGCCTCAGAACATGACCTCAGCATGTCCTAAGGTGTCAGAAAGAACAGCAAAAGAAAAACAAAAACGAAACCAAAAAAACCCCAAAGAAACAAAAAACCAACAAAAAACCAAGCAAAAAAAAAATTGCAAGCCTGACATATTGAGCAAAATATTAAAATATTATTACAATACTCTCATGGATTTTTGGTGCTGAGGCTAGAAATGAGGCAGCCAGCAAATAAGTGGAGCTACACGTCCCACGTCCCAGGGCCAGAGGAGAGCCATCCTCTTCCCCCAGCAGACAGTACCAATTACTTTGTTTTTAACAACCCCTAGTCACCAGCTAATAGATTGATGCCTCCAGAGCTGGCTTCCTCCCTGGCCCTCTCCTATTGAGTTACACAAGGGCATTCAAGTTCTTTTACCAATGCACAGCAGCAGGAATATCAGTCCTTCCACCCTGAGCAGCTCCCTCTTTAAGATCTGTCGACCAGGGCGGGTGGAGGCCCTGGTGAAAGCAGTTAATGTAGCAGTTTATGTTGGACAAACTCCATTTTATATTCTCTGCAAGCACTGCAACTGTTCTGCCTGACCCACTTTGTCCTGCTCCTGGTGGCACTGCCATTTATCTTGCCGAGGTAGCTATGCCCTTATGAACAGCAGATCACTGAAGATTTTAGTTAGTCTTTAGCTCTTTTATCGTGAAGAAAGCAAGGCAGAGTTTCTTTTGCTGCTGCTGTTCCAGCATCCTTGAGCCTTCCCTAGGCTGCTCCAGATGCAAAGGCAAGGATTTACACTGACCTATTCCTAATAAGCTCTGATTCATCACATCAATGACAGACTAGAGCAAGAAGGTCTTGGAAGTCATAACTGTCTCTGCCTTACTGGAGTGCTCTGCTATAGAAGCAAGGTAGTAAATTTTACCCCAGAACTGGAGGTTGTCAAGTGACTCAGAAGCTGATGATCTCAGATACATGTGTCAAATCTCAGGATAGGTCACTTAAAGCTGAATCAACATTGTGGATTGCCAGGAGACTGTATTCAACCAGTCTGACTCATCACAAGACCAGATTGGGAGAGAGGACTGTGAATCTGGCATCCTCACATCCAAGCTCCACCACTGAACACATGGTTCCACCTTGCAGAGATGCAAGAGGAACCATTATGGAATGATAGTGCTGAGGCTGCTTCTGTGCAGCAGGAGTCAACACCTTAGTTTTTGTTATTGCATCATCTGCAAACACACATTCACATGTACAAAGGGAAAAAAAATCAGCAAACATTTAAGGTCAAGTTCATTTAAGATCAAGTTACAGAACCTAGCCACATGCATGCTGGTGGAAAAGCTCATTCAAAACTAAAGGAGACTTTCATGCCAAGAGCACTAACACTATTCTTCTATTTAGCCCACAAAGTCCTTGGGCCATTTGTAGGAACGGTGTTTGCAGCTGCAGCTGCAATTCACCGACACAAAGGTTTTTCTGTCTCCCAGATTATTAGAGATGGATAACAAAGTGAGATTGAGAAGACAGCTTTCTTCATATTCTGTAATGAAAGTGTGTCTATTCAGATTAATCTTGCATTAACATGTTGCATTTTCTAATTAAGAGCAGTTAGAGAAACATGTGCAGACAGGAATACACACCACCAACAGCCTTACAGCGTTGTGGTAGAATGGTGACAATCACTACAAAAGTCAATTTGGTACCCTTTCTGCCACTGTAGCACCCTTTAGAGAGTGGGAGAAAGGAAAAAAATCGAAACCAAAGCTACAGTGCATCTCCATGATATCATGTTTTGGCTGTCCTCTTCCTCCCTTTCTCTTCCACAACATTCCCTGTGTTTCATGTTCATATACACTTATGGAACCAATCAAGAAATCCTTTCATATTCCTGTTTGATTTTAGCTTTGCTATTATCTATTCCAAGAAGAACAAACTGATAATTTTGATATCCTACATGAATATTGACAATCTAACTAAAAGAAGCAAAGTGTAAGACTGCACTGGCACATAAAATTGCTCTGGAGACAAGCTCACTTCCCCAGGTCACAATGGCAAACACAAGGGGCTCAGTATCTACTAGCATCACTCCCAAGGGCAATCAGCTCACCTAAAATTTGAGTCATCCTCTACAGTGAAAATGTCTCCTCACTGAGTCTAGGAAAAACTTCAAGCAACAGCAACGAAGACTGAATCCAGGCTTGAACCACTGCACAACCCCTTCTGTACCCTTTACTCATCTGAGGGGCAGCTGACATCTCCAGTTTTGCGTTCTGCTATCAGTTCCTTGTGCCTTTGCACTGTCATTAGGAAGAAGAGGTGCAAGGCACAGGCAGGACCTAAGGAATACCTTTCCCTGCTGGAGTAAACTAGTGGGGAGAGCAAAATAGCTTGTAAAGTGATGGTATGTTCAAAGGTATGTAATGGGACACATGGGGCACGGCTGTCTGTCATATGTCTCTCTTGTAGGAATTAATTTGCTCCCGAGAGTGTCCTTGGATGGAGGGTGATAATTTGACCATGGAGGCTCTATGAACATGACATGTACCCATACCTATGGCTGGTTCACAATGCACGTGAATGGAGACTGACTCACTGACTCACCCTTGGATGGCGGTCTCTCCAGATCTGAATCGAGGTGGATCGGTGGGGCAATGTAGGAAACTTGCCCATGGTGAGCCTGCCCTGTGGACAAATAAGTGGTTTAGTTCTGCTGTTTCCTGCAGAGACCTATCAGGGCTATAATCAAATGTACAGCATTTTTATGGCACTGGATAAAAAACAGGTTTGCAAGGATTTTGTTCTACCGTGCATTTTTTCACAAGAAACTTCCATTTTGTGCAGACATCTGATGAAAAGTTGAAAACACTCCCTCGTCTTTTGCTTTTTCCTTGCAGACATGGGTACTCTGCTGAACTTTAGTTATACCTGTTTTACCACTACCACTTTGCACCATGTTCTCTGGAAAGGCCATATGCTATAGAAGACGACTAATTTCACACGAGCCCATTCAATCTGTTCATCTCACTCTAAGAGGGAAGCAAGCACTTCTATGTCATAGCAATTTTTGAAGGAAGTATGGTATGAAGCACAATTCCACCTGTTTGTCCCACCTGCAGAAGACGCAGGTATCGTTTTTCGAAACTTAGCACTGCTTTAACCTCAGTGGAAGCTTTTTGGTTCCCTATACCACCATGCAGTTTCACAGTTGCTAAAGACCCAATTCTTCTCCAGCAATTTGGAGGCACCTATATAGAGAAACTTCTATTTATAATAAAAACATTTTGCTCTAATTCATCTATTTACTGCAACAATTTACAGGGCTGTTAATCTCTTTTTCCAAACATGGAAAGTTAATGACACATAGATTATGATAACAGTTAGGATAACCTTCCTGTTTCAAGTAATATTCGCTCTGCAATAAAAGCAGTTGATTCCTCTTATGAGACACATTCCAAATAATTAATACAGCTCCCTGTTGACACTTGCTGTTGTTGCTCCAAGCATTCTCCAAGCTAGCGTCACAGGCAGCGGAGCAGTGGTACAGTCTTCAGGCTTCTTTGTAATGACATCCAGGAATACCACAAGCATGGTATGCTAGTGCACGTAATATGTTGAAGACATCTATTCGGGGACATAAAATATTAATAGGAGGGGGGAGGGGGAAGTGTGTCTGAATGGGCAGGTTATATTTACTGCTTTACAGTGAGGGTGACTCAGATAATTTGCATTATTAGCCATTACAACAACTGGACGTAATTCAGGTTTAAAATCTACTGACACATCATAAATTCTGTATGTGCTTTTAAGTGCTTTAACATGGGAAATCTGCTTCAGGCAAACCCATAGCTAATAACGAGTTACTCTGCTTTCCTCTTCTTGTTTACATGTTAAAAACCCATTTGATGTCATTAGTGAGCACAAGTCATCATTTAATAGCTGCTCGGTTTTGCAGCAGAAACAGGTGGACTGTCTACTTTCACTCCAAGCTGCTCAATGTGCAGGATCAGTGTCCTTGCAACCATAGAACAGTCTCCCCAGTTGCTGCATCAAAGATACCACAGAAATGTTAAACAGTTGAGGTTGGCAAGGAACTCTGGAAATCACCTAATCCATCCCAAGGGCTATAAGAGCCTATAGTAAGTGTCCAATTTGATTTTTAGTATCTCCAAGGATGGAGACTCCATAATCTCTCTGGGCAATCTGTACCAGCGCTTGGCCAAACTGATAAGAGGGGGGAAAAAAAAAAAAAAAAGAAATGCTTTTCTACTATCTGTCTCTAAGAAGAGCCTGGCTCCATCTTCTTAATTCCCCCTCATCATGTATTTATACACATTAGTTAGATAGCCTGGATGATCTGGTCCAGGCTGGACAGCCCCAGCTCTCTCAGCCTCTCCCCACACAGAGATGCTTCAACCCTTTAATCATCATTGTGGCCCTTTGCTGGACTGGCTCCAGTAAGTTCCTGTTTCTCTTGCACTGGGTGGCCCAGCACCCGACCCAACTTTCCAATATGTCTCACCAGGACTGAGTAGAGGGGCAGGATCATTCCCTTCAACCTGCAGGCAATGCTTTGCCCAGTGCAACCCAGGAGTCTGGTGGTCTTTTATGCCCAATGATCACACGGCTAACACATGGTCTTTGTTTTTTGGTTTGCATTTCATATTTTTTGTTTTAATCACCTGGTCTTCTTGGGACCAAGTAATCCCAAAACCAAAATGATTCTACAAGCTTAAAGGGCTAGGCTAGAGTAAAGAAGATACATGCGCAGTGTATAAAAGACTACAAAACATCTGTGGGTTTGTTTAGACATTCATTACAAATCACTAATAACGATAGAAGCTTATTAATGTTTTATAAAAGCTTTTACCTTATATGGAGGAAGCAGTAGCATCAAATGTTCTCTAGTGATAACTGAATGAAGTTACAGAAAGCTTTTATCTACTTGCTGCTGATGCAAAACACAGTACTTCCAAAAAAATCAAACTTGACTTTGGTTAGACTGTACACCTCTGACAATGCCAATAAATCTAAATTTGGGGTTTAATATTCCCTCTGTAAAAAAGCAATGCAAACAATTATTGTGATTCATTTTCTGGGCATGAATGCCACCTCAGATGTTTTTCAGACTACTCCCATTTGAGGAACAAAAGCTCTTCACTGCTGAGTCCCCAATGGTACATTCAGATTCAGGATACCTTATAAATTTTCTTATTAATCAACAGAATCGCATATTTGCTTCAGTTTTGCTATTATTGGCGGTGACCTCTGAGAGAGCTAAGGGAAGGGAGGAAAGGGGAGGTGTCAGAATCAAGGGCTGACAATGGGACTGGTACACAAGCACACAGTCCTTCTGGCTTTAACAGTATTACAAGTTCTGACACTGACTCTATTAAAAACTAAAATTTTACCTCACGGACCTATGAAAGGTTAAAAGACTGATAACACTGGTGCAGCTCGATTGATCACAAAGACTGAGAGAACAAGCTTTGCCAAGTGAAGCCAACTCCCAGTTCCTTTGCAGTGAGTTTTGCAGTTTCAGATGCTTCCTGCAAGCCCCAGCTCTAGGAATGAGTGGCTCCTATCTGCCCCCTCTTCAGTTCCAGCTGCTGCAGAAAAGCACTTGAAAAGGGAGTGTGAGGGCCTTAAGAAAAACACACAAACAAGCAGAAACACTCCACACCTGTCTCTCCAACCCTTCAGCTGTTTTTTCTGCACATTGGGCCTAATGACAATGTCTAGTGACAATGGTGCAGCATCCAGAGGTAGGACCTGGCCTCCCTTATCATCTCTACAGCTGCCATACTTTCATATCTACACACACATCTATTAACCCACGGACCTATTTGTTTGCTCTTCAACCTGAAGAGCTGCCCACATCCTAACCAATGTTGGACTGGTACCCATACTTACTGCAGTGGAAATGCCTGGTGTCAGTTCCTGTCGAATTTTGAAGGATTCTTCAAAGAAAATTGCACTTTGTTTTTTAGTTATTAAGGAAAAAAAAAATAAGGTAGACTTCTAACAAAACACCAAAGGTCAAGATGTTTCTGTAGATGATAGGAAAATGAGAAGTTGAGCATGCTTCCTCTCATAACAGCTTGCATGGCCTTCTCCAGATCCCACCCTGCCTATAACCATCTGCTGTTTCTGCAGAGCTGGCCCTCAGGTGAAAAAGTAAACAGCAGTCAAATGCGATCATTAAAGTAACATTTGATGAAGTTGCCAATTTTGTATGTACTAGCTGAGGTTGTGCTGCATTTCCCTTATTCCTCTTGCTGGCGAGGTCCAGGTACGGACATGGCCAATGGTCCTGGCTCCCTGTGAGTGGCAGGTATGGGGCATGGGGAGCAACCGGCAACAAGCAATAATGCTGGAAGACAACTTCTGCTGTGCAGACATCAGTCCTGGTCTGCTTTTCTTGTATCATAACACAAGGACTCAGGTCTGTCCAACACTGTGTAAGTATCAAAACCATCTCAGGTGAGACAGGGCAAACAGCACGTGTGACCCAAGTAGCCAAAAACTGCCTGTCTTCATAGCAGTGTGAAAAAAGAGCATGCTCGGTGGCAACAGTTTTGGGAGGAAGATATGGATATGATCCTGAAAGTCTATCTGGTGACATGGCCTCCCTCAGGTAGAGGGAACGAGAAAAATGCTTCTGAATTAGAAAAAGTGCTTGACTGGCCATTATTTTCAGGTCTGACACATGTAAGATACACCACATTTTAAAAAGCCCGTAACTTACAAAAACAAAGATAATGTTTTGTGAAGACTGAAAGAAACATAATAGCTTGGCCTAAGGGATTTTTTTTTTTTAAACTATTTTTTTAAATGGGATCTGGATGCTCATAGATAGAAAATCAACATCCACATATCTTCAAAAATCTGCCCCTAGGTGATTCGGTCATCTACAGATGCAATGATATAAAACTACAGAAAAAAATCTGTGAATGCATGGACTAACTAAGAAAAGTAGCAACAAGGCAGTCTTGTCTGTGTATCTATTAAAACCATTTCCCCTTCATCCTTTTTGGAAACATACCCACTGTTCATAGCATCTAACAGGGCAGGCCTCCCTCCTGATCCTGTGCCAAGTTGTGCTGGTGACATTTGATTTTTCTAGAGCACGACTCCTGTTGTGATGTATGCACATGGGAAACCTTTCTGCCTGGCCGTTGCTCATTTTTTACCTGAGATTTTCATGTGCAATGTCAAAGAGAAAACCTGAACAGAAAACGTAAGACTGAAAGATTCAAATCCCCAAAAGCAAAGAAAAAGACCAGCAACATTTACTAAACTAAGTCATTTTAAATTTTGATGAGGGACCTCCTAAACATCTGATGAGCTGTCTCCTAAAGCTCTGGTGCTGACGATGCCATGAGGAAAACCACAATCAGCAGAAGGGATGGTTCTCACTCTCCCTTACTGCTCCTTTGCTCAGTGCCTATGGTGGGTATGGACAGTTGTGCAGCTGAATTGCAGTTCTGCCCCATGCCTGACCCAGTTTCAGCAGCAGCAATGAGAAGCCACCAGGAGATATATTATTTTTAAGCAAACATGCTTCAAACTCTTTGTTCTCAAGGGGTGAGAGTCCCCTTTCTTTGTTGTCCTTATCCAGAGGCGATCACTGCAACACATTTTTTTGCTGTCATGTCAGATTACTCAGATTCCCACCCATTTTCCAGCCTCTTTTAGCAATGCTTTTGTCTTCCACAGGTTCATCAGTTCTCAATATCCTTCTTAGACAACCTAACCAGCAATTCATGCAGAGAACTTAATTTTGTGCTGGTATCTCTAATGACCCATGTTCCCAGGTATTGCCTCTCCTACACCCCTTGCTGTCTGCACCTCTGAATGCAGACACCTCCATGGATCTAATCTCTCATCTGTTAGTCCATTTGCCTGGATCACTAATTAATTAATATCCCTAAATCTGCAAATCAATTCCTGAGACTCTGATTTCAGTTCTTCACATAATTTTGCTTTTTTTATAGCAATGGGGTGGGCACACACTAAGTATGCCAAATATATATTCTAAGGAAAAGTCTTGCAAATTTTACTAATATCTTTCCAGATAAAGTATTCTTTGCATGCTGTGGGGTCTTTTTTGCCATGTAACTGAAAAAGTGCATTTCTAAAAGCAGTCCAGTTTGTCTGTGATGATCTGATCCATAAAATAAAACATTAATTTTTGGTCACATTTCTGTAAGTCTCTAAATGTTAACAGGATCTTTTAAAAAATCTAATTTATTATCTCCCAGAAGACTACATTCACTTAGTTGGATTGCAGTTTCTAGGATCATCACTCTCATCCCTCTTTAATTTCCAAAATCAGTACATTTTTTTCTTGTCCTTTCTTTCTCCCCTTATGAGTCTTTTTGCATCCTGTAATATGTAGGCATATATAAAAACATATGGAAAGAGAAACTAAAAAGCTGGGGGGTTTGCTAACAAGCTCCTTTGACAAGCCATTAAACAAATTTCATTCAGACCTATTACTTGGCATATATTCAGACTTCTCCCAGCAGCACTTTTTTCTGCCTTTCATCAATGACTATCTTTACAAAACATGGTTTCGTCACTGCCCACCCTTTTCCATTTTGCATTAAAAGCTTTCTTTTTAAAAAAGCTTTTATAAAGCTATTCTCTACCTCAGACATGTCAGCGTTAGCACTGATTCTGTCCACCGCTTCATTTATTCATGGCCTTTGAGGGAGTATCTCTCTTTCATCTGTACATCTCTCTTTCATCTTTCAATGCCCTTTTAACTCCTTAGGGTAGCAGCAACTCACCCGCTCCCTCTTCTTCTCTCCCTCCCAGAGTCATTTCCCTGTCCTTCTATCGAAGCCGTGGATGCCTCTGATTACAAGAAAACCCCCTTTTCCAATGGGAACTCTCTGACTACATTATCTCTGCTCTATTGCCATTTTGCCTCTTGTATTTCATACTGGGAACCACTGCAAGCTTAAAGCAAGTGCAGCAGGAAAAGTAGGGTACCTGAAAGCAAGGCTGTCACAGAGGGACAGCTCCTGGTCATGTCAGCCTGCTGAAAACCGAGGCTACCGACACCAGCAGCCTCAATGGGCACTGACAGAGAGCCTTCCATCCACACGGAGGAAGGACTCCTGTGCGAAGCCAGCAGAACAAGCAAATGTTTCCTCTCCCATACTGTTCTTGACAGAAGTAAAGTTATAATATTGCAACATTATATGTCATTTAGCTACACATTTCTTTTGAAGCTGTCTAAAAAGTATATGATAGTAGCTTTTCAAAATGCCAGTATTATGTCCTCATGTTTAAAGTCTGAGTGTAGGAGATGCAGGACTGTGGGGTTTTTTTTAAATTCACACATTTTGCTTCTCCGCCTTTCAAACAAGAGGGGCCAACAGGAAGACGCAAAAGGAACCAATTTGCATAGGAGAAGCAAGAGGTGGGTTCTCATTTCCCTGTCCCAAGATTGTGGCCGAGTTCCCCAGTAATGACCAAAGCAAACTTCAGCCTCAGTCAAGGGAATTGCCAAATGCCATGAAAACGTTGGAGCTGAGAAAGAAAACTCAATAAAGGATGCAGGGAAAGGGGTGAGCTGGGGAGATGTTTAGCTAAGTCCCTGTCACAAACCTATCTCATATTTGCAAATCCAAAAGCAGCACCTGGCAGTGTGCTTGTGTGAACAGAAAGTGTGATAAAATGGACTAGACTTTCCCAAGGAAGTATGATTCCTGTTTTCAATTTGTCACAACAAACAACAGCCTGAACCATGAGAGGAAGGAAATCAAAATGACCCTTTTTGATCACCAAACTGTCCCTCTTGTGATAGCCATTACCTGGCAGGACTAGGCTACATTTGAGCTACAGACTAAAATAAGGAGAACAATAATGCCAAAGGAATGGGTTAAAAACTGAGTATCAGAGCAGCTGAAGCAATTGGAGGCTGATGTTTATTTTCCAAGGAGCAATTAGGACTCAGAAAATCATGTCCCAGCTAAAGTCAGAGGTGAATAAGCTTCTTAAGTCACACCAAGATTCCTCATTTTGATATGCAAATATTGTAATTTGTGACTTGTGTTTAGATGAACCTCATCCTTCTTAAAATATTAAATTTAGCAGCACCTTGGCTTCCAGTGATGCTCTGCATCCTCCAGTGCACATCCCAGTCCACCCTGTGGTAGGAGAGCCTGGTATAAGGGCTGGGAAGAAAGGAGAACTAAAATACACAGGAAATATTTCACCCATGCCATTATAATTAAATAGTGTTAAAGACCTCCTATCTTAGCCCCAAACGGCAGCACATGGAAGAAGGCCGTATCCAGGTCTGGCCTTCCCCAGTGCTCAGGGCAGGGAGCTGAACTCCAGGGCTGCATATTTTTTGAGTTTTTCTCCCCAGAGGCTTGCCAGAAGGCCAAAGAAACATGACACATTGTATTTTTCTTCCCCTCCCAGACATATTTGCTGTGCTATGAAATAATTCACCAGGTACCTGCACTGAAAAACGTGGGGGAGGAGGAGAAGGATTTTGGTGCAGAGGAAATAGAGGGATTTGGAGCAATGCAGTCCTCAGAACCCTGAAGGAGACGACAAACGTTCGTAACCACAAACCACCCATAGCAGATTTAGCAACAATGAATACAGTAAAGCCTAGGGAGATTTTCTTGGCCACCTCTCAGAGATTTAATCTGGTATGAAAAGTGTTGTGCCAGCTCCGGCTGTCCTTATTCTGTTCTAGTCCCAAAAGTCAAACAGGATGGTTCCAACTTCCTCAGTGGGTCAAGCCCTGCCCGTTCTGCCTCAGGTGTGGCTGAAAAGACTTGGGATGGAGAAGGTAGAAAGGGCTTTTTGGGGGAAACCTAGCCAAAGCTAACCATTCCATCTCCTGCAGAGGCAAAATTGTTCCTTACACTGTTTTGAAAGGTATCTCTTTGGGGCTGTCCACCTCTCATTATCAGGCCCTGAGCAGTAAGATCTCATAGTCAGAAGATTCTGTTTTACTTTTCCCTTTCTTTGGGGGAAAGGAACCCTGCTGCCTCCCTGCCTGAGACGATTCTGCCTTATTTTTTCCCTGTTGCTTGCTCTTTTTCCTCACTTGTGCTCCCTTAGGACCTGTGCTCTCACTATCACTCCATGTTTCTTGTCTCCCCATCTCTCTTAGATGCAGCTTCGTGTTACAGCTAACCCATTTCACAGCAGTCTTCTCTCCCCTGCGACATGGCCAGGCATTCCCAGCAGCAAATCTGGCAATTAACGCAAGCACAGAGCGAGCTAGAGATGATCTGATGGAAAATGACCCACTGAAAACAATAATTACTAGTTTTCCACTGGCTCAATGAGCAGAACCAATTCAGGCTGCTGTGGCAGCAGTGCCAGATCTGATGCAAAGGAAAGGGCAAGCATAAAAGAGCCGAGGGTGGGATGGGGACAGCTATCAGTTTAAGCGTAACATAAAGCCGCACCCAGGAACAGTAGTGGCATTGTATTTGGACATTCCCTCCATCCCCACACCAGACTCTTTCCTTGCCCCAGGGAGACTCCCACCAATTGCAACCTTCCTTCAATGCCTTTCAGACAGCTTTTAATCCACCTGCCAGCATAATTTAAAGAGCTATGTCTCACAACCCCAGGTCAAGGGTTTTAATGAAAGCCAAATGCGTTACAGCACACTCACTCCTTGCAGGCAGAGATTAGGACACTGCTCTGTCATTCTGTTACTTATGCCAGTCTTGTTCATGCAGAAAGGGGAGCAGTGGGGGAGAAGAAGAAATCGGGCAGTAGCTCTTGCCATGCTGAGCTTAAATTTCAGTGGCAAAGCATCCAGGGGGGTTGTCAGAGAAATCAGCTGAGATGGTGGATTAGGAGGGAGGAGACATGTCCAAAGCAGACAGGTAGACCTGTGAGTCACCAGCCTGGAGATGGTAATTGAAGTGTCTCGTGGTTTCAAATATTTGTGTGACGTGATCCAAGAATTTGTCACTCTTGCTCTCCTCCATTTGTGATAGCCTATAGAAGATGTGTCTTCCAATTGCGACTCTATTTTCCAATCTTTCTATCTCTGCATGTGTAGCATGGTCTCCATCCCCACATCGTACTCTCCGGGACTGCCTACACCTCTGCTGTGATCCTCTCTCTTTCTTCTCCACCACCTCCTGAGCAGGCAAGACCCTGACTCCTCTCACCTTCTACATCCCCTCTCTGGGAAATAATGACTGCAAACCTGCAAGAAACAATTTCATCACACAGGCCTGCCTCTTTGGCTCCTGACATGCATCCTCTTGTCCAGCTTAATCAACTCCATCTTCCATCACCATGTGGCCAACATGCTATTCAAACCTTAATTCCTATCTCGCACGGGTTTCTGTGACTATTCCTCACTGTGACTACAGCCCAGAAAAGACTGCCAAACAATAAAGCATTGAAGCAGTCTTCATCATTACAGGTATTTTTATCAACTGCTCTCATTAGGGAAGTGCAAACAGATGAGTAATTTGTTATCCGAGGGGGTCAGTGCACCCGAACTGTGTTAATCACCTCTTTTGATCTGCCACAAGAGCCTTGAGAGAGGCAGTACAGCCTGCCTGGCTCTGCTTCCTGCCTGCTGCCAAGCTTCTGCTGTGGCGCAGCAGGATGCAGCAAGAGGGGAGAGACTCCATCTCAAAGTGAGTGATCAAGCAGCAAACAAGATTAAAACTACCTTATTTGATAAAGAAATGAAACAAGAGTGGGCATTTTCTCCATGTCCTAAAGAAAGTAATCTAAGCCACCTCATCTTCTTTTTTTTTGTTTGTTTTTTTTCTTTGCTTCATTCTTTTCAACATAATATAAGGTATGTCTCAGCATGAAGGACATGACTGCCTGTAGAGAGATTTTGACAACTCCCCTCTGAGTGCTAAAATGCTGTCAGCTGAAAAACTGAGCTGTTTGGGCGAATTGATCCAACTCTGACAGACTTCCTCTCTGTTTTCATGTTTTCTCTCTCAATCAAAAGCCTCCTAAAGAATTCATGTTTTCAGTTCAGTGTCAGAGAAGGGGAAGAAGAGGGGAGATCGCCTACTTTTGCTGCACTGTTCATCATTAACCTAGCTGGATGAGAAACCTGTGAGAAGAAGGTCTCAAAAATCTCTTGCATCTCCCTATTGCACATAGATACAGGATCTGAATACAAGAGTTTTCCTAATTCACATATAGCAACCACATATGAACTTTCTGACTGCCAGCAAGGGCAAAGTCAATACATTTTGTGTGCAGACAGAGTATAGGAAGCAAAGCCCACAGGCCTGAGTTCATCTCCAATGTCGATAACAAGCGAGCTGCTAGATCAGCCATCCAAAGAAAGTCTTATTGGGATTTTTTTTTGAAAATCATTAGGAATCATCTCCCCCTTCCTCAGCCCAAGGAAAATGAAATCAAAGCATTTTTAAACCTTGTCCCTAGCTGTGAATATATGTGTAACCTTTCTGCATCAGTGATAACTTTGAATACAATTTTTGATGGTCAAATCCTGGGAGCACTCTTAACACTTTATAGCAAAGATTAAACCTGCTCCTGTCACACTCAGTGAAAGAGCACCTTTTTCTATTGTCTGGGCTGGGACTCCAGTTCTTTAAAGTGAAGCAATGCCAAGAAGCCCAAAAGTGCTTAGCAAAGACAATTTAGACCTGTACTGTTTTGGCATTTTTTTCACCTTTGCATGTGACACAGCTTTATAACTCAGTGACCACTGTCTTGCTTGTTCTCCACAGTTTTTCTAGCTAAGCGTCAAAATATGGCAATGTTCATTTACCTCCTGTAAAGTCAGCTGAAGAAACTCATGCTCAATGTGGCCAATTTTTTTTTTTTTTTGAACCCATGTAGCAGAATTTCTGGTTTATAGATTCAAAGAGATTTGAAGCTTATCAATTTTAGCTTTGGTGAAGTCAGCTATAGACTTTATTTTAAACTTCATTGTGTCCCTTTTCACTGCTTCACAAAGTCAGGAATGACACCGGAGGTTTTACGATCTGTTCCCTTGATGCTGTCATCCTACATTTATTTCTTTCTACATGGCCAGGGAATGAGAAGTTTGCAATGGGTCAGAAACTGCACAAGCTCACAGACTTCACAATAACTGTGCACAGAACACAAGTTCATATATTAAACATCTATAGACCAGATGTTTCATACAAGGTCAAATAAAATTTTTTAGTATCATATATTCTGTAGTTAGAACCTACATTCCTTAAGGCCCTTTAAGCATGTATGAGGATTATTCTTATCTTAGTTCCCATGATGTTACTGTAGGCCGTTGGATGACAGTTTTGATTATAAGTCTGCACACTGCCTAGAACAATAAGAACCTGACTGGTATTTCTTGAATAATACAAATTAATTCTAGCCTGAGCCTCCTTCGCACTGTATGAATCACGTTGGATGTCTGCCCTGTGCAAGGGCAGCAGACAGGTCTGCTAGGGCACTGCTCTGTCTGACAGCACCGGGGCAAGGGTCCCAGGGCACTGCCAGATTTCCCGATCCCAATGATCCAGCTGCATACATGCAGGGGAAGAGGCATGTTACACTACATCACTTCTGATGTTTGTGTCTGGCCCCCAAAAAGATTACAGAAGACACAGAGCATGACGGAAAATGAGACCCAGGGGTCTTAAAAGTACACCCAAAAGGTGGTGTGTTTCAGCTGAGTTGAAAACTCTTTCAGCTTCTTCTGCTTCAGGCTCCTGCTCTTTGCAGTAAAATATGCTGCTCTAAACTTAACAGACAGGTTTAGTTCACAGTATTTTCCTTTGCAACAGACAATATTCAAATTGTCCTTAGTGATATATTCCAACACTTCTGAAACACAATCACCCAATATCTCAATACAAGAGAAATATTTTTTTTCCCTTTAGTTGTCTTAATGAATGCACAGATTTACATATTTATATATGCTAGCCCTGACCACCATCTCAAGCTAAACTTTCTCTAGCAGGCAAACTCTTAACCTTGCCTTTAGGGTTCTTAAATGATCTTTTGACTGAAGAACTGACAAATTCAAGCTTCAAGTCTTTGGCCAACCTGGCCCCTGTCAGTGACATGAAGCTCTTCCTTCATCCTCTTGTGACCCAAGCAAGGAAGAAAAACCACCAGTGTTTCTCAGCAGATATCTGACCTATGTGGGATTCACAAGTTCTATAGAATTAGCTTCACACTGAGCCATGGTAATGATCACCTTGTTGTTGAGGAGCTCACGGTGGATACATGCTTATCTTACCTGGATCAGGGAAAGGAGAGAGCAACCCTGTTGAATGTTTCTTGTTCAGGGTTGTATCTAATGGCATTTAGTGGCTTTGGTGCCGCTCAAAGGGAGGTATGATTACTGGTTTGGCATCTCAATACTATCAGCCATTCCAGCTCTGACTGACACGATAGTTTCAAGTAACATTGGTTGAATGGCTTGATTACCACTACAACAAGAATTGTGTGTACACAACTACCTGATAGAAGAGTATTTCACTTTCAGTAACTTGTATTACAAACAAGCCCACTTGCTGCAGAGGGATTCTCAGGCTGCACAATCTGCTTAAAAAAACAGAAATAAAAGGAATTAAAAAAAAAAGAACATTTCCAGTATGGAAGTACTTGTGACCCCATCATGGCAGTGACACCTTCAGGACAGTGTAAATTCACCTTTTTAAATCTAGCTGTCAGTCCTTAAGCAAACCAGCTGAACCTTAGGCAAACCTCAGTCAGAAGTCCACCTCCTTTCCCCAGCCCCTGAGAAAGGCGCCTGCACTGCTCTCTGTGCCAGTCTGCCATTTCAAAGCGCATTTAAGCTCCTTGGCACAGGTGACTTCTTTGTGAGGGAGTTCAAGCTTTCATTGTCCTTGCCTCCAGGGATGACTTAATTAGAGACTGGGTTTCCCTCTCAAGTTACTGGATTTGAGGAATTGTGCTGTCCTTATTTCCAGGCAAATCAAACACGAGCAAAGAAGGACAGTAAACAGAGGGGGGACAAAGTCCCCTGCTCCTCATCCCCCCAAAAAAAACAAGGCAGAAGGAAAAGAAAGATAACCTTGACAAACCTACAAAAAGGACAAAAGCACCTTCACAGCAGGTTGGAGACCTTGGCATCCAATCCTGTATCGCTATGATCAGGTAGCAAGTCCTCTGAAAGCTTTTCCTTTGCAAGATGCCAGACAAAAATCTCCAATTAGTTTCATACAGATGAGAGGCCAGATTGCAAACTGCCTGTTACTTGACACAAAGGCGGCTTTCTGCTCAGAATAAGCAGAGGTTTAGAAAACACTAGAAAATTTTATTAAGGTGTGAGAACAAAAGTGGGGGATTGCAGGAAAAAGTGGAGGGCAAGCAAGTATCTGCGCTGTGGATTGAGGGCAAATTCCTACGCTTTCTGCTTTATAAGATGGATGAGCAGGGCTGCCAGTGGTCTCCAGGTACCTCAGTCAAGCTGATTATGAAGGTTACAAATGACCAGAACAAGCCTAGAGCACCCGGGACAGCTAAGAAAAAACCAACCTGAGAAAAAGCCTGTTTGTCAGGTGCTTGAAATGACATTGCTCAAAAGACAGTGCTGGGAAGACATTTCACCTTCAGCCTCAAGCATGTACAAATGAGGGGAGACACACCCGAATTCTGAGATTACGTCCTAGGACTTTTTAGCCAAAACCAAATGAAAAAAAATCCACAAGAAATAATAAATATTCCAGATTTAGGCTTTTCTTTGCTGTGCCTCAGTATTTGGGACTTGTACTTTAAAGCTTCTCTTTCCACTTAAAAATGCAAGATGACTTTTACACTTTTAAACAGAACTGAAAATCCAGTGATCACAGTGGCTGAGACTGGAAAAAACATCATGAGCTCAACAACACAGTCACTACCACTGACAGCCCTGAAGTTTAACTTCAGAGGACAAATTGTAGAGCTGCCTTTGTGAAAATTTTTATATTTTTTGGGGTTATTTAGAAAATGAAGAAAGAAAAACACAGTCCCGGAAGACCAACCCCCTGGTGCTCTGGTAGCACAGTCAGGCTGCTGGACTTTGCACTGGAGCAGATGAGTGCTCATGTGCTCTGCCCTACCAGCTCTGCCGGGGATAACCTCTCACAAGGTCAGTGATGAACTGGGAACAGGAACGTCCTTATATGGCCACAGTGCCTAGGCAGCTAAAATCTGCTCCGATTCGTGGTACCCTGAATCAGAACCATACGTTTCAGCTCTTCATGGGATACCCAGGACACACACACTGAAACGCTGCGACAGCTTGAGTTGTTCAGTGGGAGAAATCATATTTGAAACAGCATGTCAGATTTTGATTAAACTGGCAATTAAGCAAGAAAGGAGCAACATGCCCTGGGGTTGCAGAGGTGACAAGACAAAAGACCATTTCTTTTGCTGGTGCAAATGGCTGAAACTCGGCTGCCTTCAGCAGGGCTGCACCTTTCCATGTGAGCTTGTGGACTCAGCCCTCTCCAACCTTAGACAGGACCAGTGATATAAGCTGCATTCACCTGGGCAGAAGCCATTGTGCAGGGAGGCAAAAGCTGGCACTTTACAGTAATTTCTAACACAACATGGGGATTTGCAACACTGTGATGGGCTGCCAGTAGCAGTGCCCATCTTCCATGTTGGTTTCCTCCCTCAAGTTCTCGGTGGACTTTTTTATGAGGGGCAGCTAGGCAAAAAGGAAGCGATAGGAAGCCAAGAGGGTACTGACCACCAGAAGCTGGCAGGGTTCTTCAATCCTGTTTATAAGGTTCAGCCCATTCAGAAGCTTTTTCTGAACTGCAATAATGTTTTTTCAGTGAACTGATGCATCTTACATTTTCAATGGGCATAGGACAAAGGAGAACTTTTCAATTCTATCATGATCTCCCCAAGTCAATGATCACCTACCAAAATTTCATTGATCTCATCTATAACAACCTCCTATTGAGTAGGAGGCCTCCAAGATGAAGAAATTAGGGTCATTTGAGGTTGGCAGTCCTACTGCTGAAATTTCAACTGAGAAAATTGCTACAGACAAATTAATGCATTGGAAATATCAGAACTGATCAGTATGTATAACCAAAGGATAGGCTGCTGACAGCAATTGTGTAGACAAACTTTGATGTCAGCAATCCCTTTTAGATCTGGTCCATATTCCTAATTTCTTACCAAAGGTCCAGAAATCAATTTAAAATACTATGAATACAGCACTACCACACACAATAAAAAGCGGGTGATAACTTTACTGGGCGGTGCAATGAAACGAGAAAATATGACTGTCTGAAGAAGACATAGCTAGAAAACAGTGAGCATCCAAGCACTCCAGTGAGAGTATATTTGGAGAAGTACCCTATAACATCAAGGGGAAAAGCAAGCCTGTGCTCCCAGGATGGCAGGAAATTCAGATGAAAATTCAGACAGAAATACAGCCAGCTCAAGACTATGCAGAACCTGGATCCATCCCCATCTCTCTGGGTAATTTTTAACTAAAGTCCTCTGTGCTTAGCTCTGCAACAAATGACAGCCTCATAAAAAAGGCTATATTGACAGTTAACTCTGCTGGCCACCTCTCTGTCATTCCTTTAGTCCTGGCATTTGACATTTTCATGCATGTTTCAGCTCCTCTTGCTGGTTTGTTGTTAGTGCGATGCACCCAACCATCAGAAAACCTGGCACATGATGTACTCCCTGCTAAATGCCAATCCCTCCTTGCAAGCCTGAAGCTGAATCTCAGCCCTTGCATCTAGCAATACAGATGAAGCACAGAGCTTCATCTTAACAGATAAATAAACACTGGACAATCCCAGTTAACTCTGGGTATCAAATGCAGCTAGGGTGAAACACAGAGGTCTCTTCACTATGCATGGTTAAGGTGTTCATTTTTAATATAGACAAAAGTATCACCACTGGGCATAGTTACAATATGTAATTAAATTCAAGAAGAGAAAAGATTCCATCCCAGAATTGCAAATAAGTAAGTCACCCAGTAATTTGCTCGGTATCTTGCTCCTTTTTCCCCAAAGCAAAATGCAGGATGTGTGATTGATCTTTCCACCAGATGATCAGCAACCTTAGGACTCTCCCTGGTCAGTTCAGCAATCACTGCTGAGACTTTGCAACCTGGAGATGAAAGTTATGAGCTGTGGAAAAAGGGAGAGCATGAGACCAACATAAGATAGCCATACGGCCAGCTAGAAAGGCATAGAATATTCATTGTTACATCCCCTTTAGGCAGATAAACCACAGTTTCTCTTCTGGGTCAAGAAGTGCAATGAGTCCAGGATACAGGGCTCAAATCAACAATATAAGCTTTACGTTGCACTGGGAGGCTGAGGGGCCATAATGTCAATCCATAGAAAAAAACCTGGTCAGAAAAACCTGCTCAATGGCGGAAATTATGATGTGCAAGGATCTATTTTTATTATGACCTGGAACAAAAGGCTGAAATTTATAAAGAATTGTGACTTTCAAAAAACATTGACTCAAGGGTCATCAAGTCTTTCATTTCCATAGAACTTTACTTTTTTTCCTTTGGGTAATACTAAAATGTTCCATGTTTAAATGTACAGTTTTCTACATCTAAGCCCCAGGGTGGTATAAAAAACCTTCAACCTTAATAGTAAAGGAGGCTGAGAGCAGCAGTGTCCCAACTATTTGAGTCCTCTCCAGCCTGGGAAAATCTGTCTCTGAATTTCCATCAGGCTGATGCTCTCTCCTCTTCAAAGCAGTGTCTGTACTTTTAAACATCAGAGGCTGGAAAACACTGCCTAACAAATCAAGACAGTCAAGACAGTGTCAGAGTTAGAACCAAGTCTTTGCTTCACTGCAAACATTCCCTCACAGTCTTCCTGCCCCACTTTGGTTTGGTCTAGGTCTCCTTCCTCTCCCCGTAAGCTTAATAATGAACAGCTGACGTTGTTCAACAGAGCCAAGAACCTTCACTGCTCTGCAAACACTCAAGTAAAGGGATAGAAAGATATCAGTTCCCTATATTATATTTACAGTGATGTGCGAAATCAAATTAATTAGGTCTGTATAACATCATGATGTCTGAGTAGAGTCAGGGAAGCCTATCAAATGCTTGTCTATATCAGAACATGTGTATTGCTTGGGACAAAACCCCTCCTCTCTAATGGTACTGAGTATGTCCCTGTCTTCCACGAGAATAAATGTGTATTTAGCTTGAAAATACTTCTTTTTCAAATATAGCTAACCAACACGCAAATATCTGTCTATATATGCACACAGACACACACACATATATACACATCGAAGTGTGCATGACTTACTATCAAGAGTGCTCCCTACAGCAGTAGCTTCAGACATGTCTACACTCTGTGTTTGATTTCAGATACTAAAAGATGAAGCCTGTACACAAAATAGGCTCAAACACCCCAGAGAGCCAGGCATGGCTTTTACCAAGCTAGCAACGACCTCACGGGCCCTCCAGGTGCCCACACCTGAGAACCTCCTATGGCAGGGAGGCAAGGTTTTTCTGAAGAACAGCTGCTTCCAAGGGACATAGTCATTGACTTCAAGTAAGGTTTCTAATATGCTAAAATTCAGAAACAACGATGACTTTGACCTTGAAGCACTGCCCATACAAAAAGCACCAATGTTTTTCAAAAGATAATGAAAGAGGGTATATAAAAATCCACATAGACAAGACAAAATTTTTCTTTAATGATCTGAAATTGCCTGAAATATTTTGTTTTTTAATAACAGGAACCAGTTTTTAGGCATTCAGTACAACAATCTTTATGTTGTTAATAAACACATTCATCTAATGAATATCTCTTGGTAAGCTTGTTGGTAATTCAGGAAACACAAGTGTAGCCAAGATAAAAATATGCACATACTAAAAGCTCAAATTGAAGAAAAAAAATCAATTCTAAGTTAAATTACCCATCTTAAATTTCACTATAAAGGCTACTAGAAATACTGAGTTCTTGAACTTCAATTAATCTTTAGCAATTAAGCCAGAAGAGAAAAAGATTCTTCAGAGCATCAGAAAAAAATAAAAAGCTGCAAAGAAGAGCTCCTATCAGCTTTCACAGGGACTTCACTATTGCTTAAACTCCCATTCACAGCTCTGTTGGGCTGGTTAACTCATGCTTGTCTTTGAATCCTTTGGGTTTCTTTTTTCCAGGCATCTGTGTGTGACTGCCTGCTTGCGCGTGGCATACATTTTCCAGCTTCACTTCTCAGGGATTAATTGGCAGAAGTGCTTGCCATGGTAAAATAATTTTATTTAATTTGCACTGTGTGAAGATATTTGGGCAAAAGAAAAAAATAATCAAAATTTAATTACTGGGCG